>OZ023313.1:69094910-69191971 GCA_964007375.1 Ophion obscuratus | reverse complement strand
GGGAAACCGCACCTTGTCCTATCTGAATTTACTGCGGTTCTTTTCGCTTTTTTCACAACGCGGATATCAAACAACATCGCGCGATAAGGGCGCGGGATAAAATAGCCGAGGCAAATCACACTAGCGAAGTGGATCAACGGAATGACTTATACAGGCGCTCGACGAGATTGGGAATGTCTCTATATAATCTTTCATAGGTCTGTAAAAATAATTAATATTGCATACGAAACAACGAGGGAATCAACGACGTATATCGATCCGCGTGACACAAATAACACGGCAAGTGCATTCGTGATTGATAAAGTTCGTCTCAATCGCGGGAAATGAAACTAAATCGATTGAATGATAGTTTAATTTTTTTCGATTGAACAATAATAATCGAACGATTCAATAATAGTTTTCATTTTTTTAAATCAAATAACCGTTAATTCAACAATTAAACTGTAAGTTTTACTATTTCGAATTAATCAACATTCATCCGGACACTCGATTATAATTGTAATACCTGTGAAAACGATCATATTAATCAAACAATTAAATGATAATGGTGAAAAATGATAATCTTGCGAAAAAAATTCTTAACGAGATGAACATCTTCGTTGGCAGACAATAATTTTAAAAGTTTGGACACAGTTGAAAATGATTGTCACAACGCGTTTATACGACACAACGATTTTCATTTTGATTACGACTGAGTGATGAAAATGTGAGGAAAAGCTGGAATGAAAATAACATCTTTATGTCTTCGAGTAACAACAAAAAATGAACTATCGTCAATTTAGAGATTAATAGAGTTAAATTGAGCACACAGCAGTTTTTTCGCACAATTTTGTGACAGTTTCGGTTTCTAGCAAACGTTAAAAAAAAAACACTACTCACATTCACCGATGTCTTGGTCTAGTGGTTAGCGTACCTGCCTCTGAAATCAACACATCGGGAGGTCGCGGGTTCGAATCACCGTCTCGTAGTTTCGGCGAGAAATAAAAACACAGGCGTGACGTAGCTCCAGTTCTACACATGTGCCGCGCACACGGACCGGTACGTGTGTGTGTCGGATGTGTATGGCTGTAGCCTGTGAGCTATTTCTCGACGAAACGCGACTAGCTCCGAGGCTGGGAAGCGAACTCGTGACCGGCTGTATTGGTATAGGTTTTCCGCAGTTTCCCTATACCCATGACAAAAAAAAAAGTCATGGTGAATGCGATACAGAGGGGGAAGTCGGCTGCGGCCGCAAGGTGGGGATCGATTAGGGATGTGGATTGGAGAAAATGGAGGGAAATGTATAAAGGGGGAAAATCCCTGTACATGGATGCTAAAATTGGCGCAGTGTTCGCCGTAGCAGATACAGTCACTATTCACATTCATATATTTAATTGAATATCCAAGCTGCACCGGCCGATTGATTACTATTCGAATATTTGTCTGTGCCACTAGGTCAAGGCCGAAATTAAATTACTGCCAGCTCAATACACATACATGTGCGCGCGCCTGTGTGCGTGGATTAATGGAAAAGAGGTTTGTATCGGATTGGCTCAATGAAAAATTCACTCAATATCCCACGTTCGATTATTGTTACGATGTATGGCATCCCCGCGATACTATAGAGTCGAAACGATATTTATTTGTGTGTACAGTATACACGTGCATTCTTCGAATCCATGTATCTCGACTAATATCGTCGAACCTCGCGCGGCAGATGTTTCAAACTGAAATCACATATTTCCCCAAGGACGATTTAATACGTGCCTTTATATATATATATATATATATATATATATATATATATATGTATGTATGTATGTATGTATGTATGTATGTATGTATGTATGTATGTATGTATGTATGTATGTATGTATGTATGTATGTATGTATGTATGTATGTATGTATGTATGTATGTATGTATGTATGTATGTATGTATGTATGTATGTATGTATGTATGTATGTATGTATGTATGTATGTATGTATGTATGTATGTATGTATGTATGTATGTATGTATGTATGTATGTATGTATGTATGTATGTATGTATGTATGTATGTATGTATGTATGTATGTATGTATATTAGGGTGGTTAAAAAACGATTTTTTTTCTCAACGGTAAATTGAAGTACGTTATGAAAAAGAATGTTTTGCAAAATTTGAAGGTTCTAAACATTTTTTTTTGTTAGTGCTCAAACGCCTTTTTCATGATTATCGGAGTATTAATTTTTTTTTATCTCGATGCAGAAAATGTCAGTGCGTGATCCAATGTAAGTCTTGATTTAATATTCTCTGTAACAATACACAATTTTTATTTAAATATTTTTTTTACCATAAATAAGGTACGTCACAGTACGCGTAGAAATAAAAAAGTAAAAAAAGTTTATTCGAACGATTTGAGCTCCCGTGCAGTTTTTTGAAGTTGAATCCTTCACTTTGGGACTTTAATCAGGATTATAATACGTGCTTGATTACTTTTGAAAGCATGCAACTTAAGAACGACATAGCTGAGCGAGCCGTTTCTTCGATGAAAGATTTCAACGGTTTGATTACGAAAAACGAATACCAAAAACAATATCTGTTGCAAGTTGTGAGCGAGCACAGAAAAACCTATCCTTTTTGCAAGAAGGGAAATTATTATTCGGCACGATCTTCGGAGTACGTAAGTTTTTCAACAATCGCAGACTGTGATCCAGAATACATATTTTTTTAAACATCGCTTGGAATCATTACTTTTATTAAAACTACTTGAAATGAAAAACGACCTGTTTATGTTAACGTAGCAAATGCTACAGAGCATAAGAAGTTTTGAGAAAATTATATTATTACGATGTTTATCGGCGGGGGAAAAATATTGACGAAAAATCGAATACAAAAATTAAAAGTCGTTTGTGCACTACCTAAAAAAATGTTTAGACCTCACAAATTTTGTATGAATTACTTTTTCATAACGTAGTAACATTTTTCTATTAGGAGCGGGATTTTTTTTTTTCGAACCACCCTATATATATATATAGCCGAGTTGAACATGCGTTTCCACCTATTTATGGCATTACTCTCGTGATGGCATAATTTTCCGGATAATCGAATTAGCTGGAATTGCTCGTGCAATTCCGGGTGCTCGTCAGTCTGGCAGGCGTGTTGAAACTTTAATGATGTCGAAGACGACAAGGACGTGACGGTGTAAAATCTTCGGAGAAAAAGACGCTGTTCCACCGGAGGCTTAAAATTATAGTTATTTATAATATTATATAGTTATAATGATAATTATTGAATTTATTAGGTGTACAAATAAGTTTTAGGACAGTTTTCAAAAAATTCAAGATTTATTAAAAAAAGAAGTAAAACAGTTATTCATCGAAGTAATCTCCATCGCACTGAATGACCTTCAGCCATCTCTCAGGTAACTCGCGGATGCCTTTCGCAAAGAAACTTTCGTCTTGCGAGGTGAGAAATTTAGCGACCCATTTTTCCACTTCTTCAAATATTTTGAATCGCACGTCAGACAAATCGTTCTGCATTTTCCGGAATAAATGATAATCGGATGGGGCTAAGTCTGGTGAATACGCCGGGTGTGGTACAGCTTCCCATCCAAGCGCTAGTAACGTATCCTTGACCGGTTTACCCACATGGGGCCGCGCGTTGTCATGGAGCAGTTTTACTGGACGTTTTCCTTTACCAGAAAATGGACGTTTCTTCTCAATTTCTTGATTCACTTGCATCAATTGATGACAATAGCGATCGGTAGTAACTGTTTGACCAGGTTTGAGAAGTTCATAATACAGTACGCTTTTCATATCCCACCATATGCACAGCATGACTTTGTTACAATGAACATTGCGCTTTGGCGTGGATGTTGTTGGCTCGCCGGGGTCAACCCAATGATATTTGCGTTTCGGATTATCAAAATAAATCCACTTTTCATCGCCGGTCACAATTTTCCACAAGAAAGACTTTCTATTTTGCTTGTTGTAAAGACTCACACAAATGTTAAGACGGCTGTTTTTATTTTCTTGAGTCAGAAAGTGTGGTACCCACTTTGTTCCTTTTCGAATCTTACCCATTGCTTTTAAACGATAAGAAACAGTTTGTTGAGTTACTCCAAGCTGTTCCGAAAGTTGTTTCTCCGTCTGACAAGAGTTTTCATCCAGCAACGCTTGCAGTTCCTGATCGTCCACCTTTACAGGAGGCCCCGTGCGTTCACGGTCACTAACGTCGAAATCACCTTCTTTGAATCGCTTATACCAATACTCACATGTACTTTTAGATACAATGTTGTCTCCAAGAACAGAACATATCGATTCACACGCTTTCCTAACACTTTTTCCTTGATGGAATTCATAGCGAATGCAGTGTCTAATAAATAGCTTATCGGTCTGCATGTTTAATTTACAGAATTTATAGGTTATGTTTATGACTCCTTTACGTTTCGATACTACATATCAAGCGCCATCTATGATAAGTGAGCGGGACCTTTGAATTAATTTAGAATAGCTGTTATGATACAAAATCGAAGTGTCCTAAAACTTATTTGTACACCTAATATAATAAATAATACGCATACTGTTGCGAGTTTTTCCACAGATCCCTACCCCCTAAATATTACTACCCTTTGATACATTTCCCTTTTTTATCATATGTTTACGCTTCTGTTTTTGAAAACACTTCTCTTTGGTCCTTTCCCTTTTCTCTCCTTGATGCTTTCCTTCGTACGATGCACTTCACATTCTCATATACTCTCACAATTCTTTCATCGCTTTCCCTTTCATGCCTCTATTGGTTTTACATTTTAACGCCCCCCCTTGCAGTCCTTTCGACATTCTTCCAGACTACCTACCGCTTCTTCATTCATTTTTTCTTCTGTTTGTTCACATTCAGGTATGTGTTCCAGCGTTTTTTTCCTCCCTTTGTACAAAAGCGACCGAGGATACCTTCGTATCTCTTGTTCTCTCCTTTCCCTATACTTTTGCATCTTAATCGTGAACGTGTTTCTTTGCTCCTTTTCTCTATTAGTACAGTCGTGCTGTCGCTGGAAAACGCGTTTTTTTAGGGGATGAAAGGGGACGGGGGTGGGTTAATGCCAAATTACAACCCCTGCGAGGTCGGCGCCGTGAGACAAAGTATGCAGAAAAATCCGGACTTCAGTTTTGTCCACAGCGCCGAAGACGTGGATGTTCATTTTGGGGGTGAAAAAGTGGGGAGAAATTTTGAAAAGTCAGTTTTAATTCAATAATTCTTTAGAAAAAATTCGTACACTTTTTATTCAAATGGGAACGTTGTAGCCCTTGAAAAGACGCGTCGATCGAGTATTTGATCATCACTTTCCGATAATATCTTCATCCCATAAAAAATGTTTAAAATACAAAAAAAAAATTGTTTATTGAATAACTCAAAAACAATCGATTTTTCGTGTATGGTTCAAATGTACGAAATGTAGAGAATAATTTTCTCCATATTTTCGTTTCTATGGACGACCCTTGAATTTTGATTTTCCAACCCGTCTCGGGGGTTGGAAATTCAAAATGAAAATTTGGGAAAACTATTGACCGCACGAATTCGCCGCCGTGGAAGAATTTGTAGCTTGAACCCTCAGCTACATTTTTGTCCACAGCGCCAAACTCGTATCTCTTTATTTTCGGTCAATAGTTTTCCCAGAATTTCATTTTGAATTTTCAACCCCTGAGAGGGGTTCGAAAAAGCACAGTTCAAGGGTGGTCCGTAGAAACGGAAATATAGAGAAAATCATTCTCTACATTTCGTACATTTAAACGATCCCCGAAAAATCGATTGTTTTTCAGTTATTCAAAAAACAACTTTTTTTCATACTTCAACAATTCTTTTAGGGGTGAAGATATTATTGGAGAGGGATGATAAAATACTTGATCGACGCGTCTTTTCAAGGGCTACAACGTTCCCATTTGAACAAAAATTTTATGAATTTTTCCTAAAGAGTTATCGAATGAAAAGTGATTTTTCAAAATTTCACCCCACTTTTTCACCCCCAAAATGAACTTCCACGACTTTGGTGCTGTGGACGAAAATAAAGCCCGGATTTTCTGAACATTTTGTCTCGCGGCGCCGACCTCGTGAGGGTTGTAGTTTGACATTAATCCAGCC
This sequence comes from Ophion obscuratus, assembly GCA_964007375.1. NCBI lineage: Eukaryota > Metazoa > Arthropoda > Insecta > Hymenoptera > Ichneumonidae > Ophion > Ophion obscuratus. The sequence continues at coordinate 69,185,872 of OZ023313.1, read as the reverse complement.
CCATCCCCTTTCATCCCCTAAAAAACCCTACACCCCGATTTTTAGGCAAACTTGGATTTAGCACCTGTGGAACCTACAAAAACACCTGTCAAACAACTGGCGTTGTTCTAATTTTTTCCGATTCCAATATACAGCACAACTGTACTATCCTTCTCTTCCCAGCAGTCTCTCATTCATATACTCTGGTTTCGATTTTTCAACTCCTTGCAATATGTCGATTTCTCGATTATCTTCCTGTCGTGTTGTATTTCCTAGTCAGTTTTTATTTATACAGCTCTTTTGATTATCTTCCCACTCATATTTTTTATATATATATATTTATACAGGTAAATGTCCCAATTATTGAACAGCTAAGGATCTGGGGGATTGATTCGGTGAGAAATCAATATAAAATAATAAAAAAACCATCGCTTTCATGTTCAAATGATACTTTGATATTTTTTACTTTCGAAAAATCACCGTTTAAATTATTTTTTAATGATTTCAAATGAAAAAAAAAGAATAACAATGTGAAGCATGCAAATGTCCCTAATATTGAACAGGCATGTCCCAGTTATTGAAAACTCTCGAGAATTCTTTTTCCGTTCTCAAAATATTATTTTGGGTACAATATTAAGAAATAAAAGCAAAATCAAACACTTAAATAATCTTTTGTTAATCATGTAAAAATACAAAAATATATATTTAGTCTCTTTTGACAGGTTTTTGGTTCATTCGCATTTGGTTTATTTCTGCTTTTCAACTCGAACTTTATTTTATATTTCCTTTCAGCTTCCTCGTTTTTATGTTCTGTTTTTGTATGATTTTGTCGCAGCTTGGCTCCCTGAAATATCGGAGAGCAAAAAATATTGATCATTACATTCGTATTTTTAGGCTACGTTTAGGTTATATTTTCTTTTTACTTTTCTTTTTATGTTTATTGCACGAAAATACAAATAAAAAATATACATGGCGATCTTAGAGTTATTATTAAAAGAATAAAGGTAAGTTTGTTCAGGAACTTACAGTTTTTGTTTGAATAAATCCGATTCACACGATCTGTCACACGTTAACTGTCTCGATGTTTTGATGGGTTTAATGACGCCATCTTGGAGAATTCGAGTGTTCAATAATTGGGACACACTGCATTTTCTATGTCCCAATGATCGAACACCGTATTTTTTAACAAATAATTAATGAATTTTTTTTTTCATTGTCATTTGTAAGAAATTTTCTGAGGAACCTGAAACGCCTTTAATTTTTTAGATGCGACAGTTTTTCAAATTTTAAGGGGTAAGGCCACTGTAAATTTTTTGAAAAATCGATTTTTTTTTATTGGCTTAAAAAATAGTTTAAACCCTCTAGTTTAAAAATAGTTTAAATCCTTTTAACTTCTTTTTTAAATTTTTTCCAATAAAAAACTATTCGCAAAAATTTAAACGCGTTTTTCTCGAAACATGGTTTTTCAAAATGGCACGCAGCATAACTCGAACAATTTTCATTTTTTTTACTTGAAATTTTAACCAGATGTGAACATTTACATTATCTTGAGAATGTCGATCGCAATTTTCAAGAACTTTATTTATTGATTTTTTATTAACAAAAAACTTGCCGTTTTTTTCGTCAAAAATCAATTTTTTTTTTCAAACGCACGCCAAATCCACAAAAATTGATACTTTTTAAAATCCGATCGACATTCTCTAGCTATAGCCCTCTAGATTAATGGTTTTTTTTTTGTTCTAGATTCAAAAGTGCACCAGTGGTGCTGCGTGCCGCGGAGCCCTGGAAGCAAAACATGTCCCGGGAAGATAGCTGTGGAACCGCCATTTTGTTTTTTTTTACTGTAAAAAAATTTTATAATAAAGTTTAATGTATGCCCGATAACACCATTAAAAGTTTTTTTTCAAATACCTTCAATTTCGGGAGCAAAAAATTAGTGAAAAAACCTTTTTTTTTGGGCCGTTACAGTGGCCTTACCCCTTAATGCCCTTACGCATGAAGCGGCGCGTCTTAGCAAAAACGATAAGCAGTTACCACGAGACGTGAAATCGGGTCACCGTTGCTGATTAAATAATTTTTTTCTCTATTAATTAAAGCTTTTTTTTGCACAAGTAAGGTAATATTTCGATAGCTAAAAGTCCCATACATGTAGTGCATATATGTTTTTGCATATTCATTACCTCGCATAACTTGCTGCTCTTTTCCATAATTATATTCCTCTGTCCACTATGCGTACTGGTATTATATGAATAATATTATAGCCCTCGAATTTGACCCTGTTTTGAATGAGATGCTCTGCTAAATTGTCTACGTTTGAATATTTTTTACATTGAACATTAAATGGTTAGAAGCTGAACGCTCCTTAATGTTTCGCAAGAAGGAATTCGAATGAAAAGCTCAGCGAACCGGATCACGAAAACGTTCACTTGCTAATTACGTAATAAATCGCATGATAAAATTTATCTCGGTGATTAACGTTGTCCGATAACGAGCAGCCTTGTTAGAGGGCTTGGCGAGTCAAGCGGATGGAGATTGAATTCGGGGGCCGGAGGGGCGCCCCGGAGGATGGCCTTTCATCGGGAAATTTGGGGCAGCGATTTCGCGCAATCGTTTTTCTCATATTAATGCCTAATCGTACCCTAAACGCGAAGGTCTTCTACTGGGTACCGTGACACGAATACCTCGCGATTTTCGGGAATTGAGAAAATTGCATTTGAAGATACAAAATATTAGATGATACTTTACGCTTGGGAAATGAAAATAAAAACAAATATTATTCTTTCAAGTCCCAATCGCTAATAAAAATACTTAATATAGTTTTTTTTAAATCCTAATCTAATGATTTAATAAAGTTTTATCTGGTAATACAACTTTTAACTTAATTGTGAAATAATGTATTCAATGTCCATACATTTTTAAGCTGATTTTATTAAATGTTTAAAGCAATTCGGATACAATATTTTTCCTATTGATTTGGAGGCGAACAAAAAATAATGTCAAGCTTGAAATGGGAAATTGGAAGACTTTTGGATCGTGAGAACTTTCGCGAGTCATCAAATCGGCGGGTAAATATTCTTGCGATTGGGGTAGTATATCCATAAGTCGAATATCCGTAAGTGAGTATCCATAAGTGAGTATCCATGAGTCGAATATCCATACGTCGAATATCCGTAAGTACGAATATCCGTAAGTGAGTGTAGAGTAGAAATGAGTGCCGGAAATGGCGGGAGGTAGAGGAAAAGTGAGTATAGAGGGAACCCAAACAAACTCACTTATCTCTACCTCCCGCCATTTCTGGCACTCTACTCTATACTCACTCATGGATATTCGACTTGAGGATATTCATACTTACGAATATTCGTACTTATGGATATTCGACTTATGAATATTAACTTATGGATATTCGAAGAATATTTTTTTCTTTCTTTTATACATTCCTCAGAGGCACCCTTCTCCTTTTTACCATCCTCTCCTTTGTTCCTTCCATATCAGTCGAAATCCTTCCAGAGTCCCCCCCCCAGAGTATTGGTGGGCGCATCCACTCTTTCCTAATGCACTACTGTGTCGCATTTGCACGAGGGCCCAGGGAAACTGCGGAAAACCTGGGCCGATACAGGCGGCCATATTTGGCTGAGTTTCAGTTGTACTACCATCAGAAACTCAGACAAACTGTTTCCCACGCAGAGGTTGACGCGCAAAAACCAGTGCACGGGCAAACGGTCACCGCTCCAAGTATTGGCCGCGCCCAATGCTGCTTAACTTCAGTGACCGCCGAGCCCGCACACCGACCACGCGCCTATCTCCGTCCACTGCACGCATGTATTTGAAATTCATGTGATTTTGAGATATCGTCCGGGTCAACAATTATGAAAATCATAAAATGTTTCTTCAATATCAATATACGAACACATTAAATTCAACTTACCTGTGATTTGCTTATGACAAACAATTGTTAATCTCAGTGGCTTTTGTCTTGGTAATTTCTGAATCGAATCACAGTATTCATTTACTGGAGGGTATTATCCCGAGAAGTATATCATCGATATTCCTAAAGATTTGTCTTATATTTAACTCAGCGTCGATGAGTAATAATATCAGATAGGGGTACAATCACGATACTTTCCAATTCCAATTCAGTTCCACACGCATTATATTTTTCAGGCAGCCGTAAATAAATTTCAAACTTTTTTTGTATTTTCAATACTCTGTTTCTTATAGTTGATTTATTATACATTTGTAGTAATTTTCAATTGAAGACACGGATTAATACAAAACATTTCCCACAAATTTACAAACTTGTCTTTGAAATTCCATGTTGCATCTATTAAATTATATATCCACGTTAGAATTTCATGTTCTTGTTTTAAATTTACGGTACACGTGTTTTGAATTTAATTTCATCTACTGAGTTCGTAAAATTCAATTCCTTCTGTATCTTAAATGTATTGTAAATTTAATATCATTTTTTACAGTGTGGAGAAAATATCAGATATCCAATCGAATATCCATGGAGAGAATATCAGATGTTCAACTGATAAGAACAGATAATACACTTTGATCTTAGCCACAGGCCAAGAAGCGATACTCTCTAGAGTTTCTCCGGCGCTTATGTAGATTTTCGGTTCGCGCTACGCTTACGAGAAACGAGCGCGCGTGCGGCTTCTAGCGGTTACTCCGAGAACTACGGGTTTCCTCACACCTATAATTTCGGTGGCGCTAGGCCATGATTTGGTTGAATTTTTTCAACCAAATGCGCAAGAAACAAATTTTATTTTCGCATAATTTTTTAACCAATTCAGACATTTGCTTAATATTTTTTAATAAAAATAAAATATTAATATTTTCACGAATAATGTACTTGGAAATCAATATCGGATATGGTGAAAAAAATAAAATAACATATTCTACTCAACAGAAATTTTATCTGAATCAAACGAGCGAAATTCAATTTTTCTTGTGTACTCGAATCAACAATATTCATGTTATGAATTGAAACGCTTTTTTTGTTCGTTGCAGAAAATGCATTCAAAACTATATAATTTGTGCGCGATAATTTTTTAGATCGTTTCAATAATATATTGTTCTCGGCTAACACTATATCTTTCGGATGAAATTTTTTTTTAATTTATCATGTTATTAAGGGCGGGGTAAAGTATTAAAATTTTTTTTTTCATTTTTTTTCAAATTTTTTAAATGAATGCATAATATATCAAGAATATTGTGTTAAAATTTCAAGTCGATCGGAGTAAAATTGACGAAGTTATGAGTATTTGAGCGTCTATTGCTCCATGCCGAGTTTTATACCTGGGCGGCAGCTGCGCGGCGCGCTATTGTATTAGGTGTACAAATAAGTTTTAGGACAGTTTTCAAAAAATTCAAGATTTATTAAAAAAGAAGTAAAACACAGTTATTCATCGAAGTAATCTCCATCGCACTGAATGACCTTCAGCCATCTCTCAGGTAAATCGCGGATGCCTTTCGCAAAGAAACTTTCGTCTTGCGAAGTGAGAAATTTAGCGACCCATTTTTCCACTTCTTCAAATGTTTTGAATCGCACGTCAGACAAATCGTTCTGCATTTTCCGGAATAAATGATAATCGGATGGGGCTAAGTCTGGTGAATACGCCGGGTGTGGTACAGCTTCCCATCCAAACGCTAGTAACGTATCCTTGACCGGTGTACCCACATGAGGCCGCGCGTTGTCATGGAGCCGTTTTACTGGACGTTTTCCTTTACCAGAAAAGGGACGTTTCTTCTCAATTTCTTGATTCACTTGCATCAATTGATGACAATAGCGATCAGTAGTAACTGTTTGACCAGGTTTGAGAAGTTCATAATACAGTACGCTTTTCATATCCCACCATATGCACAGCATGACTTTGTTACAATGAAAATTGCGCTTTGGCGTGGATGTTGTCGGCTCGCCGGGGTCAACCCAATGATATTTGCGTTTCGGATTATCAAAATAAATCCACTTTTCATCGCCGGTCACAATTTTCCACAAGAAAGACTTTCTATGTTGGTTGTTGTAAAAACTCACACAAATGTTAAGACTGCTGTTTTTATTTTCTTGAGTCAGAAAGTGTGGTACCCAATTTGTTCCTTTTCGAATCTTACCCATTGCTTTTAAACGATAAAAAACAGTTTGTTGAGTTACTCCAAGCTGTTCCGAAAGGTGTTTCTCCGTCTGACAAGAGTTTTCATCCAGAAACGCTTGCAGTTCCTGATCGTCCACCTTTACAGGAGGCCCCGTGCGTTCACGGTCACTAACGTCGAAATCACCTTCTTTGAATCGCTTATACCAATACTCACATGTACTTTTAGATGGAATGTTGTCTCCAAGAACAGAACATATCGATTCACACGCTTTCCTAACACTTTTTCCTTGATGGAATCCATAGCGAATGCAGTGTCTAATAAATAGCTTATCGGTCTGCATGTTTAATTTACAGAATTTATAGGTTATGTTTATGACTCCTTTACGTTTCGATACTACATATCAAGCGCCATCTATGATAAGTGAGCGGGACCTTTGAATTAATTTAGAATAGCTGTTATGATACGAAATCGAAGTGTCCTAAAACTTATTTGTACACCTAATATTTTTCGACCCCGAATAAATTTCTTGATAAACGGGCCTGTTCCGGTCGAGTTATGTATGCCCGACAAGTTGACGATTTGCGAATTAGTAGAGCAGAGGAGCAAGCGGCGCACGACAGTAAAGAAGAAAGAGTTTTGCGTAGACAAACGCAAAAAGATGCTCTCGATCATCTTGATGGAAGCCTTTTGCTCTACGGACCTGGCATCGACGACTTTGAGTGAGTATAAGAAAATTATCGAGTTTTATTTCGAATTTCTACAAATTCAAAGATAATTAAAAAATCTGAAAAAATTCATACGTATTCAGAAAAATGAACGAATCACGAAAAAAAATTGGGTTGCGAGGAAATTTGTTGACTAATTTTTTTTTTTTTCATCATTTTGTTAATAACATTTCGGAATTATTATTATGCAAAATTAATCTTTTGAGTACCTTTAATATGCATGAATTTTCTCAGATTTTTATGCAATCGAGAAGTGTTCTCAAACTTATGTGCAATGAGCGCTAAGCGACCAAACTCTTCTGCGTTTTTCAAACCGTTTTTCTGAGACTTGTCATATTTGAAGTCCGTGTGCACTATAACTCAAAATCTACTGGACCAATCGCTTTGAAATTTTGCACGGTACTTCTTCACATAATTCACCAGGTATTGTCGAGAGCTTTTTTGTTTTTTTTAAATAATTACTAATTTTTCAACAACAAATTAGCCGATTTTTTTAGCGAAAATCGGGTTTTTGGCTTCCAAGTGCTACGAAAAATCGAAAAATCGAAAGAAAAAAAATCCTCCCATCATTACCTCGAGAAACATCTCCTTTAACAAATGCATTTTGATTTTTTTGTTTCAGATGATTCTGTTGCGAGTTATGGTGCACACCTCAAAACAACTTTTTTTCGAGGCGCCTCCGGGGTTTAATTTTCACTCGCTCAATTTTGAATATTTTGCAATGCAAATTTAGGAGAATGTTGTTCAAATGTTACTTCATTATATGTAAATTTTTCAATAAACGAACACTACTCGTTACGCCAAAAAAAAATCTTAAAAACATGCCTTTTTTTCAATTGAAACAATTTTACAATTGATTCAACGAAATTTCATTCAATAACACCAATGATATTGGATCAATGATTTTTTTTTCTCAGTGGACTTACGGATATTCACTTATGGATATTCGACGACAGTGATTTTTGCAGATGGCTGAAAAACCGCGGAAGGTAAAAGTCCATTTTTACACTGGCCACCCGAACGACGTAATAATTTCCAGCTGCCGTTACATAACCACCCTCGACGAGTTTATTCATCGCGTAGTAAACGACTTGCACAAGCATTAAGTTCCTTGGGGATAACGGTGGGCTGAGAGTTTCGTTTTCAATAGATTGGGAAAACAAATCTCGCGTGCCTGCTTTTGTCCCATAATATCCGCTAGTTCGGCAGGGGTGGCATAATTCCTGTTGCGCATAAAATGTATCGCAACGTCGGACAAGCCTTTTGTATTTTTCCAATTTCTCCCCGTGCTAAATTTCCTCCAGCAGTCAACGAAAATTGGTCATTCTTTTTAACTATTCAATACTCGATGGACGTCAAAATATTGTTCTCAGAATTTAATGTCGTGATAAAACAATCGTTATGGTTTTCAATATCGTAGTTACTTTTCATTAAAAGAAAAACACAAGATATTATTGCAAAATAAAATTTCATTAAAAATTTAAAGTTCGTCTTGTATAGTATTCTTCACGGATAAAATATTTTCTTACAACCCCCGTTATTGATGAGAAAAAAGAATGGTGATAAAAAAGGGGTCGATTAATTTTCATTGAAAAATAATGTTTGCAGTAATTTCCCGAGTGGTCTTCGATTCGAACGGAACACGCTGCTGTGCTTTGCCTCTCTAGAAAATATTGGTTCGTTTCGTCGTAAGATTCCGAACGAATGTGGCACGGCGAAAAGCTTAAATCCCCACTACATGGATTATCCGAGCTAAATTGGTATTGTCCCGGACAAGCGCGGGTGGTTCTCAGCCCACCTACATTGCATACAGGGTGTTTGGCGCATGGACCGACTCAATTTTTCTGGGGCATTGGGGATTATTGGGGATCAAGTTCAAAATGGCTTTAATTTTTTTTCATAATTAATTTAGACGTTGACATTTTTTATACATTTACGCATTTTTAATATTTTGGAAGCTCAAGTCATTTTCTTGAAACCAATTGTGTCAAATAATGATTTATTTATAATAAACATACATTGCTGAATACGAGAAAAGTTATTTCGTGCTATTGCAACCACAAACAAAAAAGTCATGACGATTTAAAGGCAAAATTCCGGGTAAATAAAAAAAAACGAGAAAAAAAATGTTGTCTCAATTACCGTGACACTTAGGACATAGGGTCTGAGGATGAAAAAATTAGCAAATCCTCAATCCCCCAAAAATTGTGTCGATCAATGCGCCACACACCCTGTATATATCATGGTAGCTTTTACACGCCGCTTCGACGGCGTAGAAATCGTAAATACGAAGATAGGTAGTTGTAGGTTTATGGAGTGCGTGTGTGTATATCTATAAATATATATTCTGTGTATAAAATAGGACAGATTATTGACTTTTAATTATATATAAAACTAAATTATATAAATATAAATCTAATTTTATAATCAATTGATTATAAATTTAGATTTTATAAATATAAAGTATAAATATAAAATTAGATTTTATAAACATCTAATTCATGTATACAACTAATTTATATAAAATTATATATAAAATAAATATTAGGAGTACAACTTTGCAGTGACCGTTTTACTTAGAGAGCCACTGCGGCCGAAGTAGTGGCCCTAGCTCAATAAAAAAAAGTGGCATTTTAAACTAGAGGCTCTGCCAATGTAAACAATTTAAAAAAGCTAACGGATACGTGTATGCATTATAAAGTTATTGGCACTCAAACATGGCAACCTACGAGCCGAATTCTCAGCATTTGCGGGAACTGCTCCAAAGACAACACAGGAAGGGATTTTTGCCCCGGATTGTGACTGGAGATGAAAAGTGGGTTTACTACGATAATCCTAAACGCCGAAAATCATGGGGACTGCCTGGTCATATTCCGTCATCGACGCCCAAACCGAATATTCACGGATCCAAAGTGATGCTGTGTATCTGGTGGGACCAGCTGGGCGTTGTGTACTATGAGCTGCTCAAACCATCCGAAACCATCACAGGGGAACTCTACCGACGTCAGTTGATGCGCTTGAGTAAGGCACTCAAAGAGAAACGGCCACAATTCAACGAAAGACATGACAAGGTGATACTGCAGCATGACAATGCCCGACCCCATGTTGCAAATGTCGTGAAAAAGTACTTGGAAACGCTGAAATGGGAGGTTTTATCCCACCCGCCGTACTCTCCAGACATTGCCCCTTCCGACTATCACTTGTTCCGGTCAATGGCATACGATTTGGCTGACCAGCACTTCGGTACTTACGAAGAAGTCAAAAATTGGGTCGATTCCTGGATTGCCTCCAAGGACCAAGACTTTTATCGACGCGGCATTCGAATGCTACCTGAAAGATGGGCCGAGGTCGTAGCTAGCGACTGGCAGTACTTTGATTAAAAAATATGTAGCCACTTTTTTATAATAAAGCCTTAAACTTTTGAAAAAAAACGGTCACTGCAAAGTTGTACTCCCAATATTATATGTTTTTATCAGTTTTTATAATTGATTATTATGTATATATAATTAATAAAAATAGCGGAAATCGTTTAATAATATATACTGTAGCAAAAAAAAGGTAAATATTCGAAAGTGTCACTCCTGTCAGAATCGAGCCGATTATTTTTAGTCTGGTTTCTTACAGTTAAAAAACATCATATTTAATATTATTATGGCAGCGCATCAACAAAAACAATGTCAACCAATATTTTTTTAAAGATTTTTATTCGTCGATCTTTCGAACTTCTTTTCAAGATTCAAGATTTTCAAGACCCAAACAAACCCAAACATTATGCGCCATTGAAATATAACTTAATATAAGGTTTTATAATGATAAAGAATTGATACAAAAATTTTACAGCCTGTTTTTGGCGGGAGTGACACTTCCGAATATTTACCCAAAAAACTCGACTTTTGGCTGGGTCCATGAAGTATCATAAAAAATGGAATAAAAACGACAAAATACCACGGACGAAACACCGAAAGCGAACATACATTAACAATGTATATTCGTTCAATGGCGATTAAAAAAAAAGACGGATTCCGAGAATGGGACGTTAAAACTGAGGTAAAAATTTTCTAAGCGGTTTTTCATAAATATAAAATTTGATGCAATTTATATATATATATATATAGATATGTGTGTGCAAATTGCATCACACTATATCTATTGATAAAAAATCAGTTCGAAAATTTGTCACGCACACACATACGCACGCGCTCATGTATGCATTGACAGAGAAATTCTATTGATATGAACTAATCGCATCTATTTGATTTTTGTTTATTTGAATTAACTAGATTTTTCGTGGAATCGAATTTTTCCTATTGCATTCCATTACTCAAATTATTTACTTTAAATGTATTTATTTATTCAAATCAAAATATATTCAATATCCTACAATAACTAAATATTTTATTCAAGGGGAGGGTAGGGGTTTCAGCGTAAAAAAAAACACTTGTTTGCGAATTTTTTTCATCTATATGGATAGAGTAAATTTATTGAAACCTTTTGTACATCTTTAAGTGTCATTTCAAGAACATTCCGTGAAATTTGTACGCGAAAATATCCACAAACAAGCCGGTGCCGCGTTTTTTCTCGAAACCACTTTTTCAAAGTCCGTGGTCACTGCTCTTTGAAAACTACATGACCGAGTTATTTCAAACTTGGTACACACCTTCTACATAAAAAACACCTCCCCCCAACGTTTAATTGGGGGTTTTTTTTACATTAAGGGGGTTTTTCACCCCCAAAATTTCGGAATTTTTCGTGGAAAATAGCACTTACTTTTCACTTTACGTGACCACCAACAATTTTGAAATGAAAATAAAAATTATCAAAGACCGTTGGGGGTAGGATTTGATGATACTTTGACTAAATTTTGATGGTACTTGATTTCAGATAATTTCTAGCTGAGATACAGTGAACACCGCAAATCGTGTTTTTCCAAAGGCGTTCTTGGAAAAGCTTCGTCACCGGCTTGTTTGTGGATATTTTCGCGTACAAATTTCACGGAATGTTCTTCAAATGACATTTAACAATGTACAAAAGGTTTCAATAAATTTACTCTATCCGTATAGATGAAAAAAAAATCGCAAAAAAATGTTTTTTATTCACGCTGAAACCCCTACCCTTCACTTAATCCTATTAAATCTGTGATTCAGTTTTATCTGCTCAAAAAACAATTTAGCTGAATCCACTAAAGAGATTTTTTTATTTTTTTAAATTTAAATTAAATAGAATTTTCGTAGAGTTAACCATTTTTCTATTTGATTGAATGGTCTGTCTTTATTGCATCGAACATATCAAAGAGGTGTGGGGGTAGAGAGGGTGGAGAGAGAGGAATTATGTATGTATATATATATATATATATATATATATATATATATATATATATATATATATATAGGGTATGTTAGAAAAATATATAGCATGTTATTCGATAAAACTCTCTAATTATCACAATGATATTAACTAATTGATATACTTTATGTGATACAGCAAATAATTATATGATTTTATTTGGTCTCTTATCCATATCTGCGACTAAGATGATACAAGCACTCGGTAGCATAGGGGCAGCGTGCGTAACTATAAGTAGGTAGGTTCTAGGTTAATATATTTATTATATTTATTATAGATAAAATATTTTGTTCGATAAAAATCATCTCAAAAGACCAGGGAATAACGAATTACGATACAAAATTGCTGTCGTAAAACTCTGAATTAAGTATTTCATTTTATTCTAGATTTATAAAATATTTTATGTATATTAGGGTGGTGTTTATTTGGGGTCAAAATTAATTTTACCCTTTCCGCCCCCTAAATCGGTTCGAAATACGTAAAAAGTAACGCTGTAATTTTTTCACATTTTTAAGAAAATATTTAACCCTTGACCACGGGGGTTGAAGTTTTCCATTTAAAATACATGGGGTTTTCCTGCGTTTGCAGTCACTATTTTACTGTGGGCCTAAATATGTTTGTAAAATCTTGAAATTTTCAGAAATTAGTTTACAAGCATGTTGCTATATGGAAAAAATTTCCCAAACCCCTACCCTCAAAATGTTGTGTAACATCACAATAATAATTATAATTTCTTTTTATGTTTCTCTTCCTCGTTTTTTATAAATGTATTTAAAATAGAATAATTTTCTAAACGAGTTACAAAAACCTATTTAAATAGACGCTATTTAAATTAAATATTTTTTTTGACAGTGTGTAAAAAGGCACACATGGATGCGTTCCGAAAACCATTCGCTTTTATATATTTTTGTCTACATATACGTAAGTACACAGTGGACTCATCCTATACATTAGGTATGCTCGCGTATACAGAAGTGTACATGAATAATGCACGCACAAACGTGGGCATCGCGGTGAATCTATCGCAAGCTCAGGTCTTCATAGTGGGCGACGAGTTAGTGTGTAAAAGAGAAGCCTGAGTTTCCAGTTTATCGCTCCACGCCTCAAACACGATTTCTTCGTGTGTAGAGTTAAATTGACTGATCGAGGCCAGGGGTGGCGACTTCAACACTTTATTTTTGTCTCGCCAGATGGTCTTTAAAATATGTACGATCGCAGGCTATTGACATACTTTCAGTCTGGAGCTATATTCGTCCCATTAAGGTTTTTGACCACATTTATCCTGACGGGAGGATTTCCCCCTACCCCTCACTTTCCCTTTTACACACACAAATACATACACATGGTCAGCCGCACTTTCCTTGGTGATCATATAGAGGATATATCGTCGCGAGCAAAAGGCTTGTTTGAAAAATGTCTTGCGACAAAAAATCCCCAGACATTCGCATTCGATAATGCCCTAGCGTTTTCATTACTCATTAGTTTACATTGTGTAATGAAAAAAAAAAATCATTACCCATTACATTACATTCAGTAAGGTGAAAAATTTCCATTGGTCATTACATTACATTTTGTAATGCAAACAATTGCCATGACTCATTACATTGAATTTCGTAATGTCGAGAATTTTCACTTCTCATTGAATTAAATCTTGTAATGTACAAAACCTTCATTGCCCATTACATTGGACTTTGCAATGTAAAAAATGTCCATTGCCCATGGCAAATATACAGGATGTCCAATAGGAAGTTGCTAAAACTAAATAAGCGTCTCTTCCCTCCATGAATTCAATAGGGGTCCCTTTTTCTAAGGCGTATACCTGAGGCCCCGCAGTTTTATTCCAGCCGTGGTTGGAGGAAGTACGCGCGCGTCAAAATGAGTGAACTCACCACGGAAGAAAAAGTATATCCTATTGAGTGCTTCTTCTCGAGGGGAAAAATTTATAGTAATGTGTACAGAGGGTTTCGTACTAAGTTTGGAACTGATAGAGTTGCCAGCGAAAACACTCTGAAAAGGTAAGAATTTATTATTTATTCATATTCATCTATCAGACAACTTGTGTTTCAATTCAATTAAACTGCATTGAAGTAATTTTACGTTAATTTTTGTAGGATAATCGATAACTTCGTGAAGTATGGTACACTCCAGGACCGTAGACACGAGTTGCCAGGTCCATCTGTTACGGTGACTACACCAGAGAGGATCAACGAAGTTGAGAATTATTTCAAACAAAATCCAAATGATTCGATTCGGAAAGCTGCTCAAGCATTAAAAATAACCAAATCATCATTACACAAGATTTTGAAATATTTTTTAAAGTTTCATCCGTATAAAATAAGCACTCATCAATTGTTAACCGAACATGCCATGACGAAACGCATCGAATTTTGTAACACTATTACGGGAATGTTTGAAGCCGAAGAACTTAATGAGAAATTGATTATTTATTCCGATGAAGCACATTTTTGGATGAATGGGTACGTAAACAAGCAAAATTACCGGTTTTGGGGAACGGAAAATCCCAACATATCGCTAGCGAAGTCCCTTCATCCACAGAAAGTAACGGCATGGGCAGCGATTTCAGTAAAAGGAATTTATTTGCAATTCTTGGAATCTACGGCAGTGCAGCCAGATCGCGCGCAAAAGTTACCCCCTCTCTAGTCTCTTGCGCGCCCATCACACAATCATAGTAGCGCGTGTCCGTGAGCGAGCGACGCTCGGACGTATTCGGGAAGAGCCGAGCGCCACCGAAGTTTCCCGACCGCGCCTTCGGCAGCTACACCAATCCATGGACGCTGAGCACGTTCATGTGCGGCCAAGCCGAAACGAAGGATTCGAGGGAAAAAGCAATCTGAGCACGACTCGCGCGTGACGTCACCCGCCGGCACGAGCGAGGCTTTTAGATGATTTCAATGCTTATTTTGCTCTTGATTCTCTGCGTTACTAATGTATGCAAAAAATGAATCGCACACTCCCACCGCTTATTTTTTTCAGTTTATACGTTAATTTAAATTTAATAATAAATCTAAATTACAACTTATTTATCTTCTAAAATATTGTTTACGCTTTACTCGCACCCGTCCTTATGCCAAATAAATTATAATTCATAAAAGTAAGCGGAAATATATTTATATTCGTATTATTATATTAATTCTCATAGCTCTCATAAGAAAACTCTCATATGAAAAAAACTTCAAAACCTTAGATTTCAACGAACCAAGAACATACATCATCACATTTTCAATCATGACGAATTTTTAAGAACAATATCATCACAAACACATCTGAACCAAAACAATATACGTCACGTAAATTAACAAAACATAAATCAAACAACACAAAATCACAACATGTTATACTCAACCCTTACTAATGAACATCAGGACACAAATAATAATCTTTCCACTGATCCTCTAAATAATATAAATTCGACAATCACATAAAATAAAACGAAAGAATGGCTTATAAATCTCTCCAACATTGATACTCCGCTACACATTTCCACATTCTTGTCTCTAGGTGAAAAGTTTTGTTTTCTTTACCTCAAACTCTCAAACATAAAAACTCATATCCATAAATCAATCTCCGAACTTGAGTCCAAATTAGATTTTTTACTCCACAAACCTAGACAAATCGAAATTAGAACCAGATTCACTAAAATCTCAAACAAAATAAATATTCAACCTCATTTTCCAACACTAATCAAATTGTAAAACACACGTCCTCATTCTTAAAAAACAACCCTCAACTTTTAGTTACACGAGCTGACAAAGGAAATTCAACAGTCACTCTCAACAAATCAGATTACATTACAAAAACTCATAATTTACTCGCAGATTCCTCAACTTACAAATTAACAAATAGAAATCCCATCAAAACTCTACAAAAAGGCATTATCAATGAATAGTCCAACACATAAACTAGCTGAATTTATACAATCTAAACTTTCTAAATCAATCAATACGACTAATTCACACGTCAAAGATAGTTTCCACCTAAAACATTCACTTTCTAGCATCTCAATTCCACTCAACTACAAATTGGTCTCGTTTGATGTTGTTTCTCTCTATACCAACATCCCATTACAACTTGTTATTCAAAGTCTTAAAAAAAGATCAAATCTATTTTCAAAAACATTTCCTTTAAACGAAATAATTAAAGCCATAGAATACATCATGTTCTCAACTTTCTTTACATTTCAAAATAAAATTTACCAACAAATCTCAGGGTTACCAATGGGCTCACCTCTGGCTCCAATAGTATCTAACATCGTCATGATTGATCTTGAAATAAATTGTCTGGAAAAATTAAAATATTCGTTACCACTATATAAAAGATATGTTGATGATACTATGCTCTACCAACAGACAAAACTGAATCCACCAAAAAGATTTTTAACTCATATACAGTAGAACCTCGATTATCCGAACTAGTCTCGGTCCCAATTAGCTCGGATAATCAAAAGTTCAGGTAATCGAAATGTGGGTTTTTTGGGACGAGATCATAAACAGCATTGTTGTTTATGATCTCGTCCCAAAAAACCCACGTTTTGATTATCCGAACTTTTGATTATCCGAACTAATTGGGACCAAGACTAGTTCGGATAATCGAGGTTCTACTGTAACTCAAAATTACAATTTACATCAGAAAATGAAGTAGATAAAAAAATCCCGTTTCTTGATATACTTTTAATCCATAAACAAAATTCAATTATCACAAATTCGTATAGGAAACCAACCCGGTGAGGCAGATTCATAAATTTCTTTTCACACCACCCACTTTCCCAAAAAAAGCCATAATTTACATGCTAGTTGACAGAGCAATAAAATTATCTCATCCTTCATTTCACAAAGAAAACCTCAAACTTATTAGTAACACGATGACACAAAATTGCTATCCGATCTCTTTCACAGAAGAAATAATAAAACATCGGCATTCGGCAAACATCGGCAACATTCCACAATCAACAATCAAAAAAAGAATAACAACAATTTTGATTCTTCCAGACTAATAAATGTTCCTTACACAAAAAAAACATCCATCATCAACTAATTCGTCTTTTCCAACAATACAACATAACATTATTCACAAACAATAAACACAACATTTCATCGATTACTGGCTCCACCAAAGACAAAATAAATAAGAACCAAAAATCCAACATAGTTTACAAAATCGATTGTAAGGATTGCAATGCCACATACATCGGCCAAACCAAAAGATACCTCGAAACCAGAATAAAAGAACATAAAAATAGCCTTAAACATACTACCACAATACACACAGCCTTAGCACACCCTGCAATAGAACAAAAACATGACTTTCAATTCGACAATGTAAAAATTTTAAACAATGAAAATTGGCTCGAAGAAGACTAATCCTAGAAATGATCCAAATTAAGGCACACTCCAAAGCCATAAATTTTAGAACTGACATACAATAACTAAGCTCGATCTATAACTCTATTATATAACTATTAAAATATTTTACAATACTTTACTTGACATAACAATTTTTACTCTTGACATGACGCACCAATTTTATTTCTCTTGATACGTCACTGCCTAAAGGATCTTTCTCTCCCGATTCGCAAAATAAAGACTCTAATAAGCTTGACGAAATTAAAACACCACTCAGTTTCTCTCAAACTCTCCGTGATCACACAACTCAATATGTAACTGAGAAATGTAAATTTCGAGTTTTTGTTTATTTTGGAAGAAAATTTTTAAAATCTTAAACTCAATAGGTAATCATCACAGTCATTTAATACTTGATTAAAATTTCTTTTAAATCAATCACGTACATTAAATTTTCACAAATAAAACACAAAACTTTCTTATAGTTATTAATCCCTTACAGATGATAAAAATCGCAAAAAAAAACGATAAATTCTTCCATCCATTGAGTATACTCCAGCAAAACAGTATTTACTTCCACAAATACTGTCTTCTGAAATAACCTTCCAAATATAAGCAAAAGCTAGAACCATCAACAACATCGAGGTTAGTAGTTTCTCATATTTCATTTCTTTATAACTCCATAGTATAATAAACCACACTCTTACGCATCACCCATTTCAAACACCGATGAATAAGAAGAATTAACGCAATACAGGAACTTATGCATATCAAATCAATATAGTTATAACCAAAACAGAATTAACATAACAGTTATACAAAACGACATAACAATTTTATAACACAATCATAACATGAAACATTCGTGTATTTAATTCCTTCAAACTTAATTTGTAAAATTTGTGTATCAAAATTTATAGAAAAAAAATATAATTTCTAAAGAAGACCCGAACCAAAGGGTCGAAACGTAAGATAGCATCATTTATTTCCATCGCTGACCTTGGAAAACCTCTATTGGCCGGACTGAAGCCGAATCTTCAACTAGCAACTTGTCACCAACACGACCGCACACATCTTTGACTCATTAATTCTCATACTTTCATCAAGCGATAAAGCATTATCCCCAAAAACAAGCCAATCATCCATCCGGCCACGAATCGTCAGTACCACAAAGTGCACATATTCTACAAGTGATGAGATGGTCTCGTTGGTCGCGTTCCTGGCTTCGGTCCGCAGGGGCGCGGGACGTTCCCCGCGCTCAGTGCTTTTTTAAAATTATTATTACTATTAATTCTCATTTGATTATTTTTGTTAGTTATCATTATTATTTTATTTAGTTATCTTTTAGTGTCGAAAAATTTATCGAGCACTCCGATCGCTTATTTTATTAGTTTGTACGATAATTTAAATGTGATAATAAATCTAAATTTCAACTTATTTAACTTCTAAAAAATTGTTTGCGGTTTACTCACACCCGTCCCTATACCAAATAAATTGTAATTCACAAAAGTAAGCGGAAATATATTTATATTCGTATTATTATATTCATCCTCATACTTTTATCAAGCGATAAAGCATCATCCCCAAAAACAAGTCAATCATCTATCCGGCCGTGAATCGTAAGTGCCAGAAAGTGCATTTTTAACACAAGCGATAAGATGCTCCCGTTAGTAGCGTTCCTAGATTAGGGGCGCCGGATCGTTTCCCGCGCTCAGTGCTTTTCTGTTTTTTTTTTAATGATTATTTTCTTTTTGTATGGGGCGAATTGTTTATACGTGAAACACGCTCATTGAAAGAATATTATTCTGAAAATAGGAAAACTGCTCATGATGTTTTACGATTAAATTTGTTTTGTTCTGTCAATGGTGAGTGTTCACAAATAAACAATTTACCCCATTACAATGAAAATTACCTGTAAATGTAAAAACATACAAAAATGCCACTTTCTGGCACTTACGATTCGCGGCCGGATAGATGATTCACTTGTTTTTGGGGATAATGCTTTATCGGTTAATGAAAGTTTGAGAATGAATATAATAATACGAATATAAATACATTTCCGCTTACTTTTATGAATTACAATTTATTTGGCATAGGGACGGGTGTGAGTAAAGCATAAACAATTTTTTAGAAGATAAATAAGTTGTAATTTAGATTTATTATTACATTTAAATTAACGTACAATCTAATAAAATAAGCGGTCGGAGTGCGCGATAAATTTTTCGACACTAAAAGATAACTAGTTAAAATAATAATGATAACTAATAAAAATAACGAATCAAATAAGAATTAATAGTAATAATAAATAAATAGATACTGAGCGCGGGGAACGATCCCGCGCCCCTGCGGACCGAAGCCAGGAATGCTACCAACGAGACCATCTCATCGCTTGTAGAATATGTGCACTTTCTGGTACTGACGATTCGCGGCCGGATGGACAATTGGCTTGTTTTTGGGGATAATGGTTTATCGCTTGATGAAAGTATCTTGATATGAGTATGGGCCCATTAATTATTTCGTTTAAAGGAAATGTTTTTGAAAATAGATTTGATGTTTTTTGAAGGCTTTGAATAACAAGTTGTAATGGGATGTTGGTATAGAGAGAAACAACATCAAACGAGACCAATTTGTAGTTGAGTGGAATTGAGATGTTAGAAAGTGAATGTTTTAGGTGGAAACTATCTTTGACGTGTGAATTAGTCGCATTGATTAATTTAGAAAGTTTAGATTGTATAAATTCAGATAGTTTATGCGTTGGACTATTTATTGATGATACTATTGGACGAAGTGGATAATTATTTTTATGAATTTTTGGCAGCCAATAGAGACGAGATAGGTTGCAATTTTCAGCTTTTAAGTATTTGTATTTTGTTTCATCAATGATTTTTAGGATTTTCCATCTGGAGAGAATATTGTTAATGCCTTTTTGTAGAGTTTTGATGGGATTTCTATTTGTTAATTTGTAAGTTGCGGAATCTACGAGTAAATTATGAGTTTTTGTAATGTAATCTGATTTGTTAAGAATGACTGTTGAATTTCCTTTGTCAGCCCGTGTAACTAAAAGTGAGGGTTGCTTTTTGAGAATGAGGACGTGTGTTTTATAATTTGATTAGTGCTCGAAAATGATGTTAGAATATTTATTTTGTTTAAGATTTTAGTGAATCTGGTTCTAATTTCGGTTTGTCTAGGTTTGTCGAGTAAAAAATCTAATTTGGACTCAAGTTCGGAGATTGATTTGTGGATATGAATTTTTATGTTTGATAGTTTGAGGTAAGGAAAACAAAACTTTTCACCTAGAGACAAGAATGTGGAAATGTGTAGCGGAATATTAATATTGGAGAGATTTATAAGCCATTCTTTCGTTTTATTTTATGTGATTGTCGAATTTATATTATTCAGAGGATCAGTGGAAAGATTATTATTTGTGTCCTGATGTTCATTAGTAAGGGTTGAGTATAACATGTTGTGATTTTGTGTTGTTTGATTTATGTTTTGATAATTTACGCGATGTATATTGTTTTGGTTCAGATGTGTTTGTGATGATATTGTTCTTAAAAATTCGTCATGATTGAAAATGTGAAGATGTATGTTCTTGTTTCGTTGAAATCTAAGGTTTTGAAGTTTTTTTCATATGAGAGTTTTCTTATGAGAGCTATGAGAATTAATAAAATAATACGAATATAAATATATTTCCGCTTACTTTTATGCATTATAATTTATTTGGCATAAGGACGGGTGCGAGTAAAGCGTAAACAATATTTTAGAAGATAAATAAGTTGTAATTTAGATTTATTATTATATTTAAATTAACGTATAAACTGAAAAAAATAAGCGGTGGGAGTGTGCGATTCATTTTTTGCATACATTAATAACGCAGAGAATCAAGAGCTAAATAAGCATTGAAATCATCTAAAAGTCTCGCTCGTGCCGGCGGGTGACGTCACGCGCGAGTCGTGCTCAGATTGCTTTTTCCCTCGAAACCTTCGTTTCGGCTTGGCCGCACATGAACGTGCTCAGCGTCCATGGATTGGTGTAGCTGCCGAAGGCGCGGTCGGGAAACTTCGGTGGCGCTCGGCTCTTCCCGAATACGTCCGAGCGTCGCTCCCTCACGGACACGCGCTACTATGATTGTGTGATGGGCGCGCAAGAGACTAGAGAGGGGGTAACTTTTGCGCGCGATCTGGCTGCACTGATCTACGGTAACAGGAGAGAGTTACGAACAGCTTTTGGAAACGAAATTCTTCCCTCATGCAAAAAAGAGGGGACTGGTTAAAAATGTTTACTTCATGCAAGATGGAGTGACGCCGCACCGGACTCATGAGGTGTTTGAAGCTATTCATCGCGTATATGGGACTCGAGTAATCGGTCAGGGGTACCCTAAATTTGCTCAAGGCGGACCAGAATGGCCTCCGTACTCACCGGACCTGAACCCTTGTGATTTTTTCTTGCGGGGTTACATTAAAGATCATTGTTACGCTAAAAACCCCAGCACAGTGAAAGAACTGATCACGGCCATCCAGGAAGTGGTTCGCGGCATTACGAACGATATGTTGGACACAGTTTTTCACAGTTTTCAAAAGAGAATTGATTTTTGTGCACAATCTAACGGTTCGCACTTCGAAAATATCTATCATTAATCACTGTACTTTTTCGTTATTTTTATAAGATGTAATAAATTGACATAAAAAATATTTGACTGGGTTTTATTTATGTGCGTTTAAAACTGCAGAGTTTCCTCTATTTAAAGTAATTTGGCTTCTCTGATTCTGTGCACGTGTTTTAAAATGACAGTCGATTAGTTTCAGCAACTTCCTATTGGACACCCTATTGTACATGAGTATATTTAGTAGTGATCCGAGATATTTAGATCTTTATTTCGTTTTAAGGGGCTATACCAGTGTGAACGCTGATTTTTTTTGGAAGAAAAGTACTCAATTAAATGTTTCGGAAAATTAAGAATATATTTGGCTATATTTGATCTATATTACATAATTTTAGCATAGAAAAATATTGAGATCCAAGCGACTTAAGCGCTGCCTTCGGAGGCGCCAAAAATAAAAGTTCCTCCACTGCTGACGTCATTCCGGCCGATTGAGTAGCTGAAACCGAAAAAGGAAAAAATGTCGTTAAACTGGAAAGTATTTCCTGTACAATGACGCAGGATTTTCGAAAAATATCAAAATCTAACAAAATGGCGTACTTATGAAAAAAAGTACCTTTTCTTGTCTATAAAATGGTCGTTTTTTTCAATGCCAAATCGTCAATTTTCATCCAATCGAAAATATCCTACGTCATTGTAGAGTAAATATATTCAAGAGTACTCAGTTCAAATTTCAAGTCAATCGGATAATTGCTGTTTGAGTTACAATGTCAGCAAATTTGAAAAAACTCATTTCGAGAAAAACGCGTTTAAAGATTTAACTATCGATTTTTGCAAGATAAAATGATATTGATATAAATGATATAAATGATAATGATATTCTTGAAAGTATAAACTGTGCAAAAAGGCAAAAAAAATCGGTTTTTTTTAAGTGTCACACTGGTATAGCCCCTTAATGGGTGACCTTGAATGACCTTAAACGACTTTGACCCCGTAATGTTTTTTTGCGGCTTGAGGTGCTCCACAAGATGGTTGAAATAAAATGTATCATGCCATTTAAAAAAGTGGAGGTGACCTCTGTGCGTTAGCGCCTCCACCGAAATAGAAAAAAAATTATTCGAATTTGATGGCCCCCTTTACACCGTACAACTTTTGTCTGCAACTTTTTTTTGTGACGTCGATAATTACCAAGTTATTTCGGGTGGCAGAGATAAGAGGGACACCCTGTATATACAGGGAGGCCGGAACAATGACGTCGAAAAATAAAATTTAGGTCCCTTGTATCGTGAGGTATCCGAATTACCCTCATGTATGTTCCGCGACTTTTCATAGTTTTCGAGTTATGAATTTTTTTCTGAATTTTAGAGAATTTTCGACCTGACCAATTGAAAAAAAATCCAAAAAAAAGTAGAAGACTTGGTCGAGATTTTTTTTTGCAACTGAATTTTCATGAGTAGTACTTTTATGCATAAAATAATCAGCTTCGTAACTGTGATGAAAGTTACGAAAATGTTGGTCTAAAGTGAAAAAATTACGTTCGGTAAATTATGACTTAAATTTTCAACTTGAAATTAAAAATCTAAACAGGTGACTTCATGGTTCCTAATTAGGTCTCAAGAATGCGCCAGACTCCCAGCTTTTTTTTAAAACGCAGTACTTAATAGGGCTACTTTGGCTAAAATTGGCCTTCAAAGACAGCGAGGTGGAAAATTCTTAAAATAAGCCATCTGATTAAAAATAAAAAATTGCCCATTTTATCATTCCTACGGTTATTTAGTTTGTTAAATAACCAAAAATGACTGCAGGAAAGCTAAGATTTAAACATTTGGAGGTTTATTTTTTTAGTTTAATTTACAGATTGTTTAGACCAACATTCTCATAACTTTCATCACAGTTACGAAGCTGATTATTTTATATATAAAAGTACTACTCATAACGATTCAGTTGCAAAAAAAATCTCGACAGTCTTCTAATTTTTTTTAATTGTTCAGGTCTAAAATTCTCAAAAAATCAGAAAAAAATTCATAACTCGAAAGATATGAAAAGTCGCGGAACATACATGGGGGTGATTCGGATACCCCACGATACAAGAGACCTAAATTTTATTTTTAGACGTCAATGTTCCGGCCATCCTGTATATATATATAAATATATATTTCTTTTCTCTGTATAAGTTTTGTGTCTACAATTTTCTCATTTTCGTATCTACGTTTTTTCTTTCGTTACAAAATGTTATATCTCGAGCGAATCGCGTGCCACAAGATTTCTCTATCCCCGTGCACTAATCTCAATCTCTCTCCCCATCTCAAAAGCATCAGTCCATCTTTTCATATCTTTCCAAAACAGGCCGGACCGAAATTAAAAAAAAAACGAATGAGAATCACAGCAGACGCTCCAGTCGCATGATTGATATCCTACGACACTTTGCCGAGCGGAGTGTGAGCAAAGTTACCGAAACAGCCGGGGCAATAAATAATTCCAGACAAACTTTCCTAATTCTTTTGTTTTCCGGCCATTACATTTTTCTTCTCCCTCGCTTGTAAAACTCACTCGCGCACATTATTATTTCGAGACGCGTCGACGGATCGAGGGTGAAGGCAGATTACCGAAAAAGGGGCCACGAGTTCACTGCCAAAAAAAATATTTAATTTAAGTAGGATCTATTTAAATCAAATAAGTTTTTCCTTGGCTAACGGCCTACTACGATCTTATTCGTTTCATAGATATTTCTTTATTTGTTTCAGCTGTTCTTTTTAAATATTGAATATACTCCAATTGAATGAATAAAGATTCGATTCAACTGAATCTCTATTTGCTTACAATGTACACTGTAAATCTAAGTGTACTATATACATAAAATGATTCGTAAATCTAAAATAAAATGAAATACTTAAGGGCGGGGTAAAGTATTAAAATTTTTTTTTCATTTTTTTTTAAATTTTTTAAATGAATGCATAATATATCAAGAATATTGTGTCAAAATTTCAAGTCGATCGGAGTAAAATTGACGAAGTTATGAGTATTTGAGCGTCTATTGCTCCATCCCGTTCTCTTCTCTTCTGCATTTTTCAAACCGTTTTTCTGAGACTTGTCATATTTGAAGTCCGTGTGCACGATAACTCAAAACCTACTGGACCAATCGCTTTGAAATTTTGCACAGTACTTCTTCACATAATTCACCAGGTATTGTCGAGAGCTTTTTTGTTTTTTTTTAAATAATTACTAATTTTTCAACAACAAATTAGCCGATTTTTTTTAGCGAAAATCGGGTTTTTGGCTCCCAAGTGCTACGAAAAATTGAAAAATCGAAAAAAAAATCCTCCCGTCATTACCTCGAGAAACATCTCCTTTAACAAATGCATTTTGATTTTTTTGTTTCGAATGATTCTGTTGCGAGTAATGGTGCACACCGCAAACCAACTTTTTTTCGAGGCGCCTCCGGGGTTTAATTTTCACTCGCTCAATTTTGAATATTTTGCAATGTAAATTTAGGAGAATGTTGTTCAAATGTTACTTTATTATATGTAAATTTTTCAATAAACGAACACTATTCGTTACGCCAAAAAAAAATCTTAAAAACATGCCTTTTTTTCGCCGAATTAACTTTACCCCGCCGTTAAGGCGGTCCTCTACTTTCTCGGCTGTTTTTTTACGGCTTTTTCAATAGATTTTTACGGTCAAAGCATCGAAATAATCAATCTCATTGTTTTTGCATAATCTTTATTAACATTTAAATAAGTTTTACAAATGTTTTTAAGTCAAAATATATAATAGAATAAAAGTTATAGTGGCCGACAGGAAGACAAGTAAAAGAGGTGCTTGACGGTGACCAAGATTGCGGCTGTTCTGCTTATCCGAAATAAAAAAACCAAACGGCATTTTAATCTTCATATTTAAGACTAGCGATTGAACTAGAGTGAATTCTAAATTACAAAAATTGACTTTTTTATACACTTTTGAAAATTACATTCTATTTTTTACTCATTTTTTCTTAAGTTTTTCGCTCGTACAAAAAAAACTATCGAAGCAATCATGATAATCCTAGTTCAATCGCTGGCTTATAACATATTAAAGACGCTGTATAAATTTGAACAAGATCGGTGCAGTAGTTTCTGAAATATCGCGGTCGCCGTTTCGAAAAATGGTGTTTCGAGAAAAACGCGTTTGAAAGTTCGCGCATGTGATTTATACTAAAAATTTCATCTCACCGTCAATCTGCTATGCCTGGACCATACAATAGGCCTTCCTCTTCTTCTTGAAAGTCACGCAGAGCTGCTCCGTCTTCTCGTTTCGCGATTCGGGCCTGTTTTACAACATCACTCGTGCGCCTTTCTGACCGGTCGATCCGAGAGCTATCACGCTGTTGAACATATCCTTTAGCTTGTGGGCCGATTTTCACTCCCATGGTTTCCAAGGTCTTCAGGATAGATTTGAATCCTTCGTTGAAGATTATGACAGCGAGAAACGTGACGATTTCAACCACTTTTAGCCCAGAATGGAGGTGCTTCGGAGCAAAAGTCCAGATTAACGAATTGAGCGACTCGTTATTATTTTGAGTTTCCGCTCCCAGGCATCTGCTTAACAATTCTTCTTTGGATAAATCCTCATAAATTGGCTTTATAACTTTTTGAACTGCTTCAGAAAGAGGCGGTTTATTGTTTTTGAATTGCTCAGCCTCTCCGAGAAACTCAGCTCTGCGCCATTTGCACCAACTGCCAAACATTCGCCTGCAGGACAATTTTGATGCTGTGGATTGCTGTCTGTGGAAATATTGTGAAAGAATGTTGCCCAAATTTCCTTTCTCATTTCCTCGATTGAATCTGGATGTCTCCGAATAGCTAATCCATAATACGTTGTCATCTCACCAATCAATTTATCAGTGAGTTCACGGCGTCTTAGTGAATATTCGCAAGCGTCTGTCAACGGTCTCGGCTCCCCTTTACTCGGGCCTAATTCACAAAAGGTTCAGGTAGCAGTTAGATTTAGGGATATCAATATAATGGTCAGCGCTCGGCTTTCGGAGCAGCCCGGCGCGCGCTCCGTATACCTGCTCCGTTCCAGGGCCGTAACTTGTGAACCACTTCGAATATCGAAAAATCCTACACATGTTGTAGATGTGATTTATGAAAAAAAAATCGATTTTTTCGACCCGAGAAACTAGTGGACCGTCTTAATTGAGTGTTTTAAGATAATGATTTTGTATCGTAATTCGTCATTCCCTGGCCTTTTGAGATGATTTCTTTCGAACACAATATTTCACCTGTATGGGAAGCGAACCTAGAACTTGTCTACTCATAGCTACGTACGCTGCCCCATCGAATACCATACCTACCTACCATACGAGGGTGGGGTGAAAAGTTTCCGGCCTGACCAAGAAAAACGATGATTAAAAATGTTTTTTTTCTTTTTTTTCAACATTATCTCCATCAACACTGATACATTTCTCATAACGGTGTTCTAGTTTAGTTATGTCAGTTTTGAAAGTAGATTCGTCAAGCTCCTCAAAATACTGATTTACAGCTTCGATAACTTCTTCGTTGCTCTTAAATCTTTTTCCGCCAAGCCATTTTTTGAGGTTAGGAAACAGGTAATAGTCGCTGGGGGCTAAGTCTGGAGAGTAGGGAGGATGCGGCATCAATTCAAACTTCAATTCGTGGATTTTGGACATGGCAACAATCGACGATTGCGCTGGTGCGTTATCGTGATGAAACAAAACTTTTTTCTTCGCCAAATGAGGTCGTTTAATTTGCACCTCGTGCTTCAAACGTTGCAATAACTCTGCGTAGTATTGACCAGTGATAGTCTTACCCTTTTCAAGGTAATCAGGGTATATAATTCCTCTCGACTCCCAAAAAACAGTAGCCATAACCTTGTTTGCCGATAAAATTGTTTTTGCCTTCTTTGGGGTTGGTGCCCCTTTTCCAACCCACTGTTTTGACTGTTCTTTATTTTCAGGAGTGTAGTGGTGGACCCATGTCTCATCAACAGTTATGAATCGACGCAAAAATTCGTTTGGATTACGCCTATACAGCGCCAAATTGTCGGTAGAAATGGTCTTTCGAAGCAGTTTTTGGTCGAGCGTTAGCAAACGCGGCACCCACCTTGCACACAGCTTTTCCATGTTCAAATGGTTGTGCAAAATATTTCGCACACGTTCAGCTGATATCCTACAGGTCTCAGCTATATCATGCACTTTCAACCTGCGGTCTTCCAACACTATTTTATGGATTTTTTCAATCATCTCTGAAGTTGTGACTTCAACGGGCTGTCCTGAGCGAGGCTCGTCAGAGGTGCTCACACGACCCATTTTAAATTCAGAAACCCACTGCTTAATAGTTGAATATGATGGGAAGAAGTCTCCTAGTATTGAATCCATCTCTTCTTTTATTTGTTTTGGTGTAAAACCTTTCAAATGGAAGTATTTGATGACAGCACGTTTTTCCAATTTTTCCATTTTTACGAAAACCACGGAAGCGTCTCGCGCAATGTGCTCTCAAACGCAAACTAACGTGGCGATTGGGCTGAAACTGTACATACAAGCTCGGTAGGAATGGTACTGTAGGACGCCGCTTCAAAACTAGACCTAGTGGCACCATCTCTTGGTCAGGCCGGAGACTTTTCACTCCACCCTCGTGTATCGGATATATATATATATATATATATATATATATATATATCCTCTCTCTCCACCCTTTCTACGCCCACACTTCATTGATATGTGTGTTGCTATTAGGTGTTGGAATTAATTCGTAGCGTTATACAAGGTAGGTAGTAGGTAGGTAGTACAGTATTTCGTTGTTACCGACAGTAATGTGTTCCTCGTGAAACAGCTATCATTGAATGTCATTTGCTGTACATAACCTCTTTTTGAATCGTAAATAACAACAGTTTATAATTTATTGAATATGTCAACATTTGTGCCGAATAAAGTGTTTTTGCGGGGAGCTTTACTTCGTGACTTTAATATGAACAAAAGTGCTGCTGAAGCTCATCGTATTTTAGTGGAAGTGTATGGTGACCATGCTCTAGCTGAGCAAACGTTTCCGAAGTGGGATGCACGTTTTAAAGCTGGTGATTTCGACTGGGATGACAAAGAGCGACCTGGCCCGGGGAAAAAATTTGAAGATAATGAGTTGGAGGCTTTGCGCAATGAAGACTCATCTCAAACACTTCAAGAATTGTCTACATCATTGGGAGCTGACTTATAAACGGTAGGAAAACGTCTTAAAACTGTGGGCATAACCCAGAAGGAAGGACATTGGGTCCCATATGAATTGAAACCAAGGGACGTTGAGAGGCGTCTTTTGACATGTGAACTGCTGCTTCAACGGGAGAAAAGAAAAGGTTTTTTGCATCGAATTGTCACTGGTGATGAAAAATTGATCCATTGCGACAATCCGAAGCGCAGAAAGTCATGGGTTAAGCCCGGTCAACCATCAACATCAGTGGCAAAGCCAAATATCCAAGGGTCTGAGCTCCTGCTCTGTATTTGGGGGGATCAGAGGCGTGTGATTTATTATGAACTGCTGAAACCGAATGAAACCATAACTGGGGATCGCTACCGACTGCAATTGATACGCTTGAGCGGTGCATTGAAAGAAAAATGGCTGGAATACTCCAAAGACACGACAAAGTCATTTTGCTGCACAACAATGCTCGTACACACGTCGCAAAACCGGTACAAACATATCTGGAAACACTTAATTGGGACGTCCGATCCCACCCACCGTATTCTCCAGATATCGCTCCTTCTGATTACCATTTTATTTCGTTACTCAGTTTTTGTTTTATAGGCAAAATAATAACTCATTTTTGGCCCGAAAATCACTATTTATGTTCAAACGTCCGCCATTTTGTCATAAATCGATATTTTCAAAATCGGCTATGACAAGTACTAGATCATATTATCTAATTTAATAATCTTTTTGGTTTTTTTTCAGATGATTTTTGAAGAAACGCCAGTGGGTACCGTATACGCAGATTTTTTTACGACGCTCCAAGGATCATACAATATCCTTGTATATTTTTGATATTTTTGAATAAAGAAAATTAAACACATTTTTGAATGTATACACTTTTAGATAATTAACACCCCAATCCTAAATTTCAAAAACTTTTCTTTTAAAAAATTCACAAAAATGACCTTTTCCCGGCTCCTATGTGTATATCTCCCCTAAAATAAAATATTTAGTTATTGGACGACATTGAATATATTTTGATTTGAATAAATAAATATATTTAAAGCAAATAACTTTAATAATGGAAGGCAATATGAATAATTTGATTCCACGAAAAATCTAGTTAATTGAAATAATCAAAAATCAAACAGACACGATTAGTTCATATCAATAGAATTTTTCTGTCAATTTAGAGAGGAATAATCGCAGCGCGAGAAAATACTCGACTAGAATATGGCCCCATGTAAAGATTGACCGTTGGACCTGGGACGGACCTTCACAGTTAGCCTTTCTAGAATATTGGGCCGTGAGTATTTACCAATGAGGTGCCTTTGTAGAAATGATAAGAGCGGCCCGATATCGGCCAACAGAGCCAACAATTATTAGGCCAATGATTCGATTCATTGTAGCGCCAATGTTGGTGATTGCACTTGGCCCTATGTGGGCCCTCTTAAAGGGCCTATGTAGAAATTGACCACTGGCTCTATGATGGGCCTTCACAGTTGGTCTATCTAGAAGTTAGTCTATCTAGAATATTGGGCCGTGAGTTTGTTTAGGTTTGTTTGGGTGCGTGAAAAATATTCAACCTATATTGATCCTTATGGATTCGACATTGGTCCTTATGGATACATATTTCATGGAATAACCTTGAAATAAATTGTGATTTGAGTATATGACAGGTTTCAAAATTGGCATATTTTACTTACTTATGTTGGTTATTTACAAATGCCAATAATAGACCAAGACTTGATTACAAAAACTGAACTACAAAATATAGACGATTAATATATGACGTGCCAGTTATTAGCCTATTCTGGCACAATATACAGATAATGAATAACCCAAGGCTTAAATAAAATAAAAGCAGGTATGGTCTGACCTACTTAGCCAATAAAGGGCTTACATTAATTAAATGTAATTTCCAGTATTTTAGCATTACCAGTTTTAAAATTGGCAAATTTCGATGAACTATCACAGCTGTTTATTGGTTTTAACAGATGGGCCCGGATATGTTTTAGTAATGGGCTGATATTGTGCCACTTCTCAATTTATAACGGAACAATAATGAGCCAATGTAATTGGCAATACTTCAGCATCACCAGTTTAAAAAGTTGGCAAATATTGTTTATCTATCATGACTGTTTAATGAATTTAAAAGATAGGCCATGATAGGTTTCAACTATGGGCTGATATTGGGTCGGTTTTCAATTTAGAACGAGACAATAATGAGCCAATATAATAACCAGTATTTTAGGATTGCCAGCTTTAGGATTGGCAAATTTAGTTTAACTATCACTGCTGTTTATTGGTTTTGAAAGATGGGCCAGGATGATATTTAGTAATGGGCCGATATTGTGCCGGTTCTCAATTTATAACGGGACAATAATGGGCCAATGTAATTGCTTGTATTTTAGCATTACCAGTTTTTAAATTGGCAAATATAGTTCAACCATCACAGCAATTTATTGGTTTTAAACGATGGGCTAATGTTATGCCGGTTTTCAATTTATAACGGAACAATATTGAGCCAATGGAATTGTCAGTATTTTAGTATCCCCAGTTTTTAAATTGGCAAATTTAGTTTAACTATCACGGCTGTTTATTGGTTTTTAAAGATGGGCCAGGACAGGCTTCAGGGATGGGCCGATATTGTGCCAGTTTTCAGTTTAGAGCGAAACAATAATGGGCCAACATTATTTCTCTTTTGTTGGCTTATACGATGGTCCCAATATTGGCCTGATCGTAACATTGGGCAACTCATGGCAACCTCTACATGGGTCCAAGCGTTACGATCAATTTGATACTCTTGTCGTACCGTTGCGATTAACGAGACACACCTCTTGACCGGAAAATCCGCAAAAGAACACGGGACCCATAATAAGCAGTGTCGATAAATGCGAAACGACAAATGGTCGAGCCAACGAAACTCGTGAATGCATTTCTGACACGTGACTAAAAGTTTTCTGGACCATTCTCGCTCTCTCGCGTTTCATTCGCCGACGAATGTCGCATCTGGTTAAAAGTTGGACGTGGGGCAGGTATATCGGTGTGCATATCCGCATGCGACCCGTTTACGCGTACATTTACGTCTATGGACGTAACGTGTGTACAGACGTTCTGCCCTCGATACTTTTATCAATTAACAGCGCACGTGACGTATTCTACCTCGGGAACAAATACCCATGGGACGCGTCTACATTCTCCGATCCCAGATTTGTACCATTTTGAGCATTCCAGACCGGCTCAAGAGTGCGAATTCCAACATGTCCAAAGCACCTGCTATCTTTTTTTTATAACGTTGAAGTTTGCATCGTTGGAATGCAATGAATGCTTTTTTTCGCCGAACCTCCAAAAACTTCTTTGACAGATTGAAGCTAGGAAAATCATGCGAAAGTTTTTAAAATGCTTTTTTAGCGATCTACAACCTAAACCTACAAAGCATTATTGTCCATGATAAAAATGAGGGCTTTGAGGAAAAGAATTTTCCTTGCACACTGACGGTGCAAACTTCGAGTCCATTTCTTTTAAATGGTAGTTTCAATTACAAGAAATGTAATATATTTTTACAGGTTCGATCTCGGTGTAAGGCGTTGTTTTTTCAAATTTCACTACAGTACGCAAATAGCTGTAATAACATTTGTTTGTTTCTCATTTCGTTACCGCGAATATATAAAAATTGCAAACATGAGAAAAAAAAATAGGCATGCGCCCGGAAATTTTTATTGAAACAAGTTTTCGAACTTCGAAGTAAATTATCGGGTTGACGCCAGGGTTGCCAAAAAGGCATTGCTTTTTGTAATGCATTACTCATTACAATGACATTTTGTAATAAAAAAAAAATTATTAACCATTACATTACATTTTTTAATGCAAACAATTGACATTACTCATTACATTGAATTGTGTAATGTGAACAATTTTCATTACTCATGGGATTAAATCTTCTAATGTAAAAAAAATTCATTACTCATTACATTGAAATCTGTAATGTAAAAAAATTCCATTCCTCATCACCCATTACATGGTAATGGGAATTTTTATACATTGCAAAGTCCAATGTAATGGGTAATGGAATTTTTGCACATTACAGTCCGACCTCCGAATAAGAAACCACAAGCCCCCAAGGGGAAGAGTTTTTCTTATATATCGCATACCCCCCACCAGGCGCGCGCTCCGCGCTCGCTACTTAGTACAGTCGTGCTGTATATTGGAATCGGAAAAAATTAGAAGAAGGCCAGTTTTTTGACAGGTGATTTTGTAGGTGCCACGGGTGCTAAAACCAAGTTTGCCTAAAAATCGGGGGGTAGGGTTTTTTTTAGGGTATGGGGGTGGATTAACGCCAAACTACAACCCCCACGAGGTCGGCGCCGGGAGACAAAATGTTCAGAAAAATCCGGGTTTTATTTTTGTCCATAGCGCCGGAGTCGTGGAAGTTCATTTTGGGGGTGAAAAAGTGGGATGAAATTTTGAAAAATCAGTTTTCATTCGATAACTCTTTAGGACAAATTCATACAATTTTTGTTCAAATGGAAACGTTGTAGCCCTTGAAAAGACGCGTCGATCGAGTATTCGATCAACCCTCTCCAATAATATCTTCACCCCCAAAAGAATTGTTGAAGAATTAACAAAAAAAATGGTTTATTAAATAACTCAAAAACAATCGATTTTTCGGGGATGGGTCAAATGTACGAAACGTAGAGAACAATTTTCTCTATATTTTCGTTCCTATGCACAACTTTTACATTTTGCTTTTTCGAACCCCTCTCAGGGGTTGAAAATTCAAAATGAAATTCTGGGAAAACTGTTGACCGAAATTAAAGAGATACGAGTTTGGCGCTGTGGACAAAAATGTAGCTGAGGGTTCAAGCTACAAATTCTTCCACGGCGGCCAATTCGTGCCGTCAATAGTTTTCCCAGAATTTCACTTTGAATGTTCAACCCCCGAGAGGGGTTGAAAAATCAAAATCCAAGGGTGGTCCATAGCAACAAAAATATGGAGAAAATTATTCTCTACATTTCGTACATTTGAGCCATACTCGAAAAACCGATTGTTTTTGAGTTATTCAATAAACTATTTTTTTTTTTGGTTTTTTTTAACCATTTTTTTGGGGGTGAAGATATTATCGGAGAGTGATGATCGAATACTCGATCGACGCGTCTTTTCAAGGGCTACAACGTTCCCATTTGAATAAAAAACGTACAATTTTTTTTTAAAGAGTTATTGAATTTTTCAAAACCGATTTGAAAATTGAATTTTTTTGAAAATTGAAAACCGCTTTTTTCAAAATTGAATTTTTCAAAACCGATTTTTCAAAATTTCACGCCACTTTTTCACCCTCAAAATGAACTTCCACGACTTCGGCGCTGTGGCCAAAACTAAAGCCCGAATTTTTCTGAACATTTGGTATCACGGCGCCGACCTCGTAGCGGTTGTAGTTTGGCATTAATCCACCCCATCTCCTTTCATCCCCTAAAAAAGAACCCTACACCCCGATTTTTAGGCAAACTTGGATTTAGCACCCGCGGCACCTACAAAATCTCCTGTCAAAAAACTAGCCTTCTTCTAATTTTCTCCGATTCCGGGGTTTTTCAGCGACAGCACGCATGTACTATCTGTCTTTCTCACTCTTTTTCGCATGCGATCCTCTCAACAAGAAATTCGTTCGAACGAGTTGCAACTTAGTATTCACATCACCCATGCAAAAACGTTTTCGACTGCGCGTGGACATTTATTTAGCGAATTTTTATTAGACGTTAATATACATACTATTATATATTATTGTGTACTACCGTATCTGAATTACTATTAACTATCATATGGGAGTACAACTTTACAGTGACCGTTTTTTTTCAAAAGTTTAAGGCTTTATTATAAAAAAGTGGCTACATATTTTTTAATCAAAGTACTGCCCGTCGCTAGCTACGACCTCGGCCCATCTTTCAGGTAGCATTCGAATCCCGCGTCGATAAAAGTCTTGGTCCTTGGAGGCAATCCAGGAATCGACCCAATTTTGACTTCTTCGTAAGTACCGAAGTGCTGGTCAGCCAAATCGTGTGCCATTGACCGGAACAAGTGATAGTCGGAAGGGGCAATGTCTGGAGAGTACGGCGGGTGGGATAAAACCTCCCATTTCAGCGTTTCCAAGTACTTTTTCACGACATTTGCAACATGGAGTCGGGCATTGTCATGCTGCAGTATCACCTTGTCATGTCTTTCGTTGAATTGTGGCCGTTCCTCTTTGAGTGCCTTACTCAAGCGCATCAACTGACGTCGGTAGAGTTCCCCTGTGATGGTTTCGGATGGTTTGAGCAGCTCATAGTACACAACGCCCAGCTGGTCCCACCAGATACACAGCATCACTTTGGATCCGTGAATATTCGGTTTGGGCGTCGATGACGAAATATGACCAGGCAGTCCCCATGATTTTCGGCGTTTAGGATTATCGTAGTAAACCCACTTTTCATCTCCAGTCACAATCCGGTGCAAAAATCCCTTCCTTTGTTGTCTTTGGAGCAGTTCCCGCAAATGCTGAGAATTCGGTTCGTAGGTTGCCATGTTTGAGTGCCAATAACTTTATAATGCATACACGTATCCGTTAGCTTTTTTAAATTGTTTACATTGGCAGAGCCTCTAGTTTAAAATGCCACTTTTTTATTGAGCTAGGGCCACTACTTCGGCCGCAGTGGCTCTCTAAGTAAAACGGTCACTGCAAAGTTGTACTCCTATAAAATGACCGAAACTGTAAAGAAGCGTAAGAGATCAGACTGTAGTATACAAGTCGAAGAAAATATTACAGAATCTGCGCCACAAGGTGATAATTTAGACAAAGAGCTTTATGTCCATATTGTTTTATCCCATTTATATAAAAAATGAAGAAGTCAATATCTCTGAGGATTCATCTTCAATAGCAGAGTTCGACTCTCTCGAAAATATTCCACCGTCAGTTGATCGCGTTGCGGATCACAATAATACGTAACAAGACGAAAACGCTTTTCATTACGTCTCGGAAACTTTTGCTGTTTTATATGAAAATCTTTGAACGCCCTTATCTTTGTTTTGGGAAGATTACGATATCTTTGGCGCCTAAATTTGACAATTGGATTATGAAATATGCCCGAAAAAATACGAAAAACAAGAATACCTTTTTTCGTTTTGAGCCTTAGTTTTGGATTTACAGCGCTTCGAAGAGAAAAAGTGTATTTTTCCGATTTTCTATGTAAATCGAATTTTCCACGTGTTTTACATTGCTACGTCGTACTTTGTTTGGGTTTGTTCTCGTTTATTTTCTCGACGTAGCGTATTCCGAAGAAAGCTACATTAACGCAAACCATCCAAATCGCTTAATGACGAATAATTCGTAAAATGTCCTGTATCTTCTAAAGGAAGCCAAAATCGCGATTTTTTTATTCTCAAAAAAGTGTTTCTTTTGCGCCAAATATGAATAATCCACGATCAAATTAAGGCGCCAGAGATATCGTAATCGTGCCCAAGCATATGCCGAAAAAATGAAATTAAGAGCACCTAAGACTAATCAACGTTGAACGGTATCGTACACATATCGAAAGTGCTCCAGACCCACCCAACGATTCCACACACACATCGAAGGTGCTCCAGACCCACCTAACGATTCCACACACACATCGAAGGTGCTCCAGACCCACGTAACGATTCCACACACACATCGAAGGTGCTCCAGACCCACCCAACGATTCCACACACACGTCGAAGGTGCTCCAGACCCACCCAACGATTCCACACACACACATCGAAGATGCTCCAGACCCACCCAACGATTCCACACACACAAAAGTCGCATTTTCTATCGAATGTGGACGCTGCATGGTCAAAATTGGGAACCACAAACATAATAATGCTTCGACTTTCAACCCCCTGTTTCACCCCCTTAAACGCCGAATTTCAATTTTTGTCACTCTTGAAAAAAGTCTTATTTTGGGCCAAATATCAATAAACCAGGGTCAAATAAAGGCGCCAAAGATATCGTAATCGTGCCTTTGTTTTTATTTCATATGAAATCTTGTCAACACATATATGTATCTTTTTAATGAATACAAAAAATTTCTAATAAACTTGTAGATTTTTTGTTACATTCACACACGCATACACACATACTCACGCACGCATGCACACATCAATTTACACTACAACGTTCACTCTATTTTGCCCGAATAATCTCTCCCAGGCTGGTTTCTTAACCAGAGGTTCCGCGTACAAAATTCTCGAGCTCGGAGTTCGAGTCCGAGTGGGGGGAGCGCTCGAGTGAGAAACTGGGGAAAGTTTCTTATTGCCGGGTTTCTTATTCGGAGGTCAGGCTGTACTAATGCACTGCAATGTAAAAAAATCTCCATTACTCATTATAATGTAATGAGGATTATTATTCGTTTCCCATTAGGGGCAGCGGTTTTTGCACTGGGTCGATCTGACCCGATGGGAAACGAATAATAATCCGTATAACCTTGGAATGAGTAATGGAGATTTTTTACATTACATTAGTAATGTGAACAAATTACTGATCACTTCAAATTTTGTAATGTAAAAATGTACACTTTGTAATATAAAACATGCCCACTACCCATTACAATGTAATGTGCAATGAATTGTTTCGTCATTACAGATTCCATTGCATTTTGTAATGAAAATGTTTCACATTGCAAAATGTAATGTAATGAGTAATGAATTTTTTTACATTACAAATTCCAATGTAACGAGTAATGGAAATTTTGTAATACAATGTAAATACAATGTAATGGGCGATGGACATTTTTGACATTGCAAAATCCAATGTAATGAGTAACGGAAATTGTTTACATTACTGAATGTAATGTAATGGGTAATGCAGTATTTTTTCATTACCCATTAAAAAAGTAGTGAATAATGCATTACTTTTTCATTGCGAATTCTGCAGCCCTGGTTGACGTTTGCACCTTTGAAACGCAAAAATGGAAAATGTGATTGATTTAAAGAACACATTATTTTATTTGAAAAAGCTCTTCTGTTCTCTGAATATCTACATTAACCTTCGAATAAAATTATATTCTATTGAAATCATTCTATACACAATCCGTAGATGTATAGATGAAATAATTAAGCGGTTGCTACAACATTTTTTATTTCGTACGAAAATATAACCAGAAGAATTAATTTCTTCTTTTCCTGCATCGAAACGAATATGATATGAGACGTAAGTTTTTCAATTTGTTTTAAATCTTAAATAAAAAGTGAGCATTAGAATGATCATCGACGATAATAGTGGAGAGAATATCACATATCCAATGGAATATCCGTGGAGAGAATATCAGATATACAACTGATAAGAACAGATACTACACATTGATCTTAGTCACAGGCCAAGAAGCGATACTCTTTAGAGTTTCTCCGGCGTTTAACGGCGGGGTAATGTTAATTCGGCGAAAAAAGGCATGTCTTTAAGATTTTTTTTTGGCGTAACGAATAGTGTTCGTTTATTGAAAAATTTACATATAATAAAGTAACATTTGAACAACATTCTCCTAAATTTGCATTGCAAAATATTCAAAATTGAGCGAGTGAAAATTAAACCCCGGAGGCGCCTCGAAAAAAAGTTGGTTTGCGGTGTGCACCATAACTCGCAACAGAATCATTTGAAACAAAAAAATCAAAATGCATTTGTTAAAGGAGATGTTTCTCGAGGTAATGACGGGAGGATTTTTTTTTTTTCGATTTTTCGATTTTTCGTAGCACTTGGGAGCCAAAAAACCGATTTTCGCTAAAAAAAATCGGCTAATTTGTTGTTGAAAAATTAGTAATTATTAAAAAAAAAACAAAAAAGCTCTCGACAATACCTGGTGAATTATGTGAAGAAGTACTGTGCAAAATTTCAAAACGATTGGTCCAGTAGATTTTGAGTTATCGTGCACACGGACTTCAAATATGACAAGTCTCAGAAAAACGGTTTGAAAAACGCAGAAGAGAAGAGAACGGCATGGAGCAATAGACGCTCAAATACTCATAACTTCGTCAATTTTACTCCGATCGACTTGAAATTTTAACACAATATTCTTGATATATTACGCATTCATTTAAAAAATTAAACAAAAATGAAAAAAAAAAAATTTTAATACTTTACTCCGCCCTTAAGTAGATTTTCGGTTCGCGCTACGCTTACGAGAAACGAGCGCGCGTGCGGCTTCTAGCGGCTACTCCGAGAACTACGGGATTCCTCACACCTATAATTTCGGTGGCGCTCGGCCATGATTTGGTTGAATTTTTTCAACCAAATGCGCAAGAAACAAATTTTATTTTCGCATAATTTTTTAACCAATTCAGACATTTGCTTAATATTTTTCAATCAAAATAAAATATTAATATTTTAACGAATAATGTACTTGGAAATCAATATCGGATATAGTGAAAAAAATAAAATAACATATTTACTCAATAGAAATTTCATCTGAACCAAACGAGCAAAGTTCAATTTTTCTTGTCTACTCGAATCAACAATATTCATGTTATAAATCGAAACGCTTTTTTTGTTCGTTGCAGAAAATGCATTCAAAACTATATAATTTGTTCGCGATAATTTTCTAGATAGTTTCAATAATATATTGTTCTCGACTAACAATATATTTTTTGAATGAAAAAAAAAACTTTTAATTTTATCATGTTATTAAAGTCAATAGCGTTTTGTTTTGACTAATAAATCCGATTATTTACCCCAACAATTTTACAACTGAATCAACGAAATTTCATTCAATAACACCAATGATATTGGATCAATGATTCAGTGTACAAACTTCAACGTCCTGGTAAATTCCAAGTCTTTTGTTTCGTTTGTTTGGGTTTGCCTCCACCGCCCCATACGCGTAAACCGATGCATTGAAAAAAAAACTACACGCGCGTACTACGAAGTCTTTACTCTATAACAGAACAATCGCGCGGATCGAGTCGATCGCGCGCGACTTTTCTATATTTAGTAGGCGAGTGGGAACGAGCAGGAGAGAGAGAAGAAAGCAATCGTGTACAAGTCGGCACTGTAGATTTGACTACTCAGGCTATGGATTTCGGATAGACTACGGACTATAGATCGCTTGCGGATAAGTCCACGTGACGTATTGTACGAAGGTAAGGTCGTTAGGTTGTTAAAAGAACGGTCGTAAGTGAGCACCATGTATTATGCAACCGAGCCACTCGTGGATCTACGTATCCGCCGAATAAAAAATTGCATTCGTATATACGACGATGGTGTATGGTGAAGGAAACACGGCCACTTCCGGTTGCCGCACGACGCGAGCGGACGCGTCACTCGCCCATCTTTTTTTCTTTCACCTCGTCTAAGTTGTGTGAGGCACCTTTGTGCGTATCGAATTTAAGGGACAACACCACTGTGACGGCTTCAAAAAATCGATTTTTTGAAAACCATCTAGAAAAATCTAAAATACATTTAAGATTAAGATGCCGTTGGACCCAGGTCGAAAAAATAATTATTTTCGGAGATATTAAATATTTTGTGGAGCGGTGCAGCACTCCGTGACGCTCGGGGTCCCGCGCAGCTGCGCGCCTCAGGGTCGGCAGGTATACCGGGCCTTTCCCAGGTCCTGCGGGTCTTTCCCAGGTATTCTTTTGTCTCCCTTCACAAAAACCGGCTATTGTTATAAATATAGTTTCGAAAAAAAGCCATAGGTGGCGATAATTGAAAAATGTTCAAGTCGTCAATCGTCAATCGTCGATATTGCAGCTGATATCGCGGTATTATTATTCAATGATGGCCTGAGAAGCCTCATGAAAGTTTTGGAGACGTTGGGGATAACTATCGGCCCAAATTGTTTCAATTTTTGCGTTGAAACCGACGCAGCGCGGATCGAGCTGGCGGAGCGCTCGCTCACAGACGCTGCAAAAGAGGCAAGAAGAGCCTCTACAAGTTCGAGAAAAAATGCTAGGGACAATGATTTGCTTCTTGAAGGCCAGCTATATGGTGCCGGCATCGCTGATTAAAGGTAAAAAATTTTTTTTCCAATTCATCGCATAAATTAACAAACCTAAAACTTTAAACGCGTTTTTCTCAAAACCACTTTTTTGAGTGCGGCACGCAGCAGAACTCGAGCAATTTTTATCCGATCGACTTCAAATTTGAACTGCATCAATAAAACTAGATTATCTAAAGAAGTACATAGGACTTTTTCGATATCTCAATAATAAAAAAAAGTTATAGCCTATTTTCGACGAGAAATTTTGTTCGAAAATCGTCCTTTAATTTCAAAAGCGTGCCTATTTTTTAAAAATCAATATTTTTTCAAATCCCTATGTACTTCTCTTCAAAATATCATATTATTAACGAAAACACTCGGTATTTTTTTTTCAGATCGACTTTGAAGAGAATTCTGCTGCGTGCCGCGAACCACTGCAGAGGCAACAGTACCTGACGCGGGAGCTTCCCCAGCGTCACCATGGGGCGTGAAAAATTTGAAATGTTTTTTTTATGTATCTTCAATAAACAACGAAAACAAAAAATTTTTTTTTCGAATATCTCTTTTTTTTTCCCACAAAAAAAATTCTTGAAAAATGGCAAAAAAACAGGGGGTCACAGTGGTGTTGTCCCTTAAGGGGTGAGATGCAGTCAGAGGCGTGAAAAAACGTGCATTTTCAATAAGTTTGTTTTACAAAAGTGGTTACACAGACTTTTTATGTTATATTTCGACTTGTACAAATTTTCAAAGGAAAATATTGATTATTTATAAAGATATCGCCATCTTTGTCGGACCCCCTTCGGCATGTAGTGCTTTGCGGTGACCATCATAAAATTTTACTGGATCGTCTAAAATTAAAAAAACCAAAGAAAAATCATTAGTTTAATAATAAATCTAGTCCTTAATCGAAGCTTTTTTTAATTAACAAAATGACGGTTTCCGACAGATAACTTTCGATTTTCGACCAAAAAATCGCTCGTTTATTGTTAAAAAAAAAATAGACATTTTCAACAAAAATGAAAAACCTTCGATTAAGGACTAGTTTTTAATGCTTTCAATAAGCACACCAAATTTCGTCAAAATCCATCGAGTGGTTTTTGAATAATAGTGGTCACCGACTTGAAAAACATAGTTTCGAGAAAAACGCGTTTAAAGTTTTTCGATGTGGATACAGTATTATATGTTCGTAAAATTTTGAGCTCGATGGATGAAGCTAAACTTTTTTTATGTATTTTGAGCCGCTGAATCCGAATATCACAATTTTTGCCGAAAAGTCGAGCATTCGTTTATAGCCAATTGTTAAAAAAAATTTCAAAAAATAAAAGTTTTCGGGATGAATTATTATTTTTTTAACATTTTGGGCAATTTTAAAACGAAAGTATAGATTATAAAATTTTGCTAAAGTTCATAGTTTTTGAGTAATGAATTTTTGAAAATTTCTGAAAGAGCTTTCCAATTTTACACTTGATTTATGTATAGAAATATTAATGAAAA
Organism: Ophion obscuratus; assembly: GCA_964007375.1. Classification (NCBI taxonomy): domain Eukaryota; kingdom Metazoa; phylum Arthropoda; class Insecta; order Hymenoptera; family Ichneumonidae; genus Ophion; species Ophion obscuratus. The sequence goes on along the minus strand of OZ023313.1, from coordinate 69,143,136 downwards.
AATTACTTACATCGAATAATCAATTCCTGGCCCATACAATAGGGCTTCTGCCGATGTGGAAGCTTCCAAAATATCAATTTGTTGTTGTCTTCGAAGCATTCTGCCTACCCGGGTATTATCATTTGCGCGTTGTCAGCCACGTCTATATGTAGAGAATAGACGTGGCCCCTTCACTAATTGTGGTATACCCCGGAAACTATTCATCGGATTGACTTGAAATTTTCAGGAAATATTTTCGAAACATGCTTCAAGAAAATTTAATTTAAAAAATCGATTTTTTGAAAATGCTGACTGCACCTCACCCTTAAGGGGCTATACCAGCGTGACTTTCAAAAAATTGTTTTTTTTTTCCTTTTTCGACAGTTTATACTTTCAAGAATATCATTATCATTTATATCATTTACAGTCCGACCTCCGAATAAGAAACCCGGCAATAAGAAACTTTCCCCAGTTTTTCACTCGAGCGCTTCCCCCACTCGGACTCGAACTCCGAGCTCGAGAATTTTGTACGCGGAACCTCTGGTTAAGAAACCAGCCTGGGAGAGATTATTCGGGCAAAATAGAGTGAACGTTGTAGTGTAAATTGATGTGTGCATGCGTGCGTGAGTATGTGTGTGTGCGTGTGTAAATGTAACAAAACATTTACAAGTTTATTATAAATTTGTTGTATTCATTAAAAAGATACATATATGTGTTGACAAGATTTCATATGAAATAAAAACAAAGATAAGGGCGTTTAAAGATTTTCATATAAAACGGCAAAAGTTTCCGAGACGTAAAGAAAAGCGTTTTCGTCTTGTTGCGTATTATTTTGATCCGCAACGCACTCAACTGACGGTGGAATATTTTCGAGAGAGTCGAACTCTTTCATTGAAGATGAATTCTCAGAGATATTGACTTCTTCTTATTTTATATAAATGGGATAAAACAATATGGACATAAAGCTCTTTGTTTAAATAATCACCTTGTGGCGCAGTTTCTGTACCAGTTTCTTCGACTTGTATACTACAGTCTGATCTCTTACGCTTCTTTACAGTTTCGGGCATTTTTTTCGATGGAGCCGGCTGCACGCACGAAAAAGCATGACTCATCGCCGTTACCTCGCTCTGAGGCGTTCCATCTAAGGCTTGAAGTGCAAGCGAGAGCGCGGAACGAGCGACAAAGAGGCACAATCGGCCTCCGCGTTCGGCAGCGTTCGGTAGCGTTCGACATCTGTCTCTCTCCTACTTGAGTGATGGCCTCTGCACACTGCGAGCGACGAGCGACGAGCGATGAGCGATATCCAATGGCAACGTCACTCTCATAGAGCATTTCCGTCATACTCGAGCTCTCATTGGATATCGCTCATCGCTTGTCGCCCATCGCGCGCAGTGTGCAGAGGCCATGAGCGATGCTTCCGCGTGGACAGCTGCTATACAATAATACATGTACATGTTTTCGTCAAGTATGAAGTGCAGTGAAAAGTGAATGTGGTGTCAATTGTTTATAGCAACGATAATTGCGGCGATAAAGGTAATGATTTTTTCGATATTAAATATATGTTCAGTGATATATTGTCGAATATTCGTGCTTTCATCATTAAAATAAATAGCATCGGTCCGCTAGTGCAGCGATTGTAGGTTATGCTATAATTGACAAAACTATAACAATAAGTTAACAGAACTATTTCACGATGAGTAAAAATCAATTGCTATAATTATGCTATAATTGACAAAACTATAACAATAAGTTAACAGAACTATTTCACGATGAGTAAAAATCAATTGCTTTACTATTCGATCGAAATAATTATCGAGCGTAGCTATGATTTCAAAAAATTAAAACATAAATGTTAAATCTTCCACATATCATAACAACGTGTCTGAAATGACAGGTTGGACCAGCCAGCCGTCAAAGGGAACAATTTTCTCCTATGTCAAACACATTGAGGCGGGCTTTTTAAAAGCTAGAGTTACAAAAATTTTAATGGTGTTTCCAAATTTTAAATTTAAGATTTATGAACAATAATTTAATCACAGTTTATTCTTATAATAAATTATTCAAAATTATTACTTTTTTATAACAAATTACAATTAAATTTGCAAAAATAATTAAGTAACTAATTGAACAACAACTTTTATTCAGTTTACTTGCTGAAAGAAATAATGTCAATACAAAATTTATTGTTATAAAATAATAAAATCAAAAATTAAATTTTAACAGTCGAGTAGAAATTTAAACAATACATTTTATTCAAGTATTTTGTAAATTTAAAATGATTTTCTGAACGAAGAATTTTATGAAAAAATAAAAGTTGTAAAACAATTGCTCAAAGCACATTCATACTTGCAAAAAATATGTACATTGTAAAAAAAAATAAATAAAAATTGACATAATTGTATTTATGCGTACAAATAAATGTAACTTGATCAATTCAATTGTGATTTCCATTTACCTCCTTCTCTATATCCATACAAAATATCTATCAAACAAACAAAATAAAAATTTTCTTTTGAAAAATGAAACCATTCCATCAGTATTTTCTTATGACGTTGTCACGTTCAACTATCGTCAGTAAACCGACTTTACAGACAATCGATTTTTTGTTTCAGACCATCCGTCGGGAAGATTTCACGACCACGGCAACGGTACCTGCTTTTCGAGGCGTTGGCTTTAAACATATTTTACGTGTACAAAAAATGAATAAAATACATTTAAAAGATTTTTTTTATGTACTCAAAGAGTGTATTTATTGAACAGTTTAAACCCCATATCGATATCTTTAATAGTATTCTCAGAAAAAATTCATGAAAATAGCGTTTTTTTCATGGTTTCGAAGTAGAATCCTGCCTTAATAGTAATTCAGATACAGTAGTACACAATAATATACAATAGGATGTATATTAACGTAAAACAAAAATTCGCTAAATAAATGTCCAAGCGTAGTCGAAAACGTTTTTGCATGGGCGATGTGAATACTAAGTTGCAACTCGTACGAGCGAGTTTCTTGTTGAGAGGATCGCATGCGGAAAGGAGTGAGAGAGACGGACAGAGGTAGCGAGCGCGGAGCGCGCGCCTGGTGGGGGTATGCGATATATAAGAAAAACTCTTCCCCTTGGGGGCTTTTGGTTTCTTATTCGGAGGTCGGGCTGTATACGCGTTTAAATATATTTAAGAGTACTCTTGAATATATTTACTCTACAATGACGTATGATATTTTTGATTGGATGAAAATTGACGATTTGGCATTGAAAAAAAAAACGACCATTTTATAGGCAAGAAAACAGACTTTTTTTTCATAACTACGCCATTTTGTTAGATTTTGATATTTTTCGAAAATCTTATGTTATTGTACAGGAAATACCTTCCAGTTTAACGATTTTTTTTCCTTTTTCGGTTTCAGCTACTCAATCGGAATCATGTCAGCAGTGGAGGAACTTTTTTTTGGCGCATAAGTCGCTTGGATCTCAATATTTTTCTATGACAAAATTCTGCAATATAGGTCTAATATAGCCAAATATATTCGTAATTTTCCGAAACATTCAATTGAGTACTTTTCTTCCAAAAAATTCCTGAAAATCACCCAAATTTTCAGCGTTCACACTGGTATAGCCCCTTAATGTGGCCTCCATCTACCTGTTTGAGTACAAAATAAAAAAATCTCCGGAATTATCGAGTTTCCCTGTGGAATAATGTCACGAATGACCTTGAAAAATTCTACGGATTGGTGGGGAAAAACATCGTAAACCCGCAAGCTCGTTTCATTTTTCGTGTCGCGTGACGGACGTGTCATTTTTAGCGGCCCGTAAATAAAGCGCGAAGCTCTCCCCGTGGCCCACAAACATAATGCCTTTCACGCTCGACTAGCGCGACGGGAACGAACGCGAAACGATCATTCTGGCAAAAGCGTTTGTGCACAATAAAAAAAAGAGTAGCTACATGTAGAGCGGAGTGTTCGTGGGGTGGAAAAGGCGAGCCTCCTTATTTTGCCTCGATATCTATCGAGGTCACTTGTTTCACGATTTTCGATTCGTCGGACTAGTTGGGAACAAAAAAAACGTGGAAATAACTTTCGTCGCAAGGTCGCTTCGTTTGACGTTTCGGACAAATTCCGCGATAGCAGCGTTGATTCATTTTGCGCGTTTCACAAACGTAAAACAGGGGCATCGAGAAACGTTCACGTGAAATGTCAAACGCGTTGAAGGAGAGCGAAAAAGGCGATCCGCGACGGTCGCGCGCGGCATGAAAACAAAGCATCAGCTGTGAGTAATCGCACACGCGACACACTCGAATGAAAACAAAATATCTCGCGACGCGTCCCTTTTCAGGCGTCAAGCGAAAATCGCCAAGTATTGAATGAAAAAAAATGTACACGACGATTCCAAGCGACACACAAGGCGTATTATATTTATTTCAACGATACGAGGCGGTTGGGAATTGCGTCGATCGCACACGTACGCACGTACGAGGCAGCGCATTGTGGAGCCGCGAAAATCCTACGGTTAACCTAAAAAATCCCCGTACAAAAGGCCATTCGCATTGTTATAGTATTCGATTTTGTTTTCTTTCGTTGTTGATGATGTTTTTACTCACTGATTCGGGGTCGGGGCAATTCTACAGTGTTGCAGACATGTCGCGGGCACGTCAGCATCTCACGGCGTCGTCTGACGATAGCGGGGCGCGGCGAAGAACGCGATATCGGGCGTGCGGCAGCCCGGGTGCAAACTGCTCGCGATCGACGAGCGCATACGAAACTCCCGTAATACCGTCCCGTCGACTATACTGTACATCTATATACAGGTGTGCCGCGCTTTTGCCACACCATTGTAGTGTATATACTTTCGCGCTCGCCGCAGCGGCACACGTACTATAGCACTACACTCGAGTACGCGCCCCGGCTCCGAACTACAGCGATCCTTCTCTCGAGCCCGCGCGACTGGCGAAGCGTGGGCGTCTCGCGTACTACGACGAGACGCTGAAACTCTCCACGGGTAAACTCTACCTTCGGCAGCGTTGATCAACGTTTTAAAGTTTTCACACTTTTTCCTATCGCTTCGCACTGGTCATACCACTGATCATACTTGAGATTCGTACATTTTATATTTTTAACATATGAGGCAGTCACGTCACTTCAGCCAGTAAAAAAAGTCCACAAATAATTTTGAAAAATCGAGTTATTGACAAATATTCACCGAGTGTCGACATTTAAAAAAAATTCTGACTTTTTATCTCGTTGATTACCATTTTTAAATATTTTTCCATTCAAATGGCTGTATCTTTGGCAGGATTTGACGTATTTACATTCGTAAAAAACGAAAATGTGCGTCTTTCTCTAGCCGTCCGGAAAAAAATTAATTTATACTTTATTGAGCAAGTCGAACGTCCGTTTCAGGGCAAAATGTGCAAAAATATTTTTTTTCTCAAGGAAAAACACTCGTTATTTTATTTTTATAAATTTCCCCGAATTGTGAATACGAAAAACGGATTTTTGCTATTTTTTATATTATGGGATTCCTACGCACCGTGAAGTAACAGCTATTTTTATTTAATTTTTTAAAATTAATATTCGATTGAAGAGTGTGGAGCACTCGCTGTATGTTAAAGGCGGGGTAAAGTATTAAAAAAAAAAAATTTCATTTTTTTTAAATTTTTTAAATGAATGCATAATATATCAAGAATATTGTGTTAAAATTTCAAGTCGATCGGAGTAAAATTGACGAAGTTATGAGTACTTGAGCGTCTATTGCTCCATGCCGTTCTCTTCTGCGTTTTTCAAACCGTTTTTCTGAGACTTGTCATATTTGAAGTCCGTGTGCACGATAACTCAAAATCTACTGGACCAATCGCTTTGAAATTTTGCACAGTACTTCATCATATAATTCACCAGGTATTGTCGAGAGCTTTTTTGATTTTTTTTAATAATTACTAATTTTTCAACAACAAATTAGCCGATTTTTTTTAGCCAAAATCGGGTTTTTGGCTCCCAAGTGCTAGGAAAAATCGAAAAATCGAAAAAAAAAATCCTCCCGTCATTACGTCGAGAAACATCTCCTTTAAGGGGTAAGGCCACTGTAAATTTTTTGAAAAATCGATTTTTTTTTATTGGCTTAAAAAATAGTTTAAACCCTCTAGTTTAAAAATAGTTTAAATCCTTTTAACTTCTTTTTTTAATTTTTTCCAATAAAAAACTATTCGCAAAACTTTAAACGCGTTTTTCTCGAAACATGGTTTTTCAAAATGGCACGCAGCATAACTCGAACAATTTTCATTTTTTTTACTTGAAATTTTAACCAGATGTGAACATTTACATTATCTTGAGAATGTCGATCGGAATTTTCAAGAACTTTATTTATTGATTTTTTATTAACAAAAAACTTGCCGTTTTTTTCGTCAAAAATCAATTTTTTTTTTCAAACGCACACCAAATCCACAAAAATTGATACTTTTTAAAATCCGATCGACATTCTCTAGCTATAGCCCTCTAGATTAATGGTTTTTTTTTTGTTCTAGATTCAAAAGTGCACCAGTGGTGCTGCGTGCCGCGGAGCCCTGGAAGCAAAACATGTCCCGGGAAGATAGCTGTGGAACCGCCATTTTGTTTTTTTTTACTGTAAAAAAAATTTATAATAAAGTTTAATGTATGCCCGATAACACCATTAAAAGTTTTTTTTCAAATACCTTCAATTTCGGGAGCAAAAAATTAGTGAAAAAACCTTTTTTTTTGGGCCGTTACAGTGGCCTTACCCCTTAACAAATGCATTTTGATTTTTTTGTTTCAAATGATTCTGTTGCGAGTTACGGTGCACACCGCAAACCAACTTTTTTTCGAGGCGCCTCCGGGGTTTAATTTTCACTCGCTCAATTTTGAATATTTTGCAATGCAAATTTAGGAGAATGTTGTTCAAATGTTACTTTATTATGTGTAAATTTTTCAATAAACGAACACTATTCGTTGCGCCAAAAAAAAATCTTAAAAACATGCCTTTTTTTCGCCGAATTAACTTTACCCCGCCGTTAACCAGGTTTTTTAAATACATATGACATATATGTCATATGCCTTGGAGTGCTCCACACTATTCAATCGAATATTCGGGGAAATTTTAGAAGATAAAATAACGAGTGTCTTTCGTTGAGAAAAAAAATATTCTTGCTTATTTTGCCCTTAAGGAGGTTGGAGCGGTTCAGTTGAGTCAAATGACGATTTATTCATTTTCTTTTCAATGAATCTCAAAAAAATGCATACGAGGTACAGATTTATTCTGTATATGCTAATTTTTTTAAATATATAATTAAATGGCAAAATTATGAATTTCAATATTTTTATTACGTAAAGTAGAAAAACTTTTGTGTTACTACCAACTTGAAAAAGTATAACATTATCGATGATTATTATGAAAAAAAACTACGACAACGAATGTTTTATACAATTCACAATGAAATTTTGAGTAATTTAACATTATGCCTATTCATATTCACGTCACGAGAATAATGGCCCATGGTTTACAATGGGCAAGATGAGGATATTTTTTTATAAATGTTTACAAAGGTTCAGTTTGCGTTAATCCTTTATTAGAAATGGTTTATCTTGATGCTAAATGACAAAAAAAATTACATAACCTTTAGTGTGGAAGTCTTGCCCATCTAACCGCACGTTAAATAACATACATTGAACTATTTTTTATATCTGGTGTTTGGTGGTGAAAAAAGTTTAAAAAAATTCGTAAAGACTCAGTATAGTGTAAACAATAACGTGTATTTTTTTATTAAATTGAACCTTGGATTGTTGCCTTGCTCAATAAAATCTAAATTAATTTTTTTTCTGTAAGACTAGAAAAAGACGCACACTTTCGTTTTATACGAATGTAAATACGTCAAATCCTGCCAAAGATACAGCCATTTGAATGGAAAAATGTAAAAAAATGGTAATCAAGGAGAAAAACGTCAGAAATTTTTAAAAAATGTCGACAGTCAGTGAATATTATTCAATCAAATAACTCGATTTTTCAAAATTACTTGTGGATCTTGTTTTGACTGGCTGGAGTGACGTGGAATGCCTCATATGCAAAAAAAGAAATTTGTAACAACTAACACTTTCCATGTGTAAACTGTTTAATGAATGTTCACATTTATGTAATTAGAAAAATGAAAAAAATAGTTATTCCAACGATTCGCGCAGTATTTCTAGGTTTGATATTTGGCAATATTGGTGTCTATCTCCGTGTCTTTTTACTCAACCAGGCGAGTTTAACCTCCGTGCTTTTCAACGGTCGATCTGTCAAAACAATGTCAGGTGCGGGAAATATAAAGCATTGTATTCGGGCCACGACTGGTAAAAAGCGTGGAAAATTTGTGTCTGCGAAATATGTCGGTTAAAAATGAAATATGTGTGGAAATTCGAATGAGTGAGATGAGGTTAGGACTACAGTCAGCTGTTGCCTTGCTGGCGCGTCTCTTTATCGTGTAGCAAGTGGTCATAAATCCAATACCGGAAGTTCAAATTAAACTTGATATTACATAAAAATTAGGTCAATAAGCGTAATTTTTCTGAGAGCACTGGAGTACTAAAAGTGTTAAGGGACAACACCACTGTGACGGCTTCAAAAAATCGATTTTTTGAAAACCATCTAGAAAAATCTAAAATACATTTAAGATTAAGATGCCGTTGGACCCAGATCGAAAAAATAATTATTTTCGGAGATATTGAATATTATGTGGAGCGGTGCAGCGCTCCGTGACGCTCGGGGTCCCGCGCAGCTGCGCGCCTCAGGTTCGGCAGGTATACCGGGCCTTTCCCAGGTCCTGCGGGTCTTTCCCAGGTATTCTTTTGTCTCCCTTCACAAAAACCGGCTATTGTTATAAATATAGTTTCGCAAAAAAGCCATAGGTGGCGATAATTGAAAAACGTTCAAGTCGTCAATCGTCAATCGTCGATATTGCAGCTGATATCGCGGTATTATTATTCAATGATGGCCTGAGAAGCCTCCTGAAAGTTTTGGAGACGTTGGGGATAACTATCGGCCCAAATTTTTTCAATTTTTGCGTTGAAACCGACGCAGCGCGGATCGAGCTGGCGGAGCGCTCGCTCACAGACGCTGCAAAAGAGGCAAGAAGAGCCTCCACAAGTTCGAGAAAAGATGCTAGGGACAATGATTTGCTTCTTGAAGGCCAGCTATATGGTGCCGGCATCGCTGATTAAAGGTAAACAATTTTTTTTCCAATTTATCGCATAAATTAACAAACCTAAAACTTTGAACGCGTTTTTCTCAAAACCACTTTTTTTTAGTGCGGCACGCAGCAGAACTCGAGCAATTTTTATCCGATCGACTTCAAATTTGGACTGCATCAATAAAACTAGATTATCTAAAGAAGTACATAGGATTTTTTCGCTATCTCAATAATAAAAAAAGTTATAGCCTATTTTCGACGAGAAATTTTGCTCGAAAATCGTCCTTTAATTTCAAAAGCGTGCCTATTTTTTAAAAATCAATATTTTTTTCAAATCCCTATGTCTCCTACTTCTCTTCAAAATATCATATTATTAACGAAAACACTCGGTATTTTTTTTCAGTTCGACTTTGAAGAGAGTTCTGCTGCGTGCCGCGAACCACTGCAGAGGCAACAGTACCTGACGCGGGAGCTTCCCCAGCGTCACCATGGGGCGTGAAAAATTTGAAATTTTTTTTTTTATATATCTTCAATAAACAACGACCAAAACAAAAATTTTTTTTTTCGGATATCTCTTTTTTTTCACAAAAAAAATTCTTGAAAAATGGCAAAAAAACAAGGGGTCACAGTGGTGTTGTCCCTTAAGTATACAAATTTGATTACTTTTAAGAATCTGACGGATTCCCACTATTATATACGCTTTTGTAGCGACCGGAAATTGGATTTTTGTATATCGTCTCGGAATTCCTTCACAAAAATACGCAATTTTAATATTTCTTTTCTCTGTAATTAGGTCGTTAAAGGACCCTGAAATTTTACAGAGACGATTATCAATATATTTAGTGAAGCTCAAAAAAACTTTATGAAAATCCTATGGATTAAAGCCTGGCGAAAGGACTACCTCAAAAAGAAATTGATAAAACGGAGCTCAAGTGATTTTAACTGTTTTCAGGGCGTTTTACACTTTTTCGTTAGCCGCAAAATGCGACAGTGAATTTCAATTACCTTTCCTGTGTGGCCTGCAACTCGGATTTTGTAACCATTCCATTATTATTATTATTTTTACTATACAAGAATATTGCGTAAGCAAGATCTACTAATTTTGTCTCCATCTTCCGTATACAAAAACATCAATTTACTTGACGCGAATGTGCTCGATGCGCAAAATTGTCTAAAGTTTTCCTCATATATTGATATAGTAAATATAGGGACGGTATGAACAAAATTCTCAGGTACAAATCATGGCCGCATAAGTTACGCAATTTCAAAGTTTTTTTTTTCAAGGGGCCTATGTACCGTACCTCGGTGTATTTAATTTAAGGGGCCAGTCCACTTTGGAGCCACGAAAAAGGCTATTTTCGCAATTTTTTGTTGTTGAGAATTTCATAAAAGATATGAATATAAAAGTTGTTGGGCATGATAAATAAAGTCTGGAAATACATTTCTTTTAAATGTTTATTTCACTTTTATTCATTTTTAAGTACAAAAACTAGAGTTTAACGTAACGCCTCAAAAATAGGTGGGCTAGCCCATGTAGGTTTCGCCAATCGAACCGTAACGGCCAATACTTGGACCAATGTTGGCGGGACGATGATCGATTAACCAATTGTACACCAATGCTCGGCTGAGTATTGACTAGCCAACATTGGTTTGCTGATACGAGGCCAATGTTTGGCCAAATATAGACTCGCTAATCATTGGCTTGTCGATACGAGGCCGATGTTTGGCGAAGTATAGACTCGCCAATCATTGGTTTGCCGATACGCGGCCAATGTTCGGCCAAACGTAGACTCGCTAATCATTGGCTTGTCAATACGAGGCCGATGTTTGGCGAAGTATAGACCGGCCAATCATTGGTTTGCCAATACGAGGCCAATGTTCGGCCAAGTATAGACTTGTTCATTATTGGTTTATCGATATGAGGCCGATGTTTGGCGAAGTATAGACGCGCCAATCATTGGTTTGCCGATACGAGGACAATGTTCGGCCAAATATAGGCTCTCTAATCATTGGCTTATCGATACGAGGTCGATGTTTGGCCAAGTATAGACTCGCCAATCATGTTTTTGCCGATACGAGGCCAATGTTCGGCCGAGTAACGCATGATCGAACTGCAATTCGTATATTGACGATTCATTGTTTCCCGTTTAAGTCATTGAGAGACGAGATAAATACTTTTCACGAGTCCATTGGACATTATTCTTAACAAATATACTACCAAATCAATGCACTCATTGTTGGCCGATTCTCGAACGAGCTCATACGCGAAATTCTGCCGATTTTTATGAACCATCCCACACTGACAGAAAAATTCTATTAATATTAACTAACCGCGTCTATTTATTTTTTATTTGAATTAACTAGATTTTTCGTGAAATCAATTTTTTCCTATTGCATTCCATTATTGGAATTATTCATTTTAAATATATTTATTTATTCAAATTAATCTTGAACTAATGAACTAATGGTCTGTCTTTATTGCAACACACATATTAACGGGTTGTGGGGGTAGAGAAGGTGGAGAGAGAGGAATTATATATATAGGTTAGGTTTAAAAATTCTATAACATGTCATTCGATAATACTCTCTAATTATCACAATGATATTAACTAATTGATATAGTTTATGTGATACAAATAATGATGAGAATCCATTTAGGATCTTATGCCATATCTGCGATTCAAATGTCACAAGTTCTCGGTAGCATAGGGGCAGCGTGTTTGGCTATGAGTAGGGAAGTTCAAGGTTCGAGCCCCATATGGGTGAAATATATTTTCTTCGAACTAATCATTTCGAAAGACCAGGTAATGACGAATTACAATACAAAAATAATTAATTTTTTTTGGCAGTGCAGGACCAATTTTGGTGATTTATATTGGGTCACAATTATCTGCCACGACTCGGTCGATAATCGGGCCAAACTCGAGTGCCAATGATGGCAATCTTGAGGGGGCTTATTGTTGGCCGATTCTCGAATGAACTCCTACGCGATGCTCGGCCGATTCTCATAAGCCATTCTAGGGCCAATATTGATTGCGAATATCGGGCCACTCTTATCATCCAAGGCTCGGTCGATGATCGGGCCAAGCTCGAGTGCCAATGTTGGCGAGCTTGGCGTCGAGCATCGGCCAATCATTGGCCACTACCGATCACCCTACATGGAAGGTAGCTCCATCACAACTCGGCAACGGCTTGTCTGAAACAAAAAACTTAACGATTCAGTATGACACCAGTTACAAAATGACCCTCGGATATAAAGTTTTATCAAAAAATAAAAAAATGCCAGATGAAAAACGAAAAAAGTAAAAAAAACGGTTTTTTTCGCAGTTTTTCGCAAAAAAAGAGTAAAAATCAAAATTTTAAAACCATCGAGGGTCATCTTGTTGCGAATCATGTTTACAATATGTGGTTCAAATTTCAAGAGAATCGGTTTATTAGTTTTAGAGATACGATGGAGCTAGATTTTGAAAACGTCGTTTCGAGAAAAACGCGTTTGAAGTTTATACTATGATCGGCCAAGAGTGCCATACGCTCAGGTAGACGAAATGAGGTCCTGACGTTCAGGTAAAAAAAAATACTCAGAGAGCTCGGATTTTCATAAAATTTTGGCACAATATTTGTGAATGTATGTACTTTCGAAAACAGTCAAAACAATCGATTTTTTGAAATTTTTCAAAGTGGACTGGCCCCTTAAGGGGTTAGGCCACAGTAACGGGTATAAAATCATGTGCGAATTTAGACATTTTTTTTCGTACGAAAAACTGATTCAATCATAAAATTAATTACACATCTATTTAGTACGAATATTAAGCTGTTAGAATTTTTTTTCGGTGTACAAAATGGCCGACTAATATTTTCTGTTTTTTTTTAGGCGCTCTGCGGCGTGACATTTAACATCCGCAATTTTTTACCTAGAACAAAAAACAAAAATTCTCGTCAATCTACATTAGAATACCTATAGAAGTACATACGGAATTTAAAAAATATTGTTTTATTCAAAAGTTGTAGGTATTTGAACTTAAAAAATTAATTTTCAGTGAAAAGTTTCGTTAAAACTGCTCATAAAATGAAAAGTTTTCGATTAATCAGAAATTCCGTACGTATTTCTCTGCGAAATGCAGTTAGGAATATAACTGTTAAATTTGAAGTAAATCGTGTGAAAATTGTTGAAGTTATTTCTCACGCCAATTGGAAAAAAGCTGTTTCGAGAAGTTTCGACTATTCGGCCATTTTGTACATCGAAAAAAAAATAATACTTCCCACCAGCTTGATATTCATACTAAATACATGTGTAACTAATTTTATGAGTGAATCACTTTTTCATACGAAAAAAATTGTTAAATTCGCACATGATTTTATACCCGTTACTGTGGCCTAACCCCTTAATTCTGGCCCCGCAAGCGTTACATGAGCCGGGTGCAGGAAGACCAGAGGTAAGGAGTACGAACGCCTGTGACGAGCCCGATCCAAAAGCGTCCGTGAAACTGTGGATTTTAGTAGTTAGTGTGTTCACGGCGTGCGTCGCTAGTGCATGACCGCACCGAAGTGAACTAAGCGGCAAGAACACAACCGACGTCATGTGTCATCGATGATTCCCGCTCGTCGTTCGTGTTGGCATAAAGCGTGTTCGGGCTAACCAATTTTGTGAATTGTGTTGGATGTAAAAAAAAAAAATTGTCTCGGTATAAAATATATTTAGTGATCTGCGGCGAAAACAATCAATCGTAGGTAAGAAAAATAGTACTTACATTCACAAAAAGAATGGTTTCGTTTTATCGTACCATTATCGTACCGAGTGAAATAAAAATTATCACAAACGTGAGATATGGAGCAAGTGTCCCGTCGATGAGACAAAACGAGCAATATATAGATTTTTTTCGTATATTGCACGTTTGGTCTCATGTCTCGAAAATAAACAAAATGTTTATTTTCGAGGCGTGAAAATGGGAAGTGAGTGGGTGAGTGGGCGAAATATCAATTTGCCATTTTCATAGAAAGTCAAATTAAATAAAAGCTTGTAATATTGTTTGAATTGTTGCTTTCAGTGCCTGAACGCGAGACAAACTTGGAGTGCAGCGATCGATCGAGAACTGCCGTTAAAATCAACACTCTCCAGCAAGTTCTCGGCAAAGTTTCGGATATGAAAAATTTAGAGTACGTAGGATGCCAAGCACACAATGAAGAGCCCACGAAGAGAGTGATAAACTATTATCTCGTCGTGAGAGGACATTTTCTAGCGGGATCGGTCAACGAAAATAATCACGAAAGGAAAATTAAAACGAAAGAGAAAATCAAAACTGTAAGATCGATTTATCTGTACAGCGTGTCATAATGTGCAAATATGATGTGTGATAATTTGTAAATCTTTTGTTTGAATTCTAAATTCTTATGAATTTTCTTGTGTCTATGTTTTTACTGCTTCCGCAACGAAAAAAAAACATTGACTTAATATCTGTATTTCGTTATTATTCTTTATCTGTACAGCGTATGATAATGTGTGAATATGAAATGTGATAATTTGAAAATTTTTTGTCTGGATTAAAACTTCTTATGAATTTTCTTGTGTCTGTAAATAAATTTTGTTTGTTACGGTTTCCGCGAGGAAAAAAACTGACTTTATTTCTGTTTGTCGTTATTGTTCTTTATCTGTACAGCGTGTCACAATGTGTAAATATGGTGATAATCTGTAAATTTTTTGTCTGGATGCATATTTCTTATGAATTTCCTTGTGTCTATAAATAAATTTTGTTTGTTACTGCTTCCGCAACAAAAAAAACTGACTTAATTTCTGTATTTCGGTATTCTCCAAAACAATCTATATATAAGAATTCTGTCTATATAGAAATTGCCTTCACCAACTGGTTGAACAACTAATTTGATGAATTGATCACTCCATATGAAGTGGCAAAGGGTTCTTTTTGCATATCGTACGGCACTGCCTTTACAATTCATTTGATTAAATTATCGCTCCATACGAGGGAGCGTATCGTACGGCACTGGTTTGTTGCTGACTTTACTTCGGTGCGGTAGGAGAGCAGCGCCGCCCTTCTCGTCCTCACTTTTGCGGACGTTTCGACGACACGGCGTTCGTACTCCTTATCTCTAGTCTTCCTGGCCGGGTGTCTCCGACTGCGTTTGCTATTGTGCTGCATTTCCGTTATTTCGTACCGTGCCCACTGATGGTACAGACGTTCGAGCAAATCGAGTCTTCCGGGCGGAAGTCAGATGGCGCCACCATGGAAATTGCGATTTGAAAAATCTTATCGTCCCGATAATTGTCAGCCTAATAGTGTAGAAAAAGTTAATTAATCTACAAGTACGTAAAAAGCTAAGTGATTGAACAAAAAATAATTAGGCAGCGTTGAGCCGGGCCAGTAATCGGATGCACACGCCAGTCACCACAAATATTCCTTTTCAATCTCAAAGTATTTTCCGCGATACATCGACGGGCCACATCTACCCAGGTAACCACGTACTGCTCTGGTAGTGTTCTGATTGTGTACGCCATACCAGTACCGTGCTAGCACGGTGAGGGTACCGTACCGGTACGTGTTACCATTCCATTGTGTATCAGTATAGTACTGGTACCGTACGGGTACGCCGTACCACAGTAGTTTGGTCATCTGGGTACCTAGGTAGGTAAAAAAATTGCATTTTGCAAAAAAAAATAATTTGTTCGATACCTTTTGGCTATATTCCCTGAACATTTTATGAAAACATTCCTAACATTGAATGAGCTACAGCTTCTAACAATCGGCCGGGCGAGTGGCGGCAGCACCATACTTCAAACTTCAAGGTAGTCCTATCGCCAGGCTTCAATCCATAGGATTTTCATAATTTTTTTTTTAGGCTCCACTAAATATATTAATAATCGTCTCTGTATAATTTCAGGGTCGTTTATCGACTTAATTACAAAGAAAAGAAATATTAAAATTGCGGATTTTTTTAAAGGAATTCCGAGACGACATACAAAAACGCAATTTTTCGGGTCGCTACAAAAGTGTATATAACAGTGGGAATCCGTCAGATTCTTAAAAATAATCAGATTTACATACTTAACACTTGTAGTAAGCCAGTGCTCTCAGAAAAAATTACGCTTATTGACCTAATTTTTATGGATCAGGTTGATAAAAAAGTTTTGTCGCAAAATTTTTAAAAATGTCTTTTTACGTATTGACGCAATATGACATCGAGCTATGTCGAGAATATTCTAGAATGTTTCCTATTCTTCCGCGTGATAGGGTATAAAAGGGCGAGCGCGCGTTCTAGTGGACAGAAATGGCTTCGATCTCGCAGGAGCAAGTTCGAGCGATCATTCTTTTACGAGTGGCGGCGCGGCACGAACGCAAGCACAACTGCTAAAAATATACAGGATGCATTCAGCGAGAACGTAGTTTGTCATCGAACAGTCCAGCGTTGGTTCAATCGTTTTAAGTCTGGAGACACAAGCCTTGAAGATAAGGAACGTTCCGGACGACCGTCGACCATCGATGATGAAGCATTACTCCGCTGCATCAAAGAAAAACCGGAAGCAAGTACGCACGAGCTAGCAAGAGAATTTGGCTGCACCCAACCGTCAATAGTCAATCACTTACACAACTTGGGATACAGGAAGGTTCTAGCTCAATGAATACCACTCCATCTCACCGACGACAATAAGAACTGTCGCGTGACCATCTGCCAGTCTCTCCTGCTTCGCCACCATCGCAAGGAGTTTTTAGAAGATCTTGTGACGGGAGATGAAAGCTGGGTCTTGTATGATAACAGAACGCGTTTAGCCTACTGGCTTCCTATCGGAGAAAAACCGCCACACCAACCGAAATCTGATCGTCACTCGCAAAAGGTTTTGTTGTGCTGTTTCTGGGACGCAAAGAGAATGCTGTTTCACAATTTTCTCCCTGTAGGTAAGACGATCTCCTCTACACGATACATCGAGAATCTCCAGGAATTGGCAAAAGCTATAAGAAAAAAACGGCCACGACGCGCGACTGTGCACCTTCTCCACGACAACGCGAGACCCCATGTCGCAAAGGAAACCCACAAAACAATCACCGAGCTTCACTGGAATACCGTTCCTCATCCACCATACTCTCCCGACATCGCGCCATCTGACTACCATTTGTTCAGACATTTGAAGGCATATTTGAGAAACAAAATTTTCAAAAACGTCGACGATCTCAGAAGGGATATTTCAAATTTCTTTGAGTTTCAGCCACCGCAGTTTTGGGCAAAGGGAATAAATGAGTTGCCAACTAGATGGTCGAGTGTCATAGAAACCGATGGCGAATATATTGTTGATTATAAATGTTTTGTATAAGATATATAAATAAATAAATTATATTGAAATTATTGCGACAAAACTTTTTACCAACCTGATAATATCAAGTTTAATTTGAACTTCCGGTATTGGATTTATGACCACTTGCTACGATAAAGAGACGCGACAGCAAGGCAACAGCTGACTGTAGTCCTAACCTCATCTCACTCGTTCGAATTTCCACAGATATTTCATTTTCAACCGACATATTTCGCCGACACAAATTTTCCACGCTTTTTACTAGTCGTGGCTCGAATATAATGCATTATATTTCCCGCACCTGACATTGTTTTGACAGATCGACGTTGAAAAGCATGGAGGTTAAACTCGCCTGGTTGAGTAAAAAGCGACGGAGATAGAACCAATATTGCCAAATTTCAAACCTAGAAATACTGCGCGAATCGTTGAAAAAACTATTTTTTTAATTAAATGTGAACATTACTTAAACCGTTTACTCATGGAAAGTTCAGTTCTGACAATTTTTTTTGCATATTTAAAAAATATAAATTGTACAAGTCTCAAGTATGACTAGTGTGAAGCGATAGGACAGTAGAAGATGTACCACGTGACATATAAGCGCGAGAGAGATAGCTGAAATTTTCGAACAGAGATTTATCAGAGATGAATAATATTTAGGGCAAAAGGAAATCATCAAGCTCTGCGTCATGGAATTCAACCATCTATGAGAAAATAGGGTTGAAAAATTTGTGAGGTTATGTTGACCTTGTACACGCCCTTAGGCATGTACAAGGTACACAAGTAACCGGTTATGTATCTTGTACATGTAACGGGCATAAAAACATGTGCGAATTCAACCATTTTTTTGGTATGAAAAAGTGGCATGAAAGTTGGTATGAAAAGCACATCTATTTAGTATGAATATCAAGTTGATAGAAAATATATATATTTTTTTGTACAAAATGGCCGACTACTCGAATCTTCTCGAAACAGCTTTTTTCCAATTCGCGTGAAAAATAACTCCAACAATTTTCACTCGATTTACTTCAAATTTAAAAGTTATGTTCCTAATTGCATTTCGCAGAGCAGTACGTACGGAATTTCTGATTAATCGAAAACTTTTAATTTTATGAGCAGTTTATGAGCAGTTATAACGAAATTTTTCACTGAAAATTCATTTCTTAAGTTCAAATACCTACAACTTTTCAATAAAACAATATTTTTAAATTCCGTACGTACTTCTCTAGATATTCTAATGTAGATTGACAATTTTTTGTTTTTTATTCTAGGTCAAAAATTGTCGATGCTAAATGTCACGCCACGGAGCGCCTAAAAAAAGATAAAAGAAAATATTAGTAATCGGCCATTCTGTGCATCGAAAAAAATGTATATATATTTTCTATAAGCTTGACATTCATACCGAATAGTATGAATATCAATATCAATATCATACGAGAAAAAAAATTGTTCAATTCGCACACCATTTTATACCCGTTACTGTGGCTTAACCCCTTAAACGCGTTTTTCTCGAAACATTGTTTTCAAAATAGGTGGACAATATACTTTAAGAAATCACTCCATGGATTGTTTCCGAATTTACAGGAGATACGATGAGAAGCATTCAAAGGTCGTTGACGAACTCACTTTTGTTCAATCGATCTTTATTTTTAGTTACGTAAAAACGACGCCTTTTTTCATAGATGTCGTGTCGATTCGTCGCCGCGTTAAAAAAAAATGATAAAAAAATCGGCGATCGTTAACGACTCGTATTTCAAGTTGACTGGAGAATAACCCGTTCGGTTTTTAGATTTCGGATGGACCGTCTGAGCTGGAGAGTGTCCAACGCCGAAAGTCGCGAAAAAATGTCATCATCCGTCGGCGGCCATGTTTTTTGTTGTTTTTCTGTAAAAACGCTTTCCCAGACGTTTTTTTTCGGCATTCGGCCATTTTTCATACCTATAAGTATTGGGAGTACAACTTTGCAGTGACCGTTTTTTTCAAAAGTTTAAGGCTTTATTATAAAAAAGTAGCTACATATTTTTTAATCAAAGTACTGCCCGTCGCTAGCTACGACCTCGGCCCATCTTTCAGGTAGCATTCGAATCCCGCGTCGATAAAAGTCATGGTCCTTGGAGGCAATCCAGGAATCGACCCAATTTTTGACTTCTTCGTAAGTACCAAAGTGCTGGTCAGCCAAATCGTGTGCCATTGGCCGGAACAAGTGATAGTCGGAAGGGGCAATGTCTGGAGAGTACGGCGGGTGGGATAAAACCTCCCATTTCAGCGTTTCCAAGTACTTTTTCACGACATTTGCAACATGGGGTCGGGCATTGTCATGCTGCAGTATCACCTTGTCACGTCTTTCGTTGAATTGTGGCCGTTTCTCTTTGAGTGCCTTACTCAAGCGCATCAACTGACGTCGGTAGAGTTCCCCTGTGATGGTTTCGGATGGTTTGAGCAGCTCATAGTACACAACGCCCAGCTGGTCCCACCAGATACACAGCATCACTTTGGATCCGTGAATATTCGGTTTGGGCGTCGATGACGGAATATGACCAGGCAGTCCCCATGATTTTCGGCGTTTAGGATTATCGTAGTAAACCCACTTTTCATCTCCAGTCACAGTCCGGTGCAAAAATCCCTTCCTTTGTTGTCTTTGGAGCAGTTCCCGCAAATGCTGAGAATTCGACTCGTAGGTTGCCATGTTTGAGTGCCAATAACTTTATAATGCATACACGTATCCGTTGGCTTTTTTAAATTGTTTACATTGGCAGAGCCTCTAGTTTAAAATGCCACTTTTTTTATTGAGCTAGGGCCACTACTTCGGCCGCAGTGGCTTTCTAAGTAAAACGCTCACTGCAAAGTTGTACTCCTAATAGATGCCTTAAAACCAAACGCGTTTCGGTAGGAAATAAAAATTCGCCTTTCGTATAGTATTTTTCGCTCTTTAATCGTTATATACGAACTATTACTTACAAAGCATGTCTGTCCGGTGTGTATGTGTGTGTGTGTGTGCGTGTGTGTTGAGTTCTTGTCGTTGACGAAAAAAAAGAAAAAGAGAATCATCAGTTATTTCCTTTTTTAAAATACAACTTCGTTAACGTAATGCGGCTAGGCCGAATAGTGAATAATACAATAATGTAACATTAATAATACATGGGTATTGTTCGGTATTTCGAGCGGACATTACATTATGAACAGGACGTAGGCACGGAGGATGCGTCAAGGCACATGAATTATCGGCAAACAATTCCTTCGATAGCAAAATATCATATGTATCCTTATATCGATTCTTTCATCGATGATGGAAAGAAACAAAATAGAAAACGTTGTATACCATCAACAAAAACGTCAAAATCATCAAACATTCGTTTCCACTGCGCTTACTTGTAATGCGTATCTCTCGGTTTTATTACGCTTCAGATTTAAAAATAACTCCGCTTACACACAATATATATATATTGCATGTACTCGTATTTCGTAGTCGTGTTACGTACTCGTTAGATGCATATGTACAATATTATCTACAAATTGTTCAAAAGACAAATTTTCCTTTCAAGGCCTCGTGCCATTTTTGTTTTGTTCGTACTCTCCCTTCGTCCCTCTCTCGCGCTAATCATTCCATTTTTGTCGCGCGACGCGATACGTGCAGAGTCAATATGCCGAAAGTAACGTGAAATTGCTCGTGTTCCGAGCAACGCTTCGTGATATTTGGACCGAGCGAGGAACAGATCGTACCTCGAAACCCCAGCCACACTCGGGATTGCGAAATTCGTGATGAAAAACTAACGCGTTATTCATTACTTTTTTCATCGGTAATGAAAAAATACTTCATTATCCGTTAAATTACATTCGGTAATGTGAAAAAATTCCATTACTCATTGAATTATATTTTGTAATGTATACAATTTCCGTTACTCGTTACATTGGATTTTGTAATGAAAAAAATGTCCATTACTCGTTACATTACATTTTGTAATGTAAAAAATGTCCATTACTCGTTACATTACATTTTGTAATGTGAAACATTTTCATTACAAAATTCAATGTAATGTGTAATGACAAAAAAAAATCATTACACATTATATTGTAATAGGCAATGGACATTTTTTACATTACAAAGTGTAATGTAATGAGTAATGGAATTTTTTTACATTAGAAAATTTAACGTAATGAGTAATGGAATTTGTTCCCATTACTAATGTAATGTAAAAATTCTCCATTACTCATTACAAGATAATATGTAACAAACGAATAATAATTCTCATTACATTGCAATGAGTAATGGAGATTTTTTTTACATTGCATTGCATTAGTACCTTATATTTCGTAATGTAAAAAAAATTCCATTGCTCATTACATTACATTTTGTAATGTATGTATTGTAATAAAAAATATACATTTTCATTACGAAATGCAATGGAATGTGTAACGACGAAAGATTCATTACACATTACATTGTAATGGGCAATGGACATTTTTTACATTTCAAAGTCCAATGTAATGCGCAATGGAATTTTTTGATATTGCAAAATTTAATGTAACGAGTGATGGAATTTGTTCACATTGCTAATGTAATGTAAAAAATCTTCGTTACTCATTACAAGGTAATATGTAACAAACGAACAATAATTCTCATTACATTGTAATGAGTAATGGAGCTTTATTACATTGCATTGCATTGGTACCTTAAATTTTGTAATGCAAAAAAATTCCATTGCTCATTACGTTACATTTTGCAATGTTACATATTTCCATTACTCGTTACATTGTAATGGGCGATGAAAATATTTCACATTACAAAATGCAATGTAACGAGCCGTGGAACTTTTTTACATTACACTTTTCAACGTAACGAGTAATGAAAATTGTTTACATTACAAAATTCAATGTAATGAGTAACGGATTTATTTTACATTCCTGAATGTAATGTAATGACATTTTTTTCTTCATTACAAAATGTAAAGTAATGAGTAATGAAAACGCTAATGCATTGCAAAAAGTAACGCATCATTTGCAACCCTGACCACACAAAAATCACGGACTTGAGTATTATATTTTGCCAGTCTTCGCAACGAAAACATTTCACCCGGAGAATCGGAATCTCGCGCGCAATTGTAAAAAAAAAAACACCGCAACGAGCATGTCTATCGAGAACGTTTTTTTTTTTGTCAAGACTTCGTTTCGACCGTGAAATTTGGTGAGCCAGAATGCACGTATCGCTCGCTACGTCCACGTCATCAAACTCACCGAGACGACACCAGCGCGAAGAGGGGTGGGAGAATACAGAGGTACTCAAAGACCCGCCACGTAGTTGATCGTTCGCTCGTCTCTTTTTCAAGGCACTCACGAAGGCTTTTTTTGAGTAACGCGTAATTCGGAGAACCGTCGTAACACACACGAGGGAATCTCGAGATTCATTTTTCGAAGAGACAAATAAAACGTATAAAAAAATTGCAACCTCAGTTAACGCGCGTCGTGAACCGACGACACGAGTATCCCCTCGAGAATCGGCGAGTGACACGAGGCTCCTTTTCGGCCACCTCACACCAGGGGCGCAGGCGTCTTTTTCTTTCACTCTTTTTTTTTCCTTTCGACACGTTTCTTTAACTCGATTAAAATTCTTCTCGAAACGCAGACCAGCTGCTCGGTGGGTCGTGCGCCCCGATTAAACAACGAAACAACGACGTTTCGTCTATCTATATTTACTTTTATTTTTATTCGTCGTTCGGAGCACGCAGTCCAGGCTCGATTCTCTTTAACGATATCGCCAACTTCTTTACAATTAAATAATAGTTGAACAACGTAGGGGGGGGTTGGGGGAGGGGCTTGGAATTAAATAATTTATGCATAAGTATGTACAGTGTCGTCGCTGCGGCAGGCCCATGTCGATTCGACAGGAAGCCGTGAGCAAGGAAAAACAAAAATATAAGAAATTGGGACAGTCGTGTTCGAGGCTCCGCAAAGTACGAACGATTGGTCGGTAATATCCTCGAAAGGTGAATACGATCGGACGCGGTTATGAAAGTGAGACGAAAAACGGGGGCGATACGATTTAAACCTCGACTCCGAGAACACGATCGACGACGTACTCGTATCTCTTCGGCTCGGCATCGTCCGAGCTCGGCTTCTCGGCGTCGTGCTCGGGCTTTGTTTGTTCGTCGATTGTACTTGCTTCTTCGCTCGAGGGCTCTTCCCGTGTGTCGGCGGCACCGTTCGCCGAGATCGGCGCCGCGTCGGCCGCGAGGCTCGATCTGTGGTGAGCAACGCACGAGGTTCGCGGCGACGTCGTCGTCGTCGTCGAGACTTCGCGAATACCGTGAATACTGGAACGCGCCGACGATGAGGCTTGGCCCATCGCGGGCTCGGATGCGTGACGCCTGTGATGCACGAAAATCTCGCCGGTAGGCGAATCCTCGGTTGGCAGTACAGGCACGTTGAGATTGACGCGCGTGAAGAAAGCCATTTTCTCTCTGCAGAAAAAAAGACATTCGGAAATTAAGGAACGCGCTTTCGGATACTTGGATTCTTTTTTATCGAGAATTATATTAAACTTTTTATTAAGGGCGGGGTAAAGTATTTACATTTATTTTTATTTTTTAAATGAATGCATAATATATCAAGAATATTGTGTTAAAATTTCAAGTCGATCGGAGTAAAATTGACGAAGTTATGAGTATTTGAGCGTCTATTGCTCCATGCCGTTCTCTTCTCTTCTGCGTTTTTCAAACCGTTTTTCTGAGACTTGTCATATTTGAAGTCCGTGTGCACGATAACTCAAAATCTACTGGACCGATCGCTTTGAAATTTTGCACAGTACTTCTTCACATAATTCACCAGGTATTGTCGAGAGCTTTTTTGTTTTTTTTAATAATTACTAATTTTTCAACAACAAATTAGCCGATTTTTTAGCGAAAATCGGGTTTTTGGCTCCCAAGTGCTACGAAAAATCGAAAAATCGAAAAAAAAAATCCTCCCGTCATTACCTCGAGAAACATCTCCTTTAACAAATGCATTTTGATTTTTTTGTTTCAAATGATTCTGTTGCGAGTTACGGTGCACACCGCAAACCAACTTTTTTTCGAGGCGCCTCCGGGGTTTAATTTTCACTCGCTCAATTTTGAATATTTTGCAATGCAAATTTAGGAGAATGTTGTTCAAATGTTACTTTATTATATGTACATTTTTCAATAAACGAACACTATTCGTTACGCCAAAAAAAACATCTTAAAAACATGCCTTTTTTTCGCCGAATTAACTTTACCCCGCCCTTAAAAACTTATCAACCGATTCTCAATTTTTTTAAAAACATTTTTGTAATCGCAGTCTTTGTATCGGCGTTTTTACCATTTGATAATAACTATTTTTAGAGACTGCTTAAATACAGAAAAAGAGCCTTGAAAATAGAAAAAAATGTCCGAACTGTCGGCATTTTGTGAAAAAAAAAACAAAATAAAAAAACGGCTACGCATAACGATAGCTACATTTGTATAGATAACGATAAATTGTTGACTTTTTATTTCCAGATAACCTTTCATGAAGACATCGATGGGACAATGAAGAGAATTTTTGTTATTCGCCGTCAAATCAAGGCACATATGAGGGATTCTCCGTCCCATAATTGATTATATCAAAGTACTACTAAAAGGCATTCTATGTGAATTTTTTCAGATTTTTTAATTCAACGGGGTAAAAAATGCCGTTTTTTTCCAAATATATCTCGGAAACTAGATATAACTGAAAAAAATGTCTGTACATAAAAGTTGTAGTTTTGTGTTAGCTTTCGAGCGGACAACTTGAAATAATTTTTACGTTCCAGTGATGCTGATTTTTTTACCAAAAGAGGGGGAAATTATTTTTTTATTCAAAAACAGCCATTTTTTTGGCTGAATGAAATTACCGAGTCTTCCAGTATGTCGGACGATATAGCAAAAAAATCTCCAGAGTGGCACGGATCGAGGATCCGGTATAAAAAAGATAATTTGTGTGGTTTAATTTTTTTTACCCTAGAACCTCGAACCGTGCCACTCTGGCGATTTTTTTGCGATACCGTCAGACATACTGGAAGACTCTGTAGTTTTTTCAGCCAAAAAAATGGCCGCTTTTCAATTTAAAAAAAATAATTTCCCCCATTTTGGTGAAAAATCAGCGATACCGAAACGTAAAAATTATTTCAAGTCGTCCGCTCGAAAGCTAACACGAAACTACAACTTTTATGTACAGACATTTTTTCTCAGTCACTTCTAGTTTCCGCGATATATTCATTTGCAAAAAAAACGACAGTTTCCAAAATGTTGAATTAAAAAATCTGAAAAAATTCACATAGAATGCCTTTTAGTAGTACTTTGATATAACCAATTATGGGGCAGATCTGAGATGGTCGAAAAAAAAGTGACTGAATTGACGGAGAATCCCTCATAATTCGGTTTATTTTCAAGATTTTGTCATAAAAATTGGTATAAAACTAGGTGAACATATACTTCACAAAAGGAGTATAAACCCGATCCTTTCATAATTAGTTATGTGTATGAAAAAAATCACAATTATTGACGACAAAGCACCCGTTACGTAACGGAATTGGGGAGTTCTGGACAAGCGTTACGGTCCCGTTACGTGGAGGAGGGGGGGGGGGGGGGGGGTTGTCAAAAGTTGAGTTGAATGAGCTACAGCTTCTGACAGTCGGCCAGGCGAGCGTTAGGACCGCCATACTTTAAACTTTAAAGCACCACACCACGGTAAAAAAAAAGTTGTCATTTTTTTTTCATTTTCTGCAAGATACATTTGTCAAGAATGCTCTCACCAATTTTTTCAAAGAAATTTGTAAAATTGGCGGGGATACAGTATTTTATGTGAAACCGTTCGACGCGCACGACCCCTTTTCTCAAAACTACGTTTCATCCGAAACGAAACACTGCAACATTTTCTCCTATTGATATTGTGTCTCTAGCCCAATAGTTTTCGAGATACGCCAATCAATTTTTTGGAAAATTCTACGCGTTTCGGACAAAAGAATTGAAAAAAAAATCGACAAAAAAAATTGAAAAAATTCAAGAAAATTTACAATCGAAAATTAAAAGAGTTTCTATTTCTGACATCTTGTCCTAAACGCGATGCTTTTCGAGTTAAGCCATCCTACTCATCGAAGTTTCGAGCGAAAATATTCGAAAAAAATCGCACAGGAAAATTCTTATAAAATTCCAGGCGATCCAGTATGAACTTACGCAACTTTTTACATTACTGACACTTTCTTTTAAACCCCACAGTTCTTGAGTTCCATCGCATTCACCAAAATTTGTCTTTTTTGCCAAAAATTGAATTACTTTGAGAACAAAAATCGTACGAAACTTAAAAAAAAACGACAATGAAGCTTCTGCTACCCCTTTCAAGTTTATCATGGATAAACATGACGAAAAAAAAAAATCCATGAGTCATGCGCCCAATTCTCGATGGTCGAAAAGTAGCCAAAAAACAGCCACGTACCGGGTCGAAAAAAAATCCATGAGTCATGCGCCCAATTCTCGATGGTCGAAAAGTAGCCAAAAAACAGTGCGTACCGGGTCGAAAAAAAATCATAAAAAATATTTAAAAACAGAAAAACAAAGCTGAATTTGTTCCCTTCAAAACGTCGTTCGTTAAATTTGATTATCGTTTTTTTTACGGAGCTATCTAAGTTTCGGTGCGGCAAGAAATATCGTCAGGTGTATCCAAACTTTTGAGCGGTAGTGTAAGTATTAGGTGTACAAATAAGTTTTAGGACACTTCGATTTTGTATCATAACAGCTATTCTAAATTAATTAAAAGGTCCCGCTCACTTATCATAGATGGCGCTTGATATGTAGTATCGAAACGTAAAGGAGTCATAAACATAACCTATAAATTCTGCAAATTAAACATGTAGACCGATAAGCTATTTATTAGACACTGCATTCGCTATGAATTCCATCAAGGAAAAAGTGTTAGGAAAGCGTGTGAATCGATATGTTCTGTTCTTGGAGACAACATTGTATCTAAAAGTACATGTGAGTATTGGTATAAGCGATTCAAAGAAGGTGATTTCGACGTTAGTGACCGTGAACGCACGGGGCCTCCTGTAAAGGTGGACGATCAGGAACTGCAAGCGTTGCTGGATGAAAACTCATGTCAGATGGAGAAACAACTTTCGGAACAGCTTGGAGTAACTCAACAAACTGTTTCTTATCGTTTAAAAGCAATGGGTAAGATTCGAAAAGGAACAAAGTGGGTACCACACTTTCTGACTCAAGAAAATAAAAACAGCCGTCTTAACATTTGTGTGAGTCTTTACAACAAGCAACATAGAAAGTCTTTCTTGTGGAAAATTGTGACCGGCGATGAAAAGTGGATTTATTTTGATAATCCGAAACGCAAATATCATTGGGTTGACCCCGGCGAGCCGACAACATCCACGCCAAAGCGCAATGTTCATTGTAACAAAGTCATGCTGTGCATATGGTGGGATATGAAAAGCGTACTGTATTATGAACTTCTCAAACCTGGTCAAACAGTTACTACCGATCGCTATTGTCATCAATTGATGCAAGTGAATCAAGAAATTGAGAAGAAACGTCCATTTTCTGGTAAAGGAAAACGTCCAGTAAAACTGCTCCATGACAACGCGCGGCCTCATGTGGGTAAACCGGTCAACGTTACTAGCGCTTGGTTGGGAAGCTGTACCACACCCGGCGTATTCACCAGACTTAGCCCCATTCGATTATCATTTAGTCCGGAAAATGCAGAACGATTTGTGTGACGTGCGATTCAAAACATTTGAAGAGGTGGAAAAATGGGTCGCTAAATTTCTCACCTCGCAAGACGAAAGTTTCTTTGCGAAAGGCATCCGCGAGTTACCTGAGAGATGGCTGAAGGTCATTCAGTGCGATGGAGATTACTTCGATGAATAACTGTGTTTTACTTCTTTTTTTAATAAATCTTGAATTTTTTGAAAACTGTCCTAAAACGTATTTGTACACCTAATATCTTTGCGTTAAAAAACGATGCGTTTATTTTTCATCAGTCGTTTCCCAGGAAAAACATCGGAAACTTGTCCATTTTTTTCGGGCCTGGGTAGACGTAGCGCCTAAAGCAACGACAATAAAGCGAGCTTACTTGAACGAGATAATGTCGGGTTTCCCCTTGCCAGCCTTGGTTTTTCTGAGCTTGTAAATCTCCTTGGAGGTCTTCTTGAGCATCTTCTCGACTTTCTTGTCCTCGGCGCTCTTTCCGTTCTTTCCGCTCTCCGCCTGTGCCATGAGCACCTGAAACTTGTGATCCTCCAACAGCCAGGTGGCAAGATCCGAGTCGCCCTTTTCGCGCGCCTCCTCGAGGGTTTGCTTGAGATCGCGAAGCCTGTTGAGCTCGTCGTGAAGATTGTTCAGCCGGGCGTGTTGAGCCTGAAGATCAAGCTCGAGGTCGAGGGAGGTTCTCGCGGTTTGTGGCAGATGAGTCGATTTTTTCGACGCGGTTTTGCAGCTCAACGCCGAAGATGGACGTCGCCAGCGCAACGATCGCCTCTCAACGGAATTCCTCTGGAAAGGTCCGCCCCGGCGATACAGAGGCATACTGCTGTCACTGTCGCTGCGATTCAACTGTCAAAGAGGAAGAAAACGTTGAGTTATCGCTTGCATCGACCGAGGCTTATTGTTCGGCAAGTGTAAAAAGGAGCTTGCACTGAGATAAAAGTGCATGGTATTCCCTAAAGTTTATTGTCACAGCAATCGTAATATGGTCAGGGACTACACTAGACTGATTCAAAAAAAAAAATATTTTTTTTCCTTCTGGATTCTCGTGCTATTGTTGGGCACTAATAAAAGAAAATTTCTCAAAAAAGATGGGTGCGGTCACTCAATTTTTAGAGGTGGCTATCTCGACTTTTTTGTATTTGAATTTTTTTTAACGAACGTATTGCATTAAAGCATAATTATGGCTTCGGGTTGAGCGATTATTTTTGCATCACACGTTTCGATTATTTCTCCGTTGTGACGGCAAATTCTTTTTAACCCGATTTTTCAAAAGTTTTTTCCAGACTAGATGGAGTTTTATTAATTTCACGATTGCGTTATTCAATCGACGCGTTGGAATTTCAGCACATTTCCATTGTTCGAAAACTTCTTTCATCGTTTCGTGTGCACTTCGACGTATGGTCAGTTTTTCTCTCTTATGTTTGTAAAAGAACGAACTCAAAACTTTCCGATTTGACGGTAAATGACGGGTACTTATTTTCGGAATTTTCTTGCCGATTAGCCAAATTGTGTTGTCTTCGTTTTTCCGAGCCATTGTTTAAAATTGTCTTTACTTGAGTCACATTGGAAAAAAAAACAACACCACTTACAAATGCGCTGCGCCAATACAAAATGGCGCCACGGATGCGCAGTGACTTGCGCAGTGGTATGCGCAGTGGCATGCGCGATGTTATGCACAGTGGCTGTGAAGAAATATAAATGAGTTTGAAGATAATATAAGTGTAGCATTTTGAAAATGTAAATATACGATTTATGAATAAAAGCTTATAATTTAATTTTTCGTAAAAAGTGCGAAATGTTAATGCGTATAAATAAATCTACACGAATAACGAGACTAGTATAGACGCCATTATTGATCTACCTGGATTTGAATGGTGAATATTGCAATCTTTTCAAATTGTTAGAGTTTATTTTTGTTACGAAATAGCTGCTGGATGTGATTTTTATCCGTAATCCGAAGCCATGACTATGCTTAAATGCAATACGTTCGTTGAAAAAAATTCAAATACAAAAAAGTCGAGATAGCCACCTCTAAAAATTGAGTGACCGCGCCCATCTTTTTAGAGAAAGTTTCTTTTATTAGTGCCCAACAATAGCACGAGAATCCTGAAGGAAAAAAAAAATATTTTTTTTTTTGAATCAGTCTAGTCTACACTAGTGCGACACTTTTAAAAAAATCCTTGAATTACCCTTGAATTTCCCTTGAATATATTTACTCTACAATGACGTATGATATTTTTGATTGGATGCAAATTGACGATTTGGCATTGAAAAAACGACCATTTTATAGGCAAGAAAGCAGACTTTTTTTTCATAGCTACGCCATTTTGTTAGATTTTGATATTTTTCGAAAATCCTACGTCACTGTACAGGAAATACCTTCCAGTTCAACGGCATTTTTTCCGTTTTCGGAGGAACTTTTTTTGTGGCGCCTCCGAAGGCAGCGCATAAGTCGCTTGTATCTCAATATTTTTCTATTAAAAAATCATGTAATATAGGTCAAATATATCCAAATATGTGTTTAATTTTCCGGAACATTGAATTGAGTACTTTTCTTGCAAAAAAAATCCCAAAAATCATCCAAATTTTCATAGTTCACAGTGGTATAGCCCCTTAACACAACTATAAGCGAAAAGTATATCTAAACATGCAACTTTGGTGGCGTGCTCGACTATATATTATCCCCGAAATAACAACTATTGTAAAAATATCAACTGAATTAACTATATCGATATTGTGAAGACTTTCACAGTAGTTAATAGTTATTTAGGGGATACTAGATAATCAAACAAAGTACCAAAACGGCATGATTCGATAGCCGCTTATAGTTGTGTTAACCATATTATGATTGCGGTGTCAATAAACTATAGGGAATTTAACTATGCCCACTTTTACCATGGGCATTTTTTATAAATTCTGTGGACATTTTTCTGAGTGCAAGTTTGTATGATTTATATGGTTAACATTAACACTTGTTGAGTATACTAGGTGCGCAACTGAGTACCCGGGTTTCACACATGGATGGCACTAGCGTCACATGTAGTCGGCATACAGGTCTGAAATTGGGTGTCTTTATAGCTTGGACATCTGTTAAGAATACCCAGTCGTAATATAAACAAATATCACAACACAACGATCTTTTTTGTAACCTCGAAAATGTCAAAGTTTGTGCCAAATAAACAGCATTTGCGGGAAGCATTGCTTTTCTGCGTCAACCTAAAAAAACACAGCAGCTGAAGCACGTCGGTTACTTGAGGAGGCCTACGGCGAACATGTACCATCAAAAACAACGTGTGAAGATTGATTCAAGCGGTTCAGAAGTGGCGATTTTGAGACTGGGGACAAGGAGCGCTCGGGAAGACCGAAAACATTTGCGGACGCCGATCTGCAAGCGTTATTGGATGAAGATGACACTCAAACAGAAGATCAACTTGCCGAGGCATTAAATGTCACTCGGCAATGTATTTCGAAACGTTTGCACGCCGTGGGAAAAATTCATAAGGAAGGAAAGTGGGTGTCGCATGGGTTGACTGGGAGACAAATGGAAAATCGAAGAGCCAATTCCGAAATGTTGCTTTTGTGGCAGAACAGAAAGAGTTTCCGGCATCGAATTGTTACTGGCGATGAAAAATGGATATATTTCGAGAATCCCAAACGCAAAAAATCGTGGCTTTCACTTGGCGAAGCGTCAACATCGACGGCACGGCCAAATCGCTTCGGAAAAAAGACAATGCTCTGCGTTTGGTGGGACCAGAAAGGAATCGTGTACTATGAGCTGCTGAAACCGGGCGAAACTGTCAATGGGCATCGCTACCGACAACAACTGAACAATTTGAACGACGCATTGCTCGAAAAACGTCCAGAATGGGACACGAGACACGAACGTGTGATATTGCAGCACGACAACGCTCCTTGCCATAGCAGTTCCATCGTCCAGGACACCATAAAAACACTGAAATGGGATCTGCTACCGCACCCGCCGTATTCGCCATACCTGGCCCCTTCGGACTATCACTTGTTCCGGTCGGTGGCGCATGGCTTGGGTGGGCTACACTTGGCCAATTACTGTGCAGTACAAAATTGGTTGGACGAATGGTTTCAGTCCAAAGACGCGTCTTTTAATCGTCGCGGTATTTATGTATTGCCAGAGAGATGGCAAACATGTGTAAACAGCGAGGGACGATACTTCGAATGAACCATTTTTTGTATTCGTCTTGAAATTTTCGATTTTTTATTGGTCAAAAAACCCGGAAACTCAGTTGCGCACCTGGTAAATTGTTACAAGATCTTACGAAAAGTGACTATACGAAGAAAATTATGGTGATCTTATAGTGAAGGCGTCAATCATTATGGAACGTGTCAATAGAGACAGCGGTAGCACCCTATGATCGATATATTGGGTTGGTACAAAAATCTTGCAACACTTTTTTTTTTCAATTAAAATACTTTTCCTAATAACGAAGTTCGAGAAAATTCGAGAATAGGAAATACAAGAATGGTCTAGAACCTTCCATGCCGCAGGATATATAAGCGAGCCAGTTGTTCCGTGGAGTCGGTATGAGCAAAGATGGATCAACGTGCACTTCGAGCAATCGCATATTACGAATTCTTGCAAGGACATTCTGCAAGAGTCGCAGCCCGTAATATGTGCAGTGCGTTCAAGGCTAATGTAGTTAATTATTCAACGGTCTCCCGTTGGTATCAGCGTTTTCATTCTGGCGGTACATCTTTTGAAGACAAACCTAGGTCCGGCAGGGAATCGATTGTGGACGATGAAGAACTGCGAGCACTTATAAAGGCAAAGCCTAATATGTCGTCACGAGAATTAGCCAACAAACTCAACTTCAGTCATCCTACGATCCTTCGACATTTACAAGAGATGGGATATAGGAAAGTTGTTTCGTCTTGGATACCGCATAATCTCAGCGAATCAAACAAAGCAACACGCATGTCCATCTGTCTTTCACTCCTGCATCGTCTGCAAAGAAAGGATTTTCTTCAAGAAATAATCACTGGGGATGAAAGCTGGGTGTTGTATGTTAATCACACGCGCAAGCGTCAGTGGCTACCGAAAGGGGAAAAACCAGAACCGACCCCTAAACGGCCCCGTGAAATGAAGAAAGTTTTACTCTGTTGATGGGATTCTGAGGGCATGCTCTATGACGAATTTCTGCCAACCAATACCACAATACAGGCAGAGATTTATTCTGCACAACTGCAAAAGGTGGCTAAAACTATGAAACAGAAAAGGCGTAAACGTCTTCAAGTTCGGCTTCTCCATGACAATGCTCGACCCCACGTCGCTATGATGACACAATAAACTATTTCGCAGCTAGGATGGGAAGTTCTACCACACCCACCGTATTCACCAGACTTATCACCTACCACTATCACCTGTTTCGGGCTTTGAAGAACTATTTACGGGATATCAAATTTGATCATCTGTCGGATCTCAAAAATATTAGGTGTACAAATAAGTTTTAGGACACTTCGATTTTGTATCATAACAGCTATTCTAAATTAATTCAAAGGTCCCGCTCACTTATCATAGATGGCGCTTGATATGTAGTATCGAAACGTAAAGGAGTCATAAACATAACCTATAAATTCTGTAAATTAAACATGCAGACCGATAAGCTATTTATTAGACACTGCATTCGCTATGAATTCCATCAAGGAAAAAGTGTTATGAAAGCGTGTGAATCGATATGTTCTGTTCTTGGAGACAACATTGTATCTAAAAGTACATGTGAGTATTGGTATAAGCGATTCAAAGAAGGTGATTTCGACGTTAGTGACCGTGAACGGACGGGGCCTCCTGTAAAGGTGGACGATCAGGAACTGCAAGCGTTGCTGGATGAAAACTCTTGTCAGACGGAGAAACAACTTTCGGAACAGCTTGGAGTAACTCAACAAACTGTTTCTTATCGTTTAAAAGCAATGGGTAAGATTCGAAAAGGAACAAAGTGGGTACCACACTTTCTGACTCAAGAAAATAAAAACAGCCGTCTTAACATTTGTGTGAGTCTTTACAACAAGCAACATAGAAAGTCTTTCTTGTGGAAAATTGTGACCGGCGATGAAAAGTGGATTTATTTTGATAATCCGAAACGCAAATATCATTGGGTTGACCCCGGCGAGCCGACAACATCCACGCCAAAGCGCAATGTTCATTGTAACAAAGTCATGCTGTGCATATGGTGGGATATGAAAAGCGTACTGTATTATGAACTTCTCAAACCTGGTCAAACAGTTACTACCGATCGCTATTGTCATCAATTGATGCAAGTGAATCAAGAAATTGAGAAGAAACGTCCATTTTCTGGTAAAGGAAAACGTCCAGTAAAACTGCTCCATGACAACGCGCGGCCTCATGTGGGTAAACCGGTCAAGGATACGTTACTAGCGCTTGGATGGGAAGCTGTACCACACCCGGCGTATTCACCAGACTTAGCCCCATCCGATTATCATTTATTCCGGAAAATGCAGAACGATTTGTCTGACGTGCGATTCAAAACATTTGAAGAAGTGGAAAAATGGGTCGCTAAATTTCTCACCTCGCAAGACGAAAGTTTCTTTGCGAAAGGCATCCGCGAGTTACCTGAGAGATGGCTGAAGGTCATTCAGTGCAATGGAGATTACTTCGATGAATAACTGTGTTTTACTTCTTTTTTAATAAATCTTGAATTTTTTGAAAACTGTCCTAAAACTTATTTGTACACCTAATACATTGGACGACTTTCTTAATTCACGACCAAAAGCAATTCTGGTCTGCAGGCGTGCAAAGTCTACCAGAGCATTGGGCAAGAGTTGTAGATGCAGAGGGAGCCTAAGTTACTGAACAATCGTTTATTGTTAAAATAAAATATTTTTTTTTCTTACTCGTCTTGTGTGTTGCAAGATTTTTGTACCAACCCCAATAGATGCATTAGCGCATTAATGTATCAGTTTTAAAAATTCGATATTTCGAAAACTATTGCGTTGCGCCAAAAATCCATTCAAGCAGTGACATGTATTATCAAAAAGACGATCTGTGCAAAGTGTCACCTATATCGGAGGTAACAGCTATTCGCAACTGCTAAATTATCACAAGCAGTACTATATTTTCGGCAGTAACCATGACTACAAAATTTTGTTGTCCCCTCAGGGTAATAAAAAATATGGTTGAAGTAAGCATAAATTGCTCTCAGTGTGAGGAGACTTACTCGACAGATGTAGTGATTTCGACTGACTGCCGCACTCGGCGAAAACGTCTGACTTCTCTTGATGACGATGGAATTTTTGTCATCGTGCACAGCACCGGGAACGACACCCGCAGCTGACAGTTTCCTCTGTTTCCCTTGCTCCGGAATAAATATACATTCCGTGTTGGTCTCCTTGTCCTGAGTGTTGTTGGACTCTTCCTCGGCAAGTTCCTCTTCCTCCTGATGGAAAATTGACAAGTAAGCGTTACGTCACGTCACCGATAAGCGTGAATTTTTCATACTTCCGTACGTAGGGGGGTGGGGGGGGGGTGAAGCTTTATTAAAAAAGTAATGTCTAACCTCGTGTTCGAGGACGTCCTCGAGAACGTTGTCCTCCATCATAAATTCGACAATAATGCCTTCCTCGTCGCTGTCCTCGCTCCCGCTGTCGCTGTCGTGTTCCTCGTCCTCTTCCTCCGGGCTGCCGAGACAATTAGCGAGTTCCTCGAGTCTCAACGAGGCCGCGGTCTGGAGCTCGTCGCAGCCCTGATTCCTCGTCAGGGTCGACGTCTGGGAGCTTATTATCGTGCTCTCGTCGCTGCTCTCCTCCTTCGTGTTTTGCATCTGTGTGCCACTTCGGTAAACCGAAATGTCGGACTCTTGCTTGTCGTGGCGCGGCTGTTTGAATATCGACGAGGTGCTGCCGCTCGCGCTCTCGGAGGTCGACGGTTGCATGAATCGAAACGAGAGAATGTTGTACCACTTGACGCTCGGCGACTCGGGACTGAAGTCTGCCAGGGAGACTTGGGCTGAACCCTGCGCGAAAAAAAAAACCACACGAACTCGTCACGTTACTCGAGTGCAATTTGTCATTTACTTCTGCGTGTCGTCATTAGGATAGTCGTTTCTTCTTAAGGGCGGGGTAAAGTATTTAAATTTTTTTGACGTGACAACGTCTTATAATTCGATGGAGCCGGCTGCACGCACAAAAAAACATGACTCATGCGGCGTTACCTCGCTCTGAGGCGTTCCATTTAAGGCTTGAAGTGCAAGCGAGAGCGCGGAACGAGCGACAAAGAGGCACAATCGGCCTCCGCGTTCGGCAGCGTTCGGCAGCGTTCGACATCTGTCTCTCTCCTACTTGAGTGATGGCCTCTGCACACTGCGAGCGACGAGCGACGAGCGATCAGCGATATCCAATGGCAACGTCACTCTCATAGAGCATTTCCGTCATACTCGAGCTCTCATTGGATATCCCTCATCGCTTGTCGCCCATCGCGCGCAGTGTGCAGAGGCCATGAGCGATGCGTCCGCGTGGACAGCTGCTATACAATAATACATGTACATGTTTTCTTCAAGTATGAAGTGCAGTGAAAAGTGAATCCGGTGTCAATTGTTTATAGCAACGATAATTGCGGCGATAAAGGTAATGATTCTTTCGATATTAAATATATGTTCAGTGATATATTGTCGAATATTCGTGCTTTCATCATTAAAAAAAATAGCATCGGTCCGCTAGTGCAGCGATTGTAGGTTATGCTATAATTGACAAAACTATAACAATAAGTTAACAGAACTATTTCACGATGAGTAAAAAATCAATTGCTTTACTATTCGATCGAAATAATTATCGAGCGTAGCTATGATTTCAAAAAATTAAAACATAAATGTTAAATCTTCCACATATCATAACAACGTGTCTGAAATGACAGGTTGGACCAGCCAGCCGTCAAAGGGAACAATTTTCTCCTATATCAAACACATTGAGGCGGGCGTCTTAAAAGCCAGAGTTACAAAAATTTTAATGATGTTTCCAAATTTTAAATTTTAAATTTAAGATTTATGAACAATAATTTAATCACAGTTTATTCTTATAATAAATTATTCAAAATTATTACTTTTTTACAACAAATTACAATTAAATTTGCAAAAATAATTAAGTAACTAATTGAACAACAACTTTTATTCAGTTTACTTGCTGAAAGAAATAATGTCAATACAAAATTTATTATTATAAAATAATAAAATCAAAAATTAAATTTTAACAGTCGAGTAGAAATTTAAACAATAAATTTTATTCAAGTATTTTGTAAATTTAATATGATTTTCTGAACGAAGAATTTTATGAAAAAATAAAAGTTGTAAAACAATTGCTCAAAGCACATTCATACTTGTAAAAACTATGTACATTGTAAAAAAAATAAATAAAAATTGACATAATTGTATTTATGCGTACAAATAAATGTAACTTGATCAATTCAATTGTGATTTCCATTTACCTCCTTCTCTATATCCCTACAAAATATCTATCAAACAAATAAAATTAAAATTTTCTTTTGAAAAATGAAACCATTCCATCAGTATATTCTTATGACGTTGTCACGTTCAACTATCGTCAGTAAACCGACTTTACAGACAACCGATTTTTTTAGCGAAAATCGGGTTTTTGGCTCCCAAGTGCTACGAAAAATCGAAAAATCGAAAAAAAAAAATCCTCCCGTCATTACCCCGAGAAACACCTCCTTTAACAAATGCATTTTGATTTTTTTGTTTCAGATGATTCTGTTGCGAGTTATGGTGCACACCGCAAACCAACTTTTTTTCGAGGCGCCTCCGGGGTTTAATCTTCACTCGCTCAATTTTGAATATTTTGCAATGCAAATTCAGGAGAATGCTGTTCAAATGTTACTTTATTATATGTAAATTATTCAATGAACGAACACTATTCGTTACGCCAAAAAAAAATCTTAAAAACATGCCTTTTTTCGCCGAATTAACTTTACCCCGCCCTTAAGGGGCCTGTCCAGTTTGAAAATTTCGAAAAAATCGAAACCAAGCGAGACTTGAAGAAACCGACGATGATGAGCAATCAGAATGGATTTTTGTACGGTGCGGGAATTGCCGATTGAGTTTTGGTATGAGTTTTTCATAGTATAAACTTCAAACGCGTTTTTCTCGGAACAACGTTTTCAAAATCTGGCTCCATCGTATCTCTAAAACTA
Source organism: Ophion obscuratus (assembly GCA_964007375.1). Lineage (NCBI taxonomy): Eukaryota > Metazoa > Arthropoda > Insecta > Hymenoptera > Ichneumonidae > Ophion > Ophion obscuratus. The sequence continues at coordinate 69,104,774 of OZ023313.1, read as the reverse complement.
ATAAACCGATTCTCTTGAAAGGCCATAGCCGGGTAAGTAGGGAAAAATTGGCCCCGCATTTTTTCCAGCGAAATTTGGAGTATATTCTGAGGTATAAAAAAAAAAAAGTTTCTGAAAATTTCATGCCCGTCAACGCAATGGTTTTAGAAAAATGATTTTTTTTTTAATATCAAAAAAAAATCCGGAAACGGTACAGTGGATGGATTTGATTTTTTTTTGGTACTTGTTCCGATCAAACGTGTTACGAAATAAAATTATAGAATATCTTGCGAAATATTAAGGTCTGAAAAAAAAGAATGTTCCTTGTTTTATTATTTTTTACTATAATCCACTTGGGGTACAATAGCGAAATTTTTTTCATATAATCTTTGGGCACCTTATTAGATTATATAATTTTTTCAAAATGATCGGTTTGGTACGCCACAGTGAAAAAAAAAGAAACACACTTTATTGATATATTTTAGTTATATGGATATATAACTAAAATATATCAATAGTCTGATTCGTGACTAAATGATCGGCTTGGTACGCCACAGTGAAAAAAAAGAAACACACTTTATTGATACATTTAGTTATATAGATATATAACTAAAATATATCAATAAAGTCTGTTTCTTGTTTTTCACTGTGGCTTACCAAACCGATCATTGTGAAAAAATTATATAATCTAATAAGGTGCCCAAAGATTATATGAAAAAAAAGTTCGTTATTGTACCTCAAGAGGATTATAGTAAAACATAATAAAACAAGGAACATTATTTTTTTTTAAACCTTAATCTTTCGCAAGATGTTTTATAATTTTATTTCGTAACACGTTTGATCGTAACAAGTACCAAAAAAAATCAAATCGATCCACTGAAGCGTTTCCGAAATTGTTATTTATTTTTTTTTATTAAAAAAAAATCATTTTTCCAAAACCATTGCGTTTACAGAGATGAAATTTTCATAATTTTTTTTTTTTTTTTTTTTTTTATACCTCAGAGTATACTCCTAATTTCGATGGAGAAAATGCGGGGGCAATTTTTCCCTACTTACCCGGCTATGGCCTTTCAACCACATATTATAAACATGATTCGCAATAAGATGATCCTCGAGCGTTTTAAAATTTTGATTTTTACTCTTTTTTTTTGCGAACAACTGAGAAAAAACGCGTTTTTTTTACTTTTTTCGTTTTTCATCTGCCATTTTTTTATTTTTTGATAAAACTTTATATCCGAGGGTCATTTTGTAGCTGGTGTCATACTGAATCTAATGGACTTTGATTTTGTTTGTTTCAGACAAGCCATTGCCGAGTTGTGATGGAGCTACCTAGCCCACCTATTTTTGAGGCGTTACGTTAAACTATAGTTTTTGTACTTAAAAATGAATAAAAATGGATTAAATTTTCTTTTAAATGTATTTCAATACTTTATTTATCAGGTCCAACAACTTTTATATTCATATCTTTTATAAAAGCCTTAAAAAATCGCAAAAATAGCCTTTTTTCGTGGCTCCAAAGTGGACTGGCTCCTTAAGGAGTGAGATGCAGTCAGAATTTTCAAAAAAGCGATTTTTTAAAAACATTTTCTTGAAGTACGATGTTTCGAAAATATTCCCTGAAAATTTCAAGTCAATCCGATGAATACCCGGGAAGGCAGAATGCTTCGACGACAACAATAAATTGATATTTTGGAAGCTTCCACATCGGCAGAAGCCCTATTGTATGGGCCAGTAAATGATGATTCGATGTAAGTAATTTTTTAATTAGTATTTCTATACATAAATCAAGTGTAAATTTAGAAAACTCTTTCAGAAATTTTCAAAAATTTATTGCTCAAAAACTATGAACTTTGGCAACATTTTATAAAGAATACTTTCGTTTTAAAATTGCCCAAAATGTTTAAAAAAATAATTCATCCCGAAAAACTTTAATTTTTTGACAAATTGTTTTAACAATTGGCTATAAACAATTGAATGCTCGACTTTTCGGCAAAAAATTGTGATATTCGGATTCAGCGGATCAAAATACATTAAAAAAAAGTTTAGCTTCATCCATCGAGCTCAAAATTTTACGAACATATAGTACCGTATCCACATCGAAAAACTTTAAACGCGTTTTTCTCGAAACTATGTTTCTCAAGTCGGTGACCACTATAAATAAAAAATCACTCGATGGATTTTGATGAAATTTGGTGTGCTTATTGATAGCATTAAAAACTAGTCCTCAATCGAAGGATTTTCATTTTTGTTGAAAATTTATATATTTTTTAACAATAAACGAGCGATTTTTTTGTCGAAAATCGAAAGTTGTCTGTCGGAAGCCGCCATTTTGTTAATTGAAAAAAAGCTTCGATCAAGGACTAGCTTTATTATTAAACGAATAATTTTTTTTTATTTCAGTAAACAGACCAGTAAAATTTTACGATGGTCACCGCAAAGCATGCCAAAGGGGGTCCTACAAAGATGGCGATATTTTCAAAAATAATCAATATTTTTCTTTGAAAATTTGTACAAGTCAAGTTGAACTACAAGTCAAGTATAACACAAAAAGTCTGTGTAACCACTTTTGTAAAACAAACTTAATTACTATAAAAAAAATTATCAAAAATGCTCGTTTTTTCACGTCTTTGACTGCAGCATCTCACTCCTTAAATGATAATCAAGATACGAAGCGATGAAAATTACCAAGCACTCCTCAGACTCGCCGCTGGTGCACCAAACGTTTACTTGGAGGGTCTTCGTGTAGAGCTTGTTGAGAGGCACAGCGATGGGAAAAGTCTCGCCGAAAGTTGGCTTCCGAAGATCCGTGACGGGCTTCGTACAGCACATATGATTGAGAGGCGGTTGCATCGGTAGAAGAGCAGCCTTTATGTATCTGAGGGAAGAAGACGATCGAAACGATTACTTTCCAACTTTCAAATAGTGACTTTTCATAACTTTTGAAAGAGAAAAAGTGCAATTGCCGAGCGAAAAATCCGAACGCAGAGGGAGAGAGAGAGAAATCTCGTAGCGATCGAACAACATTGGCTACAATCGTTATCTACACTGACAGAAAAATTCTATTGATATGAACTAATCGCGTCTATTCGATTTTTGTTTATTTGAATTAACTAGATTTTTCGTGGAATAACATTTTTCCCATTGCATTCCATTACTGTAATTATTTACTTTAAATATATTTATTTATTCGAATCAAAATATATTCAACATCGTCCAAAAACTAAATATTTTATTTAATCCTAATAAAGCTGTGATTCGGTTTCATCTGCTCAAAAAGCAATTTAGTTGAATCCACTAAATGGATGTTTTTTTTAATTAAAATTAAATCGAATTTTCGTAGTCAACTATGGGGGTAGAAAGGGTGTGGGGGTAGAAAGGGTGGAGAGAGAGAAAAAATATTATATATATATATATATATATATATATATATATACACAGGGTGTCCTAGAACTCAACGTCAAGCCGAAACGGGGTGACAGGATTGATTGTAACCATCATGAGAAAAATCAGAAAAAAATAAAGGAGAAAAAAAAATAAAGCAGAAAAAAATAAAGCAGAACCTTTCAAAGTAGACAAATTTTGAAAACTTTAAATTCATAGTTTAACAAATAGCCTTAATTCTAGGAAACTTGGGTTTGTTTGGGTTTGTTTCACAATAACCGAAAAATGGTTACAGTTGGACCAAATTTCTAGGTTTTTCTTAAATGCCCATAATTTTCAAACTGCATCGGATAGATTTTTTTCGGATTTTTCTCATGATGTTTACAATCAATCATATCACCCCGTTTCGGCTTGACGTTGAGTTCTGGGACACCCTGTATATATATATATGATCACAACGATATTAACGCCTTATATACGAGAAAGAATTCAAAAAATTTCATTTTTTAAATTATTTTTGATTCCACTAGACCGAACGGTTAGGAATGTTTTAAGCGTTAGAGAATTGAAAAATTCCAAAAATTCCAAAAATAAGGTAAGCTTGCATTTATAATAGATACCGCGCGGCGCGCTCGACCGCCAACTTCAAAGCCATTTTTCCACGATTCACTTTTTTTTTTAAACCTTGTGAAAGTTCCAACTCTTGAACGAAGGTTCAGATCGCTTTGAAATTTTTACAACATATTCTTAGTATCATCACCTATCGTGTGAACCACAGAAACAAAAATTTCAATGACACAAAAAAATATAAAAAATACAATACCGACAGAAAATTGAGTAAAAAAATTTAAGTTTCGAATTTTTATTATAATAATTTTTTTTAAATACTATCGTTGGTTCATACTGAAGATACATTCATTATGGAATTATAAATATGTTTTTTTTTTCAGACGCCCACATCGACGCCGAGAACTTTTACCAACGCGCGCGCAAAAAAAAATACATTGCTTTATTATGTTATATCTCCGCTATTTGTTAATATTTCTGATTTTTTTACATATACTTAAACATGTGCATAAATGATCTGTAAAAAAAAATGTTGTCAATATTACGTCATTTTTTTTAACCGCGTCTAGAAAAGTACCTTGGAAAATCGGCGAAATCGCGTATATAAGGTCTTAAGTAGATACTATTTAAATTAAATATTTTTGTTGGCAGTGTCGTGACCATCGAACACGACATGGACGTTAACGGGTTATACGCAGTTAGAAATTTAAAAAAATCGATATTTTTTATTGCATTTCCGGAATGTACAAATATGTGAGTATATTTCCTGAAAATTTCAAATCGATCCAGCGAATATTCTCGGATATACACACATATTTGTAAGAACGCTCGGAGCGCTACAAAGTTGACTGTTGAAACTTCAAACCCGTTTTTCTCAAAACGGTGCTTTCAAAGTCGGTGAGCACGATTTCTCAAAAACGGCTCAACCGATCGGTTTGCAATTTTAACCCAACCTTGTCAGATATATTCTTCAGGCATTGACCGAAGGAATACGATTTCCGAAAATTATTTCTATTTTTTTTCAACGATTTAACGAAAAAAATTTGGTCGAAAATCGAAATTGTTTCTTTCCGGAGCCACCATTTTGTGAAAAATTAAAATTTCGACTATTCCTTCGATCAATACCTGGTTTCATCTATCCCCTAAAAGAATCTTTTTGGTTTTTTTCATTTTAGATAATCCAAACCGAAGATACTTTGCTCACCGCCGGACACTTTTTTTTCAGGGACCTTTAGGAGACTTCCTACAGGAGCAATGTTAATGAATATTTTTGAAAATAAAAAATGCCAATCTAAAGCTAAAAGATGCCACTATACTGCCTAATACTTTTCATTTTGCCCAAATGAAATCCTTTTTCAGAAAAAAATCGTGAAAAAACGACTTTTTTGGCCTTGCAACTGCGTATAACGCCTTCTTTTTTTATACTTAGGGGGGAGGGTGGTTGGTAGTGTAAATCTCGATTTTCGGGAAAATCCCCCCGGTGCGTTTGCCGCCATCTTCATTTAAAGAGGGATTTTTTGTTTTCCGAATAACTCGCTTATTTTCAACCTTAGAGTGAAAATGATCGAATCAAAAGTTGTGGGAAATGTAATTCCCCACAAGTTTGGTGATTATAGTTTTTACCCTAGGATCGATATTTATAGAGTTACACTGCAAATAGGGGTAAAACACGTTTATTTTGTTAATTATCTCATTTATTATCCAGTTTATTGTAAAAATGGTAATGAATGATCATGTAGGCAATTTTATTTCCTTCAACTTTGGTTATTAGCATTTTTACTCTCGGATCAATATTTTCAGACTTATACTTAATTTGAGGGTGAACTTTTTTTTTATGTTTAGTTATTTCGTTTATCATCAAGTTTATCGTAAAATAGGTAATGAATAATCGGGTAGGAAATTTTATTTTCTTCAACTTTCGTTAGTACCATTTTTACCCTAGGATCAATATTTTATGAGTTATAATTAAAATAGGGGTGTAATTTTTTTCATTTTTTTCCTTCAATTTATTATTGAATTTGTTATAAAAATAGTGATGGACAACCGTACGTAATTCAAATTTCTTCGAGTTTGGCTGTGTTCTCTCGTCGCAAAGAGCCATTCCAGCAAGTAGAAACCTGTGGATTTTAATACCTCATTAGTTCTTTTAATCGTAGGGTCGTAGGGTAAAAATGGTAATAAACAAAGTTGAGGCAAATAAAATTCCCTACCTGATTATCCATTACCATTTTTACCATAAACTTGATAATAAACGAAATAACTGAACATAAATAAAAAGTTCAGCCCTAAATTAAGTATAAGTCCGAAAATATTGATCCTAGGGTAAAAATGCTAATAACCAAAATTGACGGAAATAAAATTCCCTACCTGACTATTCATTACCATTTTTACGATAAACTTGATAATAAACGAAATAAATGAACATAAATAAAAAGTTCACCCCTAAATTAAGTATAAGTCCGAAAATATTGATCCTAGGGTAAAAATGGTACTGACCAAAGTTGAAGAAAATAAAATTTCCTACCCGATTACTCCTTACCATTTTTACGATAAACTTGATAATAAACGAAATAACTGAACATAAAAAAAAGTTCACCCCTAAATTAAGTATAAGTCCGAAAATATTGATCCGAGGGTAAAAATGCTAATAACCAAAGTCGAAGGAAATAACATTTCCTATGTGATTATTTATTACCATTTTTACAATAAACCTGATAATAAACGAGATAAGTTAAAAAAACGTTTTTTACCCCTTTTAGCAGTCTTACTCTATAAATATCGATCCTAGGGTACAAATTATAATCACAAAACTTGTGGGGAATTACATTTCCCACAACTTTGAATACCATCATTTTCACTCTAAGCTTGAAAATAAGCGAGTTATTCGAAAAACAAAAAAAAATCCCTCTAAATCAAGATGGCGGCAAAAGCACCGGGAGGATTTTCCCGAAAATCGAGATTTACATTACCAACCACCCCCCCCCCCCCCCCCCCCCAAGTATAAAAAAAGAAAATCGAAGCCCCGAATTAATTCCAGGTGAAATCCTATTTCAACTGGACTACACAAGCTACGCTGCAATCTCCCTTTGACGAAGTGACTTTTTCGGGACGATCTCGACCGAGATTGGCGACGATCGCGGATCGCGACTCTTCGCGACGAGTTTTTTTTTTTTTCGTGGAACTCCGTACAGTTTGTAAGATCCAAAGCCATGACGCAATTCGTTAGTGGCACGTATAAGTACGCGTATGGAGCGGGCGACGTAAATGCCCGCGCCCGCACTCGACCCGACGAAAGAGAGAGAGAGAGAGAGAGAGAGAGAGAGAGAGAGAGAGAGAGAGAGAGAGAGAGAGAGAGAGAGAGAGAGAGAGAGAGAGAGAGAGAGAGAGAGAGAGAGAGAGAGATACGATCGCTATTTCGGATCTGACGCACTTTCACTTATTCGAGGAACGTCGAACTCTACTCACACTCTCATGTTGTCCGGTATGAAGAGGGCAGCGAGGTTCCTCGCTCTCTCGATCCCGATATGGAGCAGTCCGTCCCCCACGGAATACCTGCAGGCGACAGAGAGAAAAATAATATCTCGTTAAAATAAATACGCACGAGGATGTACGAGAATGGATAGACAAATGAAAAGACGAATTGAGTAATTAGAAATTCAGGTAATTATGCAGTATGAGGACTTTTCCGAAAAACGACGGGAACATTTTTTTTCACCGTCGACTTGTTTATTCCATTATGTTGAGTAATATTCCGTCGGGGGAGGTGACATTTCCAATTAATTCCATAAGTTAAGGAGTTTTGAAGTTCGCGGAAACACGTGATAAAACAGGGAATTTTCAAATATTTCGACGCCTATATTGGGGAGTTTGTTTGGGTTTGTTTGTTGGCCTTTAGGAAACACGTAGCTGCTTAGCGACGACAAACAAGAGGCGTCGAAATATTACCTGTTTCAAAACTGAAATCAAAACATATGAGGACGTCACTTCAGCCAGTAAAAAAATATCCATAACTAATTTTGAAAAATCGAGTTACTTTATTGAAAAATATTCGCCGAGTGTCGACGTGTTTAAAAAATTCTGACGTTTTTTGTCGTTGATTACGATTTTTCAATATTTTTCGATTTAAATGGCTGTATCTTTGGCAAGATTTGACATATTTACATTCGTAAAAAACGAAAATGTCCGTCTTTTTCTAGCCTTCGAGAAAAAAATTAATTTAGATTTTGTTGAGCAAGTCGAACGTCCGGTTCAGGGCAAAATATGCAAAAACATTTTTTTTCTCAAGGAAAGACACTCGTTATTTTTTTTAAAAGAATTTTCCCGAATTCTGAATACGAAAAACGGATTTTTGGTATTTTTTAGATTATGGGATTCCTCAAGAGCGTGAAGTAACAGCTATTTTTATTTTTTGTATTTTTTTTAAAGGCGGGGTAAAGTTAATTCGGCGAAAAAAAAGGCATGTTTTTAAGATTTTTTTTTAGCGTAACGAATAGTGTTCGTTTATTGAAAAATTTACATATAATAAAGTAACATTTGAACAACATTCTCCTAAATTTGCATTGCAAAATATTCAAAATTGAGCGAGTGAAAATTAAACCCCGGAGGCGCCTCGAAAAAAAGTTGGTTTGCGGTGTGCACCATAACTCGCAACGGAATCATTTGAAACAAAAAAATCAAAATGCATTTGTTAAAGGAGATGTTTCTCGAGGTAATGACGGGAGGATTTTTTTTTTTCGATTTTTCAATTTTTCGTAGCACTTGGGAGCCAAAAACCCGATTTTCGCTAAAAAAATCGGCTAATTTGTTGTTGAAAAATTAGTAATTATTAAAAAAAAACAAAAAAGCTCTCGACAATACCAAGTGAATTATGTGAAGAAGTACTGTGCAAAATTTCAAAGCGATTGGTCCAGTAGATTTTGAGTTATCGTGCACACGAACTTCAAATATGACAAGTCTCAGAAAAACGGTTTGAAAAACGCAGAAGAGAAGAGAACGGCATGGAGCAATAGACGCTCAAATACTCATAACTTCGTCAATTTTACTCCGATCGACTTGAAATTTTAACACAATATTCTTGATATATTATGCATTCATTTAAAAAAAAAATTTTTAAATGAAAAAAAAAAATTTTAATACTTTACCCCGCCCTTAAATATTCGATTGAAGAGTGTGGAGCACTCGCTGTACGTTTACCAGGTTTTTGAAATACATACGACACGTATGTCATATGTATTTGGAGCCTTGGAGTGTTCCACACTCTTCAATAGAATATTAATAAAAAAAAATAAAAAAGACAAGAACAGCTGTTACTTCACGCTGTTTAGGGATCCCATAATCTAAAAAATACCAAAAATCCGTTTTTCGTATTCGCAATTCGGGGAAATTTTAAAAAATAAAATAACGAATGTCTTTCCTTGGGGAAAAAAAATATTTTTGTATATTTTGCCCTGAAACGGACGTTCGACTTGCTCAATAAAATCTAAATTAGCTTAGCATTAGATAGCATTAAAAAACCAGTCCTCGATCGAAGGATTTTCATTTTTGTTGAAAATTTCTCATTTTTTTTCACCAATAAACGAACGATTTTTTATTCAAAAGTCGAAAATTATCTGTCGGAAGCCGCCGTTTTGTTAATTAAAACAAAAGCTTCGATTAAGAACTAGATTTATTATTAAACTAATGATTTTTTTTTGCTTTTTGATTTCAGACGATCCAGAAGGTCCGAAAAAGATGGCGATATTTTAATAAATAATCAATATATTCGTTTGAAAATTTGTACAAATAAAGTTGAAACATAACATAAAAAGTCTACGTAACCACTTGTGTAAAACAAACGTAATAACTATTTTTTTTTAAATGATCAAAAATGCTAGTTTTCTCTACGCCTCTGACTGCATCTCACTCCTCAAACGTCTCCTCCAAAACTTAAGGGCGGGG
>OZ023313.1:69061111-69094710 GCA_964007375.1 Ophion obscuratus | reverse complement strand
GTACGACGTGTGCCCGCTGGTATCCGCGTAACGAGTGAACTCGAGAAAATCTCAGTCTCTCCCTGCCTAACCGTGTGCGGTCTCTCGAGGTCTTGTCACGGAAATCAAACATCGAACACGCCATATCGCCATTTCCTTTCACGAAATTCTGTTCGTAAAAAGACAAAACAGGGATTTAATCGTGCCGCGTGAGGAAGATCCTCATGGTATTGGACTTTGTATCGTTGGAATGCAACGATATTATTTTTATTTCCTATTGCTCATTTTTGTTGCCACATTTAGGTTACGAATATCACTCTAAACACCATTTTTCCATCAATTTCGAGGTTTTACTTATTCGCAAGGACACGAAAATGATTTAATCCAACCTAAACTCGAACAATGAGATGAATGTTGAAGTTTGTCGAAATGCAATGAAAATCATTTTTTGAGATCCGCGAGCTCAATTTTCGACGAAAAAAAGGATGATAATAACAATGAAGAATCGAATAAAATCCGTTGCGGTCCAACGATGCAAACTTGATGAAGATCGCGTGAAATACGCGTACGCGTAGTCCCCCGCAGGTGCGCATCGTGGCGAGCTACGCTTTCGCAAACGCGAAGCTATTTATAGCTCGATCGATAATGCATACACGCATATTTCTTTCAAATTATAAACGTCCCAATAATATTAGTATCGATATTGTAAATATAAGAATAGTTCCATTGTGGTTACATCATACGTGTCGCGGAATTGACGATTCGTTCTTAAGAAAGCGCGAATAGACGATTACGCACACGAACAACGCGCGCGTGAATCGGATAGTGGGGCGTCTGTTCAGCCTTATCGGTGTTTGCCGGGAAAGGCTTTGCAAAAATCGCGCGTTCCTGCTGACATCACACTTGTGGAATTTTAGGGTCACAAGTGTTTTATCTCTACGAGAGACGTCAAACGTAAACACCTAACGCGCGACAAGGATACCCGTGTACGCGTTAAATATGGGGTAAACGGAGTCTTCGGCGTCGACCAAGTGACGCGACACGTTCGCTCCGATGAACGAGCAAAACAATCGAGATTCCGAACGATAAAAAAACATCACTCTATTTTCCTCGAATATTTCAGCCAATGGGTACGGCATTTTTTTCTTTTTATGTTCACTCTCCGAGCGAAATTTCATCATAATTAATGTTTAATTAAATTCCAAACTTTGACAAATAAAAAACACGAAATTAATTCCTCGTAAAATTCTTTAAATTCACGGTTTTTTTCTCTACTTCGAGATTACGGGTCAATGCAAAAATGGAGACGGCATCGATGCGGGCGCGCGCGAGGACAAATTCCTCGGGTTGCCGTGGCCTGAAATGGTTGGAGAGAGAGAGAGAGAGAGAGAGAGAGAGAGAGAGAGAGAGAGAGAGAGAGAGAGAGAGAGAGAGAGAGAGAGTGTGAGTGTGAGTGTGAGTGTGAGTGTGAGTGTGAGTGTGAGTGTGAGTGTGAGTGTGTGAGTGTGAGTGAGTGAGTGAGTGAGTGAGTGAGTGAGTGAGTGAGTGAGTGAGTGAGTGAGTGAGTGAGTGAGTGTGAGTGAGTGAGTGTGAGTGAGTGTGAGTGAGTGTGAGTGTGAGTGAGTGAGTGTGAGTGAGTGTGAGTGAGTGAGTGAGTGAGTCAGTGTGAGTGAGTGAGTGTGAGTGAGTGTGAGTGAGTGTGAGTGAGTGTGAGTGAGTGAGTGAGTGTGAGTGAGTGAGTGTGAGTGAGTGAGAGTGAGTGAGTGTGAGTGGGTGAGTGTGAGTGGGTGAGTGTGAGTGGATGAGTGTGAGTGAGTGAGTGTGAGTGAGTGTGAGTGAGTGAGTGAGTGTGAGTGAGTGAGTGTGAGTGAGTGAGTGTGAGTGAGTGAGTGTGAGTGAGTGTGAGTGAGTGTGAGTGTGACTGAGTGAGTGTGAGTGAGTGAGTGAGTGTGAGTGAGTGAGTGTGAGTGAGTGAGTGAGTGTGAGTGAGTGTGAGTGAGTAAGTGAGTGAGTGAGTGAGTGAGTGAGTGAGTGAAAAGAATGGAAAGGCCCCTCTCGACTTTGGGGGCGTCACTCGTACCGTGGAGCATCATACATGACCAAACTTGTCCGGAATACAAAATTCGCAGTTTCGTTCTCGACTCTCTTTCTCTCTTTCTCTCTCGCTCTTTCCGTCGGTATTTTCGTCCCTGTGCGAAATGGGTCGAAGTTGCGTGTGGCAACAAAAACGCGTACGATACACGTGCATGAAAATCAAGCGTCGTGAAGGCTCCGCTTCGTCGACGAGAGTCGGAATTCGCCATTGGAATTCAACGAACGCGAACCACAACGGAAATGTATCGTAACGTCGAAAATGGAAATGAGCTAAGAGCGAAATTGACTCGAGTCTTTTAATAATAATAATTAAAAAATGACTAAAAATTTAACTGTAATAAATTTCATTCACTTTCGATTGATGAGCAAGAAAATATGTATAATATTGCGAGTGGCGGGTTGGAGAAGAGCCGCGTGGGACGTTGAGTAAATTGTCGGGCGATCTTGTGGAATGCGGTGAGGTTGAGGGTCTTACGTAAAATCGGAGCCGAGCCGTGCCCGCAATTACGCAATGAGCGTGCTACCCCCCCCCCCCCCCCCCCCCCCACTGCACTTTATTCACGACACAGCGATCGAATAGGACAAGAGAGGGAGAAATAGTACGCGATGGGGAAAAAAAGTTTACTCGTCTGTATTTCTTGATGTATCGAACAAATGCTAATTCCATTGGCCGCTTGGCGCGTTTGGGGCACGAATATGCGCACTTACTCGGCACGGACTCTGGTAAAGAACGATCGTCGATACGTTTGCGAGTTGAGGTACGGCGGCGATAGTACCCGCAGTGACTCGTGACGATCTTGAGAGACGTGCGAGCGGGGCAGTCCTTTCAAAGCGACAGAGAGAAAACGATGCGAGAAATCGAATTCGCGTTTATTCTCCTTCCAGTGAGCTTGGATTTTATCGAGGCAAAAAACTTTACGATGTATCTACACACTGAGAAAAAAAAATGACTGATCCAATATCATTGGTGTTATTGAATGAAATTTCGTTGATTCAATTGTAAAATTGTTGGTGTAAATAATCGGATTTATTAGTCCAAACAAAAGGCTATTGACTTTAACGTTTAATAACATGATAAAATTGAATTTTGTTTTCCATACAAAAGATATATTGTTACCCGAGAACAAAAAATGTATTTTTCAAGATACATTCAACATTTCAAGTGAATTGGCTGAAAAAAAGGCCAACTTAAGCAATGCAGTTTTGAGATAAAGCCGGCACAGCCGCCATTTTGAAATGAATCGCTTTAAAAAAAAATTATTGTATACAGATCGTGTTCGTTGGGTCTCATTGTTTTGATACGAACAAGTGCGCATGCGCATAATGATGCGCAACGCGCTACTGCGCAATGAAACGAGGCATGCGCATAACGAATGACTCGTTTCATTGCGCAGTTGCGCGTTGCGCATCCCGATGCGCAGGCGCAGTTGCACATCCCGATGCGCAGGCGCAGTTGCGCGTCGCGCAACCCGATGCGCATGCGCAGTTACGCGTTGCGCATCCCGATGCGCATGCGCACTTGTTCGTATCAAAATGACGAGACCCAACGAACACGACCCACAGTCACTGATATGTATGATAAGCACCCTTTTTTGTAATCGCGATTTATTTTGTAGTTTTTCTGAAAAAAAAAAAAAAATCTTCAAAAAACTTTTTTTCGGTCTCTGGAGTGGCCTGAGGCCTTAAGCCACGTACGCAGGTCCGTGGATGTTGAATAGTCCGAGTCGCTGCTGTACATTCCGTAGACTCCGCGAGAATGAAGCGACGTATTAGACGCGCACGTAAGGACACAACATTGAGCACTCGCCCACTCGAGAAAAATGAAACTCGGCCGATTAATTGAAATTCTCGACTGTCCGTTGTCGCAGAGCGCGAAGACGACAATCGAGTAACGTCGCTCGGGACTCGCATCAAAGATGGTTCATATGGGGGGTCACTACTCGAATGGGTGACCACGGCCACAGCTCAGGTTGGACTTCGAGAAAGTGCCAAGTACGGGGGGGGGGGGGGGTCTCAAAAGTGAAAGGGATCGTTGGGAATCGCAAGGGTATACAGGGTAATTCGCAACTTTTCGAGGTTCCCTTGGTCACCATGTAGGCTAGGTCAATGTGAGCAAAACGCTTTTTTGAAAAATCTCGTGCGATTAAAATTGGCCGAAACATTCGCCTTGAAAGTCTGAAGTTGAGAAGAAAATCGCTAAGCGCCAATTTAGAAAACATAATGAGCATATTTTTTTAATAACTATAAATGATGAAAAATTAACAATGAATATTGATAATAAAATTATTGTAAATTAACATAATTTGTTGTTGTTATTACGATAATATTATTACTGTTATGGTTATTATAATAACAATTGGGATGATTGTAAAATAATTGATTGGGATAGTAAAACTATTGATAATTAACATAATTTCAATAATAAAGAAAATTCATTGATCTTTTTCATTGGTCAAAAAAAAATTTATTTTCTTCAAAATATTATATTTTTGATGAGTATTGAATAATAAACGAAAATAATTGAACCATATTATGAATTGGCAAAATGAGTCTACGCGTCGATTATTAAGACGGCAAAACAATCGCGGAAAAATGAATTCATTTGTAAATTGTAAAATAATTGATGACGATAGTAAAACTATTAATAACTTACATAATTTAAGTAACAAACATTAATCATTGATCAGAAAAATATTTTTATTTTCATCAAAATATTATATTCTCGATGAGTATTGAATAATACTCATCAAACTGTAAAATACCTGATTACGATAGTAAAACTATTAATAATTAACATAATTTCAATAATAAAGATAAATCATTGAACAAAAAAATGGTTTTATTTTTTTCAAAATATTACATTTTTTATCAGTATTGAATAATAAACGAAAATTATTGAACCATATTATGAATTGGCAAAGCGAGTCTACGCGTCGATTATTTTGACGGAAAAAAAATGACAGAAAAATGAATTCACTTGTCCGAAGGGAGGACTCGAAGCCGCGCTCGATTCTGCCTGCACGTTCCGAACTTTCAACGTGATATGAATATCTCGGCCAATTTTTCGCGCACGAAATTTCTTCGATATGAGGATTTTCCTTACAATTTATACACCCTGTATTGTGTCCTCGCAAAGGGAAGCCCGATAGTTGCGAGTTATCCTGTACATACGTACACTGCAAAAAAAAATTCAATTTAAGTAGGATCTATATAAATCAAATAGGTTTTTTCCTTGGCTCACGGCCTACTACGATCTTATTTGTTTAAAAAATTGTATCATCTTAGTCGGAGATATGGCTAAGAGACCAAATTAATTCCTATAATTATTTGCTGCATCACATAAACTATATCAATTAGTTAATATAATTGTGATAATTTTAATCACAATCACAATCACAAATATCATTCTGATAATTTCAATCACAATCACAAACAATCACAAATATCATTCCGATAATTTTAAATTTACAAGTTTTATCGAATAACATGCTATATATTTTTCTAACATAACCTATATATGAGGCATTCCACGCCATTTCGCTGCGGTGCTGTGTGCTATGCAAGGAGTATTTTCACAGATTTTCATCGCATGTATTTCAGAAGTTACAATTTTTCAAAAAATCTGATTTTCGGAAAGTTCGGAAACGTTCTAACGCCGATATCTCTTAAATTAATTGATACATCGGAAAATGTCTATAGATCGATTTTTTCATATTAGTTGACACTTTTATAAAAAAGGATAAAAAATTTTAATGATCGTTATCAACATTTTTTCAGCGTGTAAAGTGTAAATTATTATTTTTTAAAGATGATAGCCATTTTTTTTTTTCAAAATTCTCTAAAATAATACAATGAATTATATCAATTTTGACGCTAGTCCCATTGTGGGCCCATTTTTCCTTGTATTTTTTTTTTAATAAATTCAATTTTTTTCACGAAAATTTCGAGTGTTTCGGAAGAGTTACTAATAATTTTTATTACTACTAATACTCGTAAGTAATAATGAATGTACTTATTTACAATTAATAATTGTAGTGATAATTTTACAATTAGGAGCCCGATCTAATATGTTGAAGAATTATTTTTGCATAAATAAATATGCAAAAATAATTTTTGATCTAGTGTTTTGATCTTTTGATCTAGTGTTTCATTCATATAGTCTCCTACAATGCATAGCTTTTATTATTTCTTCTAGGAAAGTAATGGAAAAATAATTCTTCAACATATTAGATCGGGCTACTAATTGTAAAACTATCACTACAGCTACTAATTGTAAATAAGTACAATCAATATTACAATAATTACAATTGTAATCATTATTACAATAAGTACAATATTGTAATCATTATTACAATAAGTACAATGTTGTAATCATTATTACAATAAGTACAATATTGTAATCGTTATTACAATAAGTACAATCATTATTACAATTGTACTGTAAATAAGTTCAATCATTATACGAGTATTAGTAGTAATAAAAATGATTAGTAATTCATACGAAACACTCGAAACTTTCGTGAAAAAAATTGATTTTTTTTTAAGTCCAAGGAAAAATGGGCCCACAATGGGACTAGCGTTAACATTCATATAATTCATCATATTATTGTAAAGAATTTTTTGAAAAAAAAAAAAAAATGGCAATCATTAAAAAAAAATAGTTTTCACTTTACACGCTGATAAAATGTTGACAACGATGATTAAAAAAAAATCCTTTTTTTATGAAAGTGTGAACTAATATGAAACAAATCGATCTACAGACATTTTTCGATATATCGATTAATTTAAGAGACATCGGCGTTAGAACGTTTCCGAACTTTCAGAAATGCAGATTTTTCGAAAAATTGTAACTTCTGAAATACATGCGATAAAAATTTAAAAATTTGTGAAAATACTCCTTGCATGGCATACTATTTTATAAAACAAAATTTAAAAAATTAAAAATGGTCCCGGTCAAGGAATGGCTCATATATATGTATATATATATATATATATATATATATAAGTCCTCTCTTTCCACCCTCTTTACCCCCACACCTCTTTGATATGTGTGTTGCAATAAAGACAGACCATTCAATCAAATCGAAAAATCGTTGACTCTATGAAAATTCTATTTAATTTAAATCGAAAAAAATCAAATAGATCCATTTAGTGGATTCAACTAAATTGTTTTTTTTTTTTTGAGCAGATGAAACCGAATCACAGATTTATTAGGATTAAATAAAATACGTCGTTATTGGACGATATTGAATATATTTTTATTTTAATAAATAAATACATTTGAAGTAAATAATTTCAACAATGTAATGCAATAGGAAAAATTTGATTTCACGAAAAATCTCGTTAATTCAAATAAACAAAAATCAAACAGACGCGATTAGTTCATATCAATAGAATTTTTCCGTCAGTGTAGGAACATAAGAAATACACGAAAGACCATTTGTTTTGCCGGCGTGCTAATTACTATCGCCGCCTTGGTATACATTTGCATCCACGTGTATACATAACAATGAATAATGAGGCTGTAAGAGGAATCCTCGTTTGTTTCTCGAGTCGCGTATATGCTCGATAACGCGGATGAGGCAACGCGCCTCGTGCGCGCACGTGCAAAACAAATGTCCCTCCGGGCTTACACGCTCGAATTCACTTCGGGCGATACACACGACTTTTTTTTATTTGTCTTTCTCCTTCGTCGGATACTACATTTTTCTTCGCCAACTTTTGATTCTTTCGCTCGCGGCTCTCCTCGCGTGTACGATTCTGCTGGAATTTTTACTCGTGCGTGCGCGAGTATGATGTCAGCGGACGAATATTCGAGGGACCGAGACCCTTCTAGAGACGATGCGCGGAGATACGACTTTTTCTTTGCCCTTTTTTTTTTGGCATTTTTTTTTATAGAGACGCACACGCCTACGAGTATTTAACGTGCGTTTCGCCTCGAGTCGACCCAGATTATTTACTTTATTTCTTTCGGCCCTCTACTCGCTACTCCCTGTGCGAAACGAAAAGTTATAGTCCAGTCGAAATAGGCTTTCACCTGGAATTAATTCGGGGCTTCGATTTTCTTTTTTTTAACTTGGGGGGGGGGGGGTGGTTGGTAGCGCAAATCTCGATTTTCGGGAAAATCCCCCCGGTGCGTTTGCCGCCATCTTGATTTAAAGAGGGATTTTTTTTTGTTTTTCGAATAACTCGCTTATTTTCACCCTTAGAGTGAAAATGATGGTATTCAAAGTTGTGGGAAATGTAATTCCCCACAAGTTTGGTTATTATAATTTTCATCCTAGGATCGATATTCATAGAGTTAGACTGCTAAAAGGGGTAAAAAACGTTTTTTAAAAACTTTTCTTGTTTATTATCAAGTTTATTGTAAAAATGGTAATCAATAATCACATAGGAAATTTTATTTCCTTCAACTTTGGTTATGAGCATTTTTACCCTCGGATCAATATTTTCGGACTTATACTTAATTTAGGGGTGAACTTTTTTTTATGTTCAGTTATTTCGTTTATTATCAAGTTTATCGTAAAAATGGTAATGAATAGTCAGGCAGGGAATTTTATTTCCTACAATTTTGGTTAGTACCATTTTTACCTTCGGATCAATACTTTCGGACTTATACTTAATTTAGGGGTGAACTTCTTATTTATGTTCAGTTATTTCGTTTATTATCAAGTTTATCGTAAAAGTGGTAATGAATAGTCAGGTAGGGAATTTTATTTCCTTCAATTTTGGTTATTAGCATTTTTACCCTAGGATCAATATTTTCGGACTTATACTTAATTTGGGGGTGAACTTTTTATTTATGTTCAGTTATTTCGTTTATTATCAAGTTTATGGTAAAAATGGTAATGGGCAATCAGGTAGGGAATTTTATTTGCTTCAACTTTGTTTATTACCATTTTTACCTTACGACCCTACGATTAAAAGAACTAATGAGGTGTTAAAATCCACAGGTTTCTACTTGCTGGAATGGCTCTTTGCGACGAGAGAACACAGCCAAAGTCGAAGAAATTTGAATTACGTACGGTTCTCCATCACTATTTTTATAACAAATTCAATAATAAATTGAAGAAAAAAAAATAAAAAAAATTGCACCCCTATTTAAATTATAACTCCTAAAATATTGATCCTAGGGTAAAAATGGTACTATCGAAAGTTGAAGAAAATAAAATTTCCTACCCGATTATTTATTACCTATTTTACGATAAACTTGATAATAAACGAAATAATTAAACATAAAAAAACGTTCACCCCTAAATTAAGTATAAGTCTGAAAATATTGACCCGAGAGTAAAAATGCTAATAACCAAAGTTGAAGGAAATAAAATTGCCTACGTGAGTATTTCTTACCATTTTTACAATAAACTTGATAATAAACGAGATAATTAACAAAAAACGTTTTTTTACCCCTATTTGCAGTGTAACTCTATAAATATCGATCCTAGGGTAAAAACTATAATCACCAAACTCGTGGGGAATTACATTTTCCACAACTTTTGATATGATCATTTTCACTCTAAGGTTGAAAATAAGCGAGTTATTCGAAAAACAAAAAATCCCTCTTCTCAATCCTCTCAACTTACAATTCTCTCTTTACCTTCGAAGGTTTTCTGAGACCTAAAAATGTTTGTATCTGAAGTATTACAACGATTTTCGTAAAATTAAACAGCGACATTTAATAATGTTTAATTTCGCACCGTTGTCTCGATCTTTCTTTGTTTTGTCATTTATTTTATTTGTTCATTAAAAAATAACGTTATCATCGAAAACCTTATTTGTCAAATCGAGGTCGTTAATTTCTGATATGGCTGCGTAAAAACGTTCGAGCAATTTTGATAGCCTTAATCCGCCAAAATAAATAGAGCAATGATAAAAGTTCATTTCCCTTGGATACAAAATATCAACATCGTGATATTGTTTTCTGTAAATACGATGCAGTACACGACGTTTCGAAACAGGAACATGTTTCACTTAAGGGGCTATACCAGTGTGAACGCTGAAAATTTCGGTCCTTTTCGGGAATTTTTTCGAAGAAAAGTGCTCAATTAAATGTTTCGGAAAACTAAGAATATATTTGGCTATATTTGACCTATGTTTCGTAATTTTTGCATAGAAAAATATTGAGATCCAAGCGCTTCAAGCGCTGCCTTCGGAGGCGCCAAAAAAAAAGTTCCCCCACTGCTGACACGATTCCGGCCGATTGAGTAGCTTAAACCGAAAAAGGCAAAAATGTCGTCAAACTGGAAGGTATTTCCTGTACAATGACGTAGGATTTTCGAAAAATATCAAAATCTCACAAAATGGCGTAGTTATGAAAAAAAAGTCTGTTTTCTTGCCCATAAAATGGTCGTTTTTGCAATGCCAGATCGTCAATTTTCATCCAATCAGAAATATCCTACGTCATTGTAGAGTAAATATATTCAAGAGTACTCAGTTCAAATTTCAAGTCAATCGGACGATTGCTCTTTGAGTTACAATGTCAGCAAATTTGAAAAATCTCATTCCGAGAAAAACGCGTTTAAAGATTTAACTATCGATTTTTGCAAGATAAAATGATTAGAGATACGACCTTGAAATTTTTACGGGATATTCTTGAAAGTATAAACTGTCGAAAAAGGCAAAAAAAAATCGATTTTTTGAAAGTGTCACACTGCTATAGCCCTTTAGATTGAAAGAAAGCAATGATTTTTTGGAACGTGTTTGATAATTGCTTCGGGTGTAAGATTTATTGCGAGGCTGAAAAAACCGTGGTTGGTCGAGTTTGGTGCGAAACGCCCCGTGTCTCTCTCTCTCTCTCTCTCTCTCTCTCTCTCTCTCTCTCTCTCTCTCTCTCTCTCTCTCTCTCTGTCGTGCAAAGAGGGAAGGCTGAGTTTCCGAGAATTCCTCGCCCCTCGCGGCCCTTTCGTGTATACGGGACTATACGCAACAATGCTACACCGCAGCGATACATCGTGATATTGTTCGGGCTTGTGTATCTCCTCTATCGCATTCTCCTCTCGAGCGTGCTGCGAGGAAAACGACAACTTTTTCGAAACATCTCGTAAAGTTTCCATGCACATTGCCACGAACTTGGACGTGTATTATTTTTCACGCAAATATCGTCAGGGGGGGCTACCGTACGCGTCAATACACTGCCAAAAAAATATTCAATTTAAATAGGATCTATTTAAATCAAATGGGTTTTTTTTCCTTGGCTCACGGCCTACCACGATCTTATTTGTTTCAAAGATATTTTTTCATTTGTTTCAGCTATTCTTTTTAAATATTGTATATTTTCGAATTGAATAAAGATTCGATTCAACTAAATCTCTATTTGCTTACAATGTACACTGTAAATCTAAGTGTACTGTATACATGATATATTTCATAAATCCAAAATAAAATGAAATATTTCATTGACAGTTTTACGACAACGATTTTGTATCGTAATTCGTCATTCCCTGGCCTTTTGAGATGATTTCTGTCGAAGAAAATATTTCACCTGTATGGGAATCGAACCTAGAACCTACCTACTCGTAGCTACGCACGCTGGCCCTATGCTACCGAGTGCTTGTATCATCTTAGTCGCAGATATGGCTAAGAAAACCAGATTAATTCCTATAATTATTTGCTGTATCACATAAACTATATCAATTAGTTAATATCATTGTGATAATTAGAGAGTTTTATCGAATAACATACTATATATTGGGTTGGTACAAAAATCTTGCAACACACAACACGAGTAAAAAAGAAAAATAATTTATTTTAACAATAAACGATTATTCAGTAATGTAGGCTCCCTCCGCATCTACAACTCTTGCCCAACGCTCTGGTAGACTTTGCACGGCCGCAGACCAGAATTCTCTTGATCGTGAATTAAAGAAAGTCGTCCAATCTATTTCTGAGGTCTGACAGATCATCAAATTTTTTATCCCGTAAATAGTTCTTCAAAGCTCGAAACAGGTGATAGTCGGTAGGTGCTAAGTCTGGTGAATACGGTGGGTGGGGTAGAACTTCTCATCCTAGCTGCGAAATAGTTTCGTGTGTCATTTCAGCGACGTGGGGTCGAGCATTGTCATGGAGAAGCCGAACGTGAAGACGTTTACGCCTTTTCTGTTTCATAATTTTAGCCGCCTTTTGCAGTTGTGCAGAATAAATCTCTACCTGTATTGTGGTGTTGGTTGGCAGAAATTCATAATAGAGCATGCCCTCAGAATCCCACCAACAACAGAGCAAAACTTTCTTCATTTCACGGGGCTGTTTAGGGGTCGGTTCTGGTTTTTCCCCTTTCGATAGCCACTGACGCTTGCGCGTGTGATTAACATACAACACCCAGCTTTCATCCCCAGTGACTATTTCTTGAAGAAAATCCTTTCTTTGCGGACGATGCAGGAGTGAAAGACAGATGGACATGCGTGTTGCTTTGTTTGATTCGCTGAGATTGTGCGGTATCCAAGACGAATCAACTTTCCTATATCCCATCTCTTGTAAATGTCGAAGGATAGTAGGATGACTGCAGTTGAGTTTGTTGGCTAATTCTCGTGACGACATATTAGGCTTTGCCTTTGTAAGTGCTCGCAGTTCTTCATCGTCCACAATCGATTCCCTGCCGGACCTAGGTTTGTCTTCAAAAGATGTATCGCCAGAATGAAAACGCTGATACCATCGGGAGACCGTTGAATAATTAACTACATTAGCCTTGAACGCACTGCACATATTACGGGCTGCAGCTCTTACAGAATGCCCTTGCAAGAATTCGTAATATGCGATTGCTCGAAGTGCACGTTGATCCATCTTTGCTCATACTGACTCCGCGGAACATCTGACTCGCTTACATATCCTGCGGCGTGGAAGGTTCTAGACCATTCTTGTATTTCCTATTCTCGAATGTTCTCGAACTTCATTATTAGGAAAAATATTTTAATTGAAAAAAAAGTATTGCAAGATTTTTGTACCAACCCAATATAATTCCTCTCTCTCTCTCTCTCTCTCTCTCCACCCTCTCTACCCCCACACCTCTTTGATATGTGTGTTGCAATAAAGACAGACCATTCAATCAAATAGAAAAATGGTTGACTCTACGAAAATTCTATTTAATTTAAACTAAAAAAAAAATAAAAAAGATCCATTTAGTGGATTCAACTAAATTGTTTTTTGAGCAGATGAAACCGAATCACAGATTTATTACGATTAAATAAAATAGTTATTTCACGATATTGGGTCCGTAATTGCATTTCGATCCGCCATTTTTTTATTTTTCAATTTCAACCTCAGATTTGTAATGAACGACCTCGAAAACCCTTGACCAAAAAATTTCGTGATTTTCTAATTTTCCGTTTGAAAATCGAGAAATTTCACTCTGCGCTGGTACTTGAGAAATCTCGATTTTCTCGAAATAAACGGGGTTGCAACCCAAATAAAGAATAAACGCGTTGGAGTATTTCTAAATACCCTTAACTAAAAAAAAAGCAAAAACCTTTGGTGCCCCTGCATTTGTTATAATGTTATTACATGATAAACAAAAAAGTCTAAAAACGGGCAATTTACACAGTTTTAAACAATAAGTTTTATGATGTTGAAAAAAAATTGAAAAAAATATCCAAAGTAAACAGTTTTGTAGGGGGGGATCGAAGCTTCCCAACGATCCCAGTCTGGATGCTGTGCGATGATTTGGACCAGAGTTATGACAGGTTAAAGTGGAAAAATGCATTTTTTCGTTAAGCTGCGGTAACTTGGCTAAAAAAAATCGCACAGAGGTTTGTAAAAAAGAAAATTGTACGGGAAGGTACAAGCTTTCGAATAGTCGGAACAGATTTTTGAAGAAAACAAATTCTGTTCCCGTGCACCTTGTTAAACTTGAGCAAATTTTTTGACTTTACGTTTTGTTTAGCAACAAATATCTTAATTTAAAAAAGACGATAATTTTTTTTACAATCAGATTATTAAACTCAAAGGTTGACGCTACAAAATTCTTTTTTTAATTTTTTTTTTCCGATCATTTTTCACTGAGTCACAGCCGTTTGAAAAGGGGCTGTTTTTCGTAGAAAAAAAGTGATCCTGCAAATTGTGCGCTTAGTGTATTTTGATTTAAATAAATAAATATATTTAAAGTGAATAATTCTAATAATGAAATGCAATACGAAAAATTTGATTACACGAAAAATCTAGTTAATTCAAATAAACAAAAATCAAACAGACGCGATTGGTTCATATTAATCGAACTTTTCTGTCAGTGTACGAAACGACCCTCCTTCGCAGCCACGCGCGAGCCCTCACGTTTAAAAAATTGCAAATCCTTGAAATTCCATTTGAACTTTCAAATAAAATTGTTGATTGGAGAGAAAAAATTTCTTCTCGATTGAGGATCTTGAATTTTTTTTTTCGATAATTGTGCCTCGGGAACGTTCGGAATATCCTCGATAAAATTCAGGACAGCGCCGAGTCGACCGAAGGCCACTTTGCATACGTATCTCGTGCTTCATGTACGTATATATAAGTGTGTGTGTGTGTGTTGCATATCCATTTATACAAGCGCTATGTATGCACGATCGTTTCGGTTTAACTAATGAATGAATCGCGCGTACTCTCCGCCAATGGATAATGAGTTCGGTATGTGATGTCACTGTTTGCGGTATAATTTGCATTTCGATTGCGTGGCCTCTCTCGTTCCTCCTCTCCTTGGCTATTGGATAATACCGCGCCGGTGTAATAATATCTCCGTCGCGGTGCTCGGCTCTCTCGTCGACAGCGATTTTTCCGTTTTCTTTTCTCACAGAGCACTATTCACATGTCGTGGGGTATTTCGGATTTCCATTAAAAAAAAATTAACGTTCAGTTTGAGTTTGATTGATTACTCGTTTATCGCAACGATCGTAGTAATAGTTGTGGAGACGGGTAGAATATTAATAAATAATAATAAATAAAATAATAAATAATAATTATAAAAAAATAATTAAATAATAATAAATAATAGCAATGGAATAAGTGAAAGTTGTGAGTTTGTAAAATACCGTTGTTTAATTAATATTCGAGTAACTGACGTATTTTATGAGTTAAGGAGTAAGGCCACTGTAACGGTCCAAAAAAAAAGGTTTTTTCACTAATTTTTTGCTCACGAAATTGAAGGTATTTGAAAAAAAACTTTTAATGGTGTTATCGGGCATACATTAAACTTTATTATAAAATTTTTTTACAGTAAAAAAAAAACAAAATGGCGGTTCCACAGCTATCTTCCCGGGACATGTTTTGCTTCCAGGGCTCCGCGGCACGCAGCACCACTGGTGCACTTTTGGATCTAGAACAAAAAAAAACCATTAATCTAGAGGGCTATAGCTAGAGAATGTCGATCGGATTTTAAAAAGTATCAATTTTTGTGGATTTGGCGTGCGTTTGAAAAAAAAATTGTTTTTTGACGAAAAAAACGGCAAGTTTTTTGTTAATAAAAAATCAATAAATAAAGTTCTTGAAAATTCCGATCGACATTCTCAAGATAATGTAAATGTTCACATCTGGTTAAAATTTCAAGTAAAAAAAATGAAAATTGTTCGAGTTATGCTGCGTGCCATTTTGAAAAACCATGTTTCGAGAAAAACGCGTTTAAAGTTTTGCGAATAGTTTTTTATTGGAAAAAATTTAAAAAAGAAGTTAAAAGGATTTAAACTATTTTTAAACTAGAGGGTTTAAACTATTTTTTAAGCCAATAAAAAAAAATCGATTTTTCGAAAAATTTACAGTAGCCTTACTCCTTAAATGTTTTCTCAGTACGCGGTCCGACCGGCGGACGATGTTTTACTTTAGTTGGCCTGCGATCCGCTAGGTGGCTGCAAGCCTCTTTCGCTCGCGAATCGCCACGCGCCTGCGAGCGACCATTCTCGCTCGCTTGTTCCATCATTTTTCTTCCCACATTGGATTTTGTAGTATCCAATTTCTTTTTTCTCGAAATGGCTGTGCTTTATTCGCCTTTACCGTTCACAGTGGAACTTCGTATAAAGATAGTGAAAAAATGAAGTTGCATCGATTGAAAGTGCACTTTAGTCCAGTCGAAATAGGATTTCACCTGGAATTAATTCCGGGCTTCGATTTTATTTTTTTATACTTAGGGGGGGGGGGTGGTTGGTAGTGTAAATTTAGATTTTCGGGAAAATCCCCCTGGTGCGTTTGCCGCCATCTTGATTTGAAGAGGGATTTTTTTTTGTTTCTCGAATAACTCGCTTATTTTCAACCTTAGAGTGAAAATGATTGTATTCAAAGTTGCGGGAAATATAATTCTCCACAAGCTTGGTGATTATAATTTTTACCCTAGGATCGATATTTATAGAGTTAGACTGCTAAAACTGGTAAAAAAAACGTTTTTTTAAACTTATCTCGTTTATTATCAAGTTTATTGTAAAAATGGTAATAAATAATCACATAGGAAATTTTATTTCCTCCAACTTTGGTTATTAGCATTTTTACCCTCGGATCAATATTTTCGGACTTACACTTAATTTAGGGGTGAACTTTTTTTTACGTTCACTTATTTCGTTTATTATCAAGTTTATCGTAAAAATGTTAAGGAGTAATCGGGTAGGAAATTTTATTTTCTTCAACTTTGGTCAGTACCATTTTTACCCTAGGATCAATATTTTCGGACTTAATTTAGGGGTGAACTTTTTACCCCTATTTGCAGTGTAACTCTATAAATATCGATCCTAGGGTAAAAACTATAATCACCAAACTTGCGGGGAATTACATTTCCCACAACTTTTGACATGATCGTTTTCACTCTAAGGTTGAAATTAAGCGAGTTATACGAAAAACAAAAAATCCCTCTTCAAATCAAGATGGCGGCAAACGCACCAGGGGGATTTTCCCGAAAATCGATATTTACACTACCAACAACCCCTTCCCCCCCCCCCCTAGGTATAAAAAAATAAAATCGAAGCTCGAAATTAATTCCAGGTTAATCGAATTTTAGACCTATCTCGACTGGACTACTTGAATAGTTTCAAGTGGCGCAGAGGTCGAAGTTGGCGGGTTCATTCGCCTCGTTATTGCGTGTGCATGAAGCGCGAAGATGCGTCGGTGCGTCGTCGTCGTCGTTTCTCTTTGTGCCGTCGCCTCGTCGCGCTATACGACGGGGCTTTTGTAACCTTGGCATACCGTCGCGAGTCGAAGCGCACGGCATACCGCGTATTCAGCACAGCGTTTGATTTCTCACCGAGTGCGCGCGATCGCACACGTGAGGAACAAATAATCAATTCTCGCACTACCAAAAAAAAAAAAAAAAAAATTAATTCAAATAGGGATCTATTGAAATAAAATAGGCTTTTCCTTGGCTGACGGCCCACTACGATCTTATTTGTTTATAACATATTTTTTTATTTGTTTCAGTTATTCTTTTTTAATATTGAATATATTCAAATTGAATAAATAAAGATTCGATTGAACTAAATCTCTATTTGCTTACAATGTACACTGTCAATCTAAAGGTACTATACAGGGTGTCCCATTTTAATCTTACACCTGAATTTTCTCGAAAAATATTGCTCGGACGAACTATTGTGTGGAACAAAACTTCTAGGGATTGAAGGGGGACGTTTGAAAAAAATTTATTTGAGGAGCCAAAATTCAAAATGGCGGCGTTACAAAGGCTGACATGTTTTTTTCAAACGGAAACATAACTTTTTTTCATCGCCAAAAAATTTGTCAGCTCAAAACTAAAAACTTTTGTTGAAAAAATTTTCTGATAAAGTTCATAGTTTTCAAGTGAGAACATCATTTTCAATTATTTCAGATGTATCCAGGCATGCAACTTCCTACGCTTTGGCTAACGCAAATGCCGGTGGTAGGGACCATTAGACTAAATGTCTCACGGCAAGCCGCTCAATGTTGTATTTTCGAATGTATGACCACTTGAACAAAAAAAGAATCAAATTTTTTTGTTGAAAATTTTGGTTTTTTTGTTTTTTTTTTGTTGTCAAATTTGGACGATATTTCATGAGAAAATCGATGAAAAATAGTTTTTTTCCATTTTAATAGCGTTTGTGCCATTTTCAGGCCCAAAAACGTGTTTCTTTAAATCCTTGACGAACTTTGATCACGATGGGTAGAAAAACACACACACACACACACTCAGTTGAAAACTATGAACTTTATCAAAAAAATTTTTCAACAAAAGTTTTTAGTTTTCAGCTGACAAATTTTTTGGCAATAAAAAAAAGTTATGTTTCCGTTTGAAAAAAACATGTCAGCCTTTGTAACGCCGCCATTTTGAATTTTGGCTCCTCAAATAAAAATTTTTCAAACGTCCCCCTTTAATCCCTAGAAGTTTCGTTCCACACAATATTTCGTCCGAGCAATATTTTTCGAGAAAATTCAGGTGTAAGATTAAAATGGGACACCCTGTATACATCAAATATTTCATAAATCCAAAATAAAATGAAATACTTCGTTGAGAGTTTTTCGACAATGATTTTGTATCGTAATTCGTCATTCCCTGGTCTTTGGGATGATCTCGATCGAAGAGAATATTTCACCTATACGGGAATCGAAGCTAGAACCCACCTACATATAGCTACGCACGCTGCCCCTTATGCTACCGAGTGCTTGTAACATCTTCGTCACAGATATGGCATAAGAGACCAAATTAATTCCTATTATTATTTGATGTTTCACATGAACAATATAATTTAGTTAATATCATTGTGATATTAACTATCACAACGCGAAATAATTTTTCATATAGAAAGTATTCGGCGAAAATAGTCACTATAAAAATGTAAAAAGAAAACCGAATGGCATTGTTCAAACATACGCGCTGGCATCACTCCGTGAGTGAATAAGGCAATAAGAATAATATGTAATTTTTGGAAGGATTTGTAAATGTCATATATAATAATTTTTAACGCCCTCACGTTTTTATCCTATTTTTACCTATTATCGAATAATTGAGTGTAGTAATTAAAATACCACAAACGATCTAGTCCAAGCTATGTATACTGGTCCGTTTCCTATAATGCCCAAACCTGGCCCTCTTGTGGCAATCCCTGTCGGGATTACCATATAAGGGCCTTCAAGGACTTATTTGAGGCTTCCCTGATAGGGAAAGCCTCAAATAAGCCCTTAAAGGCCCTTATTTTTATGAGGGATGCCCTATCAATTTTCCGCACGGGTATATATATATATATATATATATATATATTCTACACGTCATTACAGTCAGTAAAAAAAAATCCTCAAATAATTTTGAAAAATCGAGTTACTCTATTAAAAAATATTCACCGAGTGTCGAAATTTAAAAAAAATTTCTGACGTTTTTTCTCGTTGATTATCATTTTTTAAAAATATTTCATTCTAGTGGCTGTATCTTTGGCAGGTTTTGACGTATTTACATTCGTCAAAAACGAAAATGTGCGTTTTTTTCTAGCCTTTCAGAAAAAAATTAATTTAGATTTTATTGAGCAAGTCGAACGTCCGTTTCAGGGCAAAATATGCAAAAATATGGTTTTTCTCAAGGAAAGACACTCGTTATTTTATTTTTTCAAATTTCCCCGAATTGTGAATACGAAAAACGGATTTTTGGTATTTTTTATATCATGGGATTCCTAAACACCGTGAAGTAACAGCTATTTTAAGTAAAATTTTTTTTTATTAATATTCGATTGAAGAGTGTGGAGCACTCGCTGTATATTTACCAGGTCTTTGAAATACATATGACATATATGTCATATGTATTAGAGTCTTGGAGTGCTCTACACTCTTCAATCGAATATTAATAAAAAAAGAAAAAAAATAAAAATAGCTGTTAATTCATGGTGTTTAGGAATCCCATAATACAAAAAATACGAAAAATTCGTTTTTCGTATTCAGAATTCGGGGAAATTTAAAACAATAAAATAACGAGTGTCTTTCCTTGAGAAAAAGAATATTTTTGCATATTTTGCCCTGAAACGGACGTTCGACTTGCTTAATAAAATCTAAATTAATTTTTTTCTGGACGGCTAGAAAAAGACATTTTCGTTTTTTACGAATGTAAATACGTCAAATCCTGCCAAAGATACAGCCATTTGAATGGAAAAATGTTAAAAAATGGTAATCAACGAGAAAAACCGTAAGAATTTTTTTTTTAAATTTCGGCAATCGGTGAATATTTTTCAATAAAGTAACTCGATTTTTCAAAATTATTTGTGGATTTTCTTTACTGGCTGAAGTGACGTGGAATGCCTCATATATATATATATATAGTCATAAGCGCAAACGGCAATGTCTCTTCACTTTCACCGCACAAATTCCAAGCTCACGCGTGGACTTTCCGTTCGTATTTTTTGTTTGTTTTTTTTTCGTTTGTCTTTTTTTCCCCATACGTAAAGTCTTACGTTTTCAAAGGACTTGGCCTGGCCCCTTAAGGGTTAATAAGAAGCGGATTGTTTGTCGAGTCCGTGTGTTCATTGGCAATTTTTCTTCACTCGCTCAACGCGGTTTACGTAACAACGTGACTCTTATAAAATTCGCTTCTCCTAAGAATTTCGTCGTTGTTTGTACTTTGGTAGCCTCGCGACGAATAATTTCACAATTTCCTGAAGGAGAAAAAAATGAATCAGCGCCATCGGATGCCTCTCGTATCGCCACCGCCGTATACATAAATATGTACACACACACACACAC
The DNA here is from genome assembly GCA_964007375.1 of Ophion obscuratus. Lineage (NCBI taxonomy): Eukaryota > Metazoa > Arthropoda > Insecta > Hymenoptera > Ichneumonidae > Ophion > Ophion obscuratus. The sequence continues at coordinate 69,074,010 of OZ023313.1, read as the reverse complement.
ACACACACACACACACACACACACACACACACACACACACACACACACACACACACACACACACACACACGTGTACGCTTACGCTATTATCGGACGAGAGCGCAAGCGTTATATAGAAACGAGGAGATAAATTTATGTATCTGCGATCGGTATTTCGGCTCCGGTCTCCCCGTCCTCTCACTCTCGCATTCCTCGAAATCACAAGAGCGGGAGCAAAAAAAAAAATACTCGTAAATATTGCTGCGAGCGGTGAGAAAAGAGCGAGGGGGTTCGTCGACATTTCGTTGTCCGGAAACGAAGCTGCTTCCCCCATTCCGGCGAGCTAACGCATTCCATTGCGGCTCTCCGGCCATCGGCAAATAATTACGTCCGATATGTGCGCAAGTCGATCGCTTATCGTCGCGACCTCTGTGTCAATCTCTTTTCCTCCATTCCGTCTTTCTCGCTCGCATCGACAATTCTCGTTACACTCGATTTCGCGCCCCCTATCGCGATAACTCCAGCCAGGCTATCCCTCCCCTATCGACAAAGCGACAAAAAAAAAGTGCGTGTGGAAAGTCCGAGATGTGCACTGACAGAAAAATTCCATTGATATGAACTAATCGCGTCTATTTGATTTTTGTTTATTTGAATTAAGGGGTAAGGCCACTGTAACGGCCCAAAAAAAAAGGTTTTTTCACTAATTTTTTGCTCCGAAATTGAAGGTATTTGAAAAAAAACTTTTAATGGTGTTATCGGGCATACATTAAACTTTATTATAAAATTTGTTTACAGTAAAAAAAAAACAAAATGGCGGTTCCACAGCTATCTTCCCGGGACATGTTTTGCTTCCAGGGCTCCGCGGCACGCAGCACCACTGGTGCACTTTTGAATCTAGAACAAAAAAAAAACCATTAATCTAGAGGGCTATAGCTAGAGAATGTCGATCGGATTTTAAAAAGTATCAATTTTTGTGGATTTGGCGTGCGTTTGAAAAAAAAAATTGATTTTTGACGAAAAAAACGGCAAGTTTTTTGTTAATAAAAAATCAATAAATAAAGTTCTTGAAAATTCCGATCGACATTCTCAAGATAATGTAAATGTTCACATCTGGTTAAAATTTCAAGTAAAAAAAATGAAAATTGTTCGAGTTATGCTGCGTGCCATTTTGAAAAACCATGTTTCGAGAAAAACGCGTTTAAAGTTTTGCGAATAGTTTTTTATTGGAAAAAATTTAAAAAAGAAGTTAATTCACAGCATTCACAAGAAGCACAGGACCTTTTTTTTCTTATTCTAGAGGGTTTAAACTATTTTTTAAGCCAATAAAAAAAAATCGATTTTTCAAAAAATTTACAGTGGCCTTACCCCTTAACTGGATTCTTCGTGGAATCAAATTTTTCCTATTGCATTCCATATTTGAAATGATTCGCTTCAAATATAATGATTTATTCAAATGTAAATATATTCAATATCGTCCAGTAACGAAATATTTTATTAATCTTGATAAATATTTAATTTAAATATTTCATTTAATCCTAATAAATCTGTGATTCGGTTTCATCTGCTGAAAAAACAATTTAGTCGAATCCACTAAATGGATCTGTTTGATTTTTTTTAATTTTAATTAAAGAGAATTTTCGTAGAGTCAACCATTTTTCTATTTGATTGAACGGTCTGTCTTTATCGCAACACACGTATCAAAGAGTCGTGGCGGTAGAGAGGGTGGAGAGAGAGGAAATTTATATACATGAAGCATTCCACACCAAGTAAAAGACTAAAAAATCATGTGACTTTTAAATGGGCTCATAATTTGTTTTTAAGTTCATTCGAATGTCAAAAGCAATTACAATTTTTTTTAGATTTTTAAATTGGATTTTACACTTGAATTTGGATACCGGGAAATTCTTCTCGTTTTTTTTTTTTTTCAATTCATTATACTCGAAAAGTCATGCATTGTACAAAAAAAAACGTCAAAGAGGAAAATTTAGGTTTTCAAATGTACTTTTCAATCATATATGTTTCGTAACTGTTAAAAATTCTGCTAATGTATTTTTCAACGAAATTAGGTAAAAATATTTTTTTTCGTCACGTTCGCCCACTTTTATTTTTCTATAAATTTGAGAGAACTTTCGTTGATGTCATAAAAAACCACGGAAAAATTGGCATGATGGAGAATTCATATCTTCCAATAATTTTTTAAGGTTAATTGATGAAGAATTTTATCGAACCATGGATATTGAATATCGACCATTGTTTTAGGCACAACAGTGGATTGCGACGAATATTTAGTGTTATCCAGAACTATTTTGTCCTCCTCCTTTCAATTCAATTATGGTTTTGTTTGTCTGCCTCGAAATTTTTCAATTTTGAATATTTTTATCGTTAAACAATGAGTGAATCATAATATGGTCGTTATATGATATGATTCACTTATATATATGTTATATGAAATATATTATAATAGTCTACTAATATATATATATTAGACTGATGCAAAAAAAAAATTTTTTTCTGGATTCTCGTGCTATTGTTGGGCACTGATAAAAAAAAATTTCTCTAAAAAGATGGGCGCGGTCACTCAATTTTTAGAGGTGGCTATCTCGACTTTTTTGTATTTGAATTTTTTTTAACGAACGTGTTGCATTTAAACATAGTCATGGCTTCGGATTACGGATAAAAATCGGAAAAGTGTTGAGTTTGTTCTTTTACAAACATAACAGAGAAAAACTGACCATACGTCGAAGTGCACACGAAACGATGAAAGAAATTTTCGAACAATGGAAATGTGCTGAAATTCCAACGCGTCGATTGAATAACGCAATCTTGAAATCAATAAAACTCCATCTAGTCTGGAAACAACTTTTAAAAAATCGAGTTAAAAAGAATTTGCCGCCACAAATATCGAAGGAGCGTAAATTTAAGAGAGATTTGGACAAACTGTTCAACGTTGCACATTTTCTTTCTGCCCAAAATGTTAACGAACTTGAGAATGGCTGGGAAGAAATGTAAATGAGTTTGAAGATAATATAAGCGTAGCATTTTGAAAATGGAAATATACGATTTATGAATAAAAGCTTATAATTTAATTTTTCGTAAAAAGTGCAAAATGTTAATGCGTATAAATAAATCTACATGAATAACGAGAGTAGTATAGACGCCATTATTGATCTACCTGGATTTGAATTGTGAATATTGCACCCTTTTCAAATTGTTAGAGTTTATTTTTGTTACGAAAAAGCTGCTGGATGTGATTTTTATCCGTAATCCGAAGCCATGACTATGCTTAAATGCAATACGTTCGTTAAAAAAATTCAAATACAAAAAAGTCGAGATAGCCACCTCTAAAAATTGAGTGACCGCGCCCATCTTTTTAGAGAAATTTTGTTTTATCAGTGCCCAACAATAGCACGAGAATCCAGAAGGAAATTTTTTTTTTGAATCAGTCTAATATATATATATATATATATATATATATTACCGACGAGAAAACCATAGCGGATAAAAAAAGTATCGAATCGTTTTGACCGAGTTTTTCCGCAAAATCAATTGTATTGGCATTGGTAGTGAGCAAACCAGATCATTCAACAAACGAAAAGCAAGATTTCTTTTTTATACGAGAATAACGCCACGAGAACCGGTGAGTAAATGAAAAAATTTCGAGGCAGACAAACAAAACCATAATTGAATTGAAAAGAGGAGAACAAAATGGTTCTAGATAACACTAAATATTCGTCGCAATCCACTGTTGTGCCTAAAACAATGGTCGATGTTCAATATCCATGGTTCGATAAAATTCTTCATCAGTTAACCTTAAAAAATAATTCGAAGATACGAATTCTCCATCATGACAATTTTTCCGTGGTTTCTTATGACATGAACGAAAGTTCGATCAAATTTATAGAAAAATAAAAGTGGGCGAACTTGGCGAAAAAAAATATTTTTAGCCTATTTCGTTGAAAAATACATTAACAGAATTTTTAACAGTTACGAAACATATTTGATTGAAAAGTACATTCGAAAACCTACAGTTTCTTCTTCGACGTTTTTTTTTTTGTACAATGCATCACTTTTTGAGTATAATGAATCGAAAAAAAAATCGAGAGACATTTCCCGGTATCCAAATTCGAGTGTAAAATCCAATTTAAAAATCTACAAAAAAATGTAATTGCTTTTGACACTCGAACGAACTTAAAAGCAAATTATGAGCCCGTTTAAAAATTATATAATTGTTATAGTTTATAATTATATTATATAATTTATTATGTTATATTATATTATATTATATTATATTATATTATATAGTTTATAAAAAATTATATAATGTATATAGTTTATGTGATACAGCAAATAATTATGGGAATTAATTTGCTCTCTTAGCCATATCTGCGACTAAGATGATACAAGCACTCGGTAGCATAGGTGCAGTGTGCGTAGCTATGAGTAGGTAGGTTCTAGGCTCGATTCCCAAATAGGTGAAATATTTTCTTCGATACAAATCATCTCAAAAGGCCAGGGAATGAAGAATTACGATAAAAAAACATTGTCGTAAAACTCTCAATGAAATATTTCATTTTATTTTGGACTTATGAAATTTTTTATGTATATAGTACACTTACAAGGAACAGCCCTCAAGTGACACTCTTCGATTTTGTTGAAATTTGGATATGTTTTAAGGGCGGGGTAAAGTATTTAAATTTTTTTTTTCATTTTTGTTTAATTTTTTAAATGAATGCATAATATATCATGAATATTGTCTTAAAATTTCAAGTCGATCGGAGTAAAATTGACGAAGTTATGAGTATTTGAGCGTCTATTGCTCCATGCCGTTCTCTTCTCTTCTGCGTTTTTCAAACCGTTTTTCTGAGACTTGTCATATTTGAAGTCCGTGTGCACGATAACTCAAAATCTACTGCACCAATCGCTTTGAAATTTTGCACAGTACTTCTTCACATAATTCACCAGGTATTGTCGAGAGCTTTTTTATTTTTTTTTTAATAATTACTAATTTTTCAACAACAAATTAGCCGATTTTTTTTAGCGAAAATCGGGTTTTTGGCTCCCAAGTGCTACGAAAAATCGAAAAATCGAAAAAAAAAAAAATCCTCCCGTCATTACCTCGAGAAACATCTCCTTTAACAAATGCATTTTGATTTTTTTGTTTCAAATGATTCTGTTGCGAGTTATGGTGCACACCGCAGACCAACTTTTTTTCGAGGCGCCTCCGGGGTTTAATTTTCACTCGCTCAATTTTGAATATTTTGCAATGCAAATTTAGGAGAATGTTGTTCAAATGTTACTTTATTATATGTAAATTTTTCAATAAACGAACACTATTCGTTACGCCAAACAAAAAAATCTGAAAAACATGCCTTTTTTTCGCCGAATTAACTTTACCCCGCCGTTAAAGCACCGAAAAGTAAGCGATACGTATTTTTTCTTTACGGCGGAAAAACGGCTTTAAGGGGTGAAACGAACCCTCGAAAATAGGGGTGTTTTTCGTCGATAACGTTATCGTTCTTATCTCCAATGTGTAGTGCACAAAAAAATTGTTGCAATTTGAATTTTTTTAATATCTCGTACCGTTAAAACGTTATCGACGAAAAACGAGAAACATCCCCATTTTTGAGGGTGCGATTCAGCCCTTGAAACCGTTCTTCCGCCGATAAAAAAAATACGTATCTCTTACTTTTTGGTGCTTTATAATATAACCAAATTTCAACAAAATTGAAGGGTGTCATTTGAGGGATGTTCCTTGTTAAGATTTACAGTGTACATTGTAAGCAAATAGAGGTTTAGTTGAATGGAATATTTATTTATTCAATTTGAATATATTCAATATTTAAAAAGAATAGCTGAAACAAATGAAAAAATATTTTCGAAACAAATACGATCGTAGTAGGCCGTGAGCCAAGGGAAAAACCTATTTTATTTAAATACGTCCTATTGAATCCTTTTAATTTTTATCCTTTATTTATATAGATTTAAATAGATCCTATTGAAAAAAATTCTTTGCCAGTGTAGAAGTTTGGCGTTGACGAGAAAGTTATTCATTACGAAAAAAAAATAAGAAAGACAATTATTTAATTCACCAAGCAACGTTGGAATGCAATAAAAACCAATATTCCACAAGATTATTTATCAACATCTGCAATATAAATCTGGCAGGAAGAACTTTGATTGCATTGCAACGGTGGAAAGCTTAACGCTATCTTGATATTATTTCGATTTTCTCCAATGATCGCTAATGAATTTTGGTTCCCCATTTTTCTGCCGCAGATTCACAAAACCACAGACCTTCGCCGATTGCATCGGCAACGAGCTTCCTCTCGGTTGGGAGGAGGCCTATGACAAACACGTCGGGGCTTACTACATCAACCATGTCAGCCGTGAGTACCATTTTTCGTTCGCTTTTTCTCCTTACTCGAAACTTCATCTTCGAAATAAAATATATTTCATCAAAATGAATATTAGTTTCACAAAATATATTTAATAATTTTATGAACCCAATGGAATAAAATACACTAGGCGCAAAAATTAAAGGATACGAAAAAAATCGGAAATTTTTCACCGATCTTCAAAAGCCTGTGTCACGGTGTGAAAAATGGTCGTAGAGCAAAAACAAAAAAAGAAGAAAATTGAAGCTTCGAGTCTTTTGAGGTCCTGAGGTCAAATATTTTCATCGTTGACCATTTCACAACAATGACAGAAAAACCAGCGAACATGTTTTTTTCCAGAATTTTTGCTCATATTTCGAAAAGTGCACGGGCGACAATGACAAAAAAAATGTTCATTTTCGAAAATGCATTTTAAAAAATGTATCCTTTAATTGCCTTATCAGGAAAAGTTGCAATTTCAATCATTCGGAGCACCATGAAAAAAAGTCGCAGCGATTTGAAGTTTTGCGTGTTTCTTTGGGATACTTTGAAGTAAAATGAAAATTATCCTTCGTCTGTTCATTAGTTGTACAATTATCCAAAGTTGAACGAAAAATCGTAAACAAAAACATTTTTTTACCTTTTTAAAAATGAAAACTGTGGAATCGAAAAAAAATCCTGAAAAGACAAAAAAAGCAACTTATAGAGAATACTCCGAAGTTTTCGGAACCCTCCCTTTATTTTTCGTACGACCATTAGTTCCCGAGTTATTGACGATCAAAGTCAAAAGTGTCTTTTTTGCTTTGAACACCGATAACTCGGCGAAAAACCATTGCACAGAGCTCTCCGACCGCTTAAATTAAAAGGAAAGAATCGAGCTAAAAGACTTTTTGGATGCAATTCGCGAAAAAAATTCATTGACGCCCGTGCACCTTTCGAACGCTGAGCAAAATTTTTGAAAAACAAACTCCTCTGCTTTTTTAGTGATTACTCTAAAGTGGTCAACAATAAAAATATTCGACCTCAGGATCCCAAAACTAGAGACTGGAAGCTTCAATTTCCTTTTTTCTTGTTTTTGCTCTACGACCATTTTTCACACCGTGGCAGCCTTTTGAAAACCAGCAAAAAATTTCGGATTTTTTTCTTCGTATCCTTTAATCGATGTGCATAGTGTATATTCTTCATTCAAAATATTCAGTCCGAACGAAAAGTAATGTGATTATGATTTGACGTGTGCGAGATTACTCGAATTCGCGCTTCCGATCTGTTGAATACCGCGAGACAGGATCGATTTGCAGTGACTGGCAGACTAATTGCAGTTCGCAGCCACGTCCGATCTGTCGAGTGGAACGATGTTTTTAGCATGATGGATACACTAAAAAAAATCATTGATCCATTATCATTTTTTAGCATGGCCAGTACAGTAAAAAAAAAATTATTGATCCAATATCATTCGTATTATTGAATAAAATTTCGTTGATTCAATTGTAAAATTGTTGGTATAAATAATCGGATTTATTAGTCCAAACAAAACGCTATTGACTTTAATAACATGATAAAATTAAAAGTTTTTTTTTTTTTTTCATTCAAAAGATATATTGTTAGTCGAGAACAATATATTATTGAAACTATCTAAAAAATTATCGCGAACAAATTATATAATTTTGAATGCATTTTCTGCAACGAGCAAAAAAAGCGTTTCAATTCATAACATAAATATTGTTGATTCGAGTACACAAGAAAAATAGAATTTCGCTCGTTTGATTCAGATTAAATTTCTCTTGAGTAAATATGTTATTTAATTTTTTTCACCATATCCGATAATGATTTTCAAGTACATTATTCGTTAAAATATTAATATTTTATTTTGATTGAAAAATATTAAGCAAATGTCTGAATCGGTTAAAAAATTATGCGAAAATAAAATTTGTTTCTTGGGCATTTGGTTGAAAAAATTCCACCAAATCATGGCCGAGCGCCACCGAAATTACGAGGGTGGGGTGAAAAGTTTCCGGCCTGACCAAGAGATGGTGCCACTAGGTCTAGTTTTGGAGCGGCGTCCTACAGTACCATTCCTACCGAGCTTGTATGTACAGTTTCAGCCCAATCGCTACGTTAGTTTGCGTTTGAGAGCACATTGCGCGAGACGCTTCCGTTGTTTTCGTAAAAATGGAAAAATTGGAAAAACGTGCTGTCATCAAATACTTCCATTTGAAAGGTTTTACACCAAAACAAATAAAAGAAGAGATGGATTCAACACTAGGAGACTCCTCCCCATCATATTCAACTATTAAGCAGTGGCTTTCTGAATTTAAAATGGGTCGTGTGAGCACCTCTGACGAGCCTCGCTCAGGACGGCCCGTTGAAGTCACAACTTCAGAGATGATTGAAAAAATCCATAAAATAGTGTTGGAAGACCGCAGGTTGAAAGTGCATGAGATAGCTGAGACCTGTAGGATGTCAGCTGAACGTGTGCGAAATATTTTGCACAACCATTTGAACATGGAAAAGCTGTGTGCAAGGTGGGTGCCGCGTTTGCTAACGCTCGACCAAAAACTGCTTCGAAAAACCATTTCTACCGACAATTTGGCGCTGTATAGGCGTAATCCAAACGAATTTTTGCGTCGATTCGTAACTGTTGATGAGACATGGGTTCACCACTACACTCCTGAAAGTAAACAACAGTCAAAACAGTGGGTTGGAAAAGGGGAACCAACCCCAAAGAAGACAAAAACAATTTTATCGGCAAACAAGGTTATGGCTACTGTTTTTTGGGACGCGAGAGGAATTATATACATTGATTACCTTGAAAAGGGTAAGACTATCACTGGTCAATACTACGCAGAGTTATTGCAACGTTTGAAGCACGAGGTGCAAATTAAACGACCTCATTTGGCGAAGAAAAAAGTTTAGTTTCATCACGATAACGCACCAGCGCATTCGTCGATTGTTGCCATGTCCAAAATCCACGAATTGAAGTTTGAATTGATGCCGCATCCTCCCTACTCTCCAGACTTAGCCCCAAGCGACTATTACCTGTTTCCTAACCTCAAAAAATGGCTTGGCGGAAAAGGATTTAAGAGCAACGAAGAAGTTATCGAAGCTGTAAATCAGTATTTTGAGGAGCTTGACGAATCTACGTTTAAAACTGGTATAACTAAATTAGAACACCGTTATGAGAAATGTATCAGTGTTGATGGAGATTATGTTGAAAAATAAAGCAAAAAAACATTTTTAAACATCGTTTTTCTTGGTCAGGCCGGAAACTTTTCACCCCACCCTCGTATAGGTGCGAGGAAACTCGTAGTTCTCGGAGTAACCGCTAGAAGCCGCACGCGCGCTCGTTTCTCGTAAGCGTAGCGCGAACCGAAAATCTACTTAAACGCCGGAGAAACTCTAAAGAGTATCGCTTCTTGGCCTGTGGCTAAGATCAAAGTGTACTATGTGTTCTTATCAGTTGAATATTTGATATTCTCTCCATGGATATTTCATTGGACATCTGATATTCTCTCCACTATTATCGTGGATGATCATTCTAATGCTCACTTTTCAAACCCAGACAAACCCAAACAAATCGAAAAACTTACGTCTCATGGCATATTCGTTTCGATGTAGTTAAGAAATAATTAATTCTATTGATTATATTTTCGTACGAAATAAAAAATGTTGCAGCAACCGCTTAATTATTTCATCCATACATCTACGGATTGTATATAGAATGATTTCAATAGATTATAATTTTATTTGAACGATAATGTAGATATTCAGATAACAGAAGAGATTTTCAAATAAAATAATGCGTTATTTGAATCAATCACGTTTTCCAATATTTTTTAGTATTGTAACAATCTCATATATCGGTGGTACTCCGCGATCCGACATTTATTTGAATCAACCAATATATTTTTTTGATTCAATTGGCTTTATTTCTCAGTGTAGCCATGCTCGAGAAAAAATGTCTTTATATTTGTTGGACTTTTGTTTGCAGAGACTACTCAGTTGGAGGACCCCCGGCAGGAGTGGCGTGCCATACAAGAGGCCATGCTCCGGGAATATCTGCAAACCGCACAGGACGTCCTCGAGGTGAGTCCTTGAAAGACTAGCGCGCGACAAACGTCCTGATAAATCATGCGCATATAGCGCATCAAACAATGGCACGCTTTCGAACAAGTCGTTTTTCGAATCGTCGAAATACGATGATGATGGTCTCATCACCACCGTAGAAACTAGAGGTTCGCATGAGTGGCTGATCGAAAACTGTTCATTATCATATGACGCGTAATCATTTGATTCTCGATCCTATTCGACTAAACAAATCCAGGGATGTCAAAGATATAAACTTACCACCGTAAAAAAGGGACGTGCGCATGAGTGGTTGATCGAGAAGTTCTTTTTTCCTCTCGTTATTTCAATATTATAATTGAGCAAAGCAGGAAAAAAAATCTTTCGCACATTTCGCAATTGCACGAGATGCTAATTGATTAAGGAGAAAATATCGAATTTCGTTATTGCTCCAAATTTAAAGAAAAAAAAATGGCTTTAATTAAGAGATAAAGGCAGCAATGAGAGGAGACAAATCACCAAAGATTGCTTACCCAAAAAATCATGAGTTTTGCATGACGCTATTTCTTATCGCTAAGATGATTGCCCTCGTATGGAAAAAGACAAAATAGAGATTTGACAGAGTTCGGATTTCATATTTCAGCCAACATTTCTTTTAAATGTTGGCTGACGGAAAGAAAGATAAATGGGCCGTTCATACCCTGATTTTTTTTGCCAATGTGCTCGTAATCTGGTTACGAAATTTGTGATGAAAAAGTAGTGCATTATTCATTACTTTTTTTAATGGGTAATGAAATAATATTTTATTACTCATTACATTACATTCAGTAGTATAAAAAAATTCCATTACTCATTACATTATATTTTTTAATGTAAATAATTGCCGTTACTCATTGCATTAGATATTGTAATGTAAAAAATGTCCAGTACTCATTACATTATACTTTGTATTGTAAAAAAAATTCCATTACTCATTACATTACATTTTGTAAGGTGAAACGGTTGCATAACAAAATGCAATGTAATGTGTAATGACAAAATATTTAATTACACATTACATTGTAATGGGTGATGGAAATTTTTTACATTACAAAGTCCAATGTAATGGGTAATGGATTTTTTTTACATTACAAAATTTAATGTTCCGTCCATATATTACGTCATCGATTTTTGCGGATTTTCGACCCCCCCCCCCCCCGCCACAATCATCCTATCGTCATTTCCTAATGACCCCCCCCCCCTCTCGCAAAACTGACGTCATTACCATTTTGGCAAAATTAAAACATTTGCGGATTTGAGAAAAATTGGGTAACATTAAAACATTTTCTTATAGAATCATCTTTTATTATTTTGTACTTTGGCAATGTTTATTAATATAATAATATTATTCTTCCCTATTCTTTAGTTTTCTTTGGATAGCTCCCACATTTTGTTATAGAATCATCTTTTATTATTTTGTACTTTGGCAATTTTCATTAATATAATAATATTATTCTTCCCTATTCTTTAGTTTTCTTTGGATAGCTCCCACGGAGTTTTCACCCATTCTTGCAAATCCTGGATCACGGGTAATATCTCCGTATCCTCCCCATATTCATTTTGGCTCGATCGAACTATTTTCATAGGTACGCTGTTATTTGAAGTTCTCGAATATAATGTAGACAAACCTTCTGTAATAAATAAATAAATAATGAGTTCAATAATTAATACCATTAGGTACTTGCAAAATATTTTTCATCACTCATACGGGGAAACCACTCTAGTTGTACAATATACTATTGTACATTTTGAATTAACTGGTATCACAAGAATGACGTCAATTTCGAAACGCCCCCCCCCCCCCTTATCCATCATTTACCGTCATCCGCAGACGAACCTCCCCCCCCCCCCCAAATTTAGAATGACGTAATATATGGACGGCCCCTCACGAGTAATGGAATTTTTTTACATTACAAAGTCCAATGTAACGAGCAATGGAGATTTTTTACATTGCATTGAATTAGTAATGTGAAAAAATTCCAATACTCATTACCTTACATTTTGTAATGTAAAAAAATTCCTTCGCTCATTACATTGCATTTTGTAATGTAAAGAAAATCCATTACTCATTACATTACATTTTGTAATGTAAAATATTTCCCTTACTCATTACATTGGACTTTGTAATGTAAAAAAATTCCATTACCGATTACATTACATTTTGTAATGTACAATTTTCCATTACCCGTTACATTGTAATGGGTAATGAAAATATTTCACATTGCAAAATGTAATGTAATCGGTAATGGAATTTTTTTACATTACAAAGTCCAATGTAACGAGCAATGGAGATTTTTTACATTGTATTGAATTAGTAATGTGAAAAAATTCCAATACTCATTACCTTACATTTTGTAATGTAAAAAAATTCCTTCGCTCATTACGTTGCATTTTGTAATGTAAAGAAAATACATTACTCATTACATTACATTTTGTAATGTAAAA
>OZ023313.1:69051111-69056111 GCA_964007375.1 Ophion obscuratus | reverse complement strand
TTTTTTCTGGGAAAACGTGTGCAGGTATTTAATTTCTTTTTAACATTCGCGAAAATGGTTTTAGGGAGGTTGGAGCGATTCAGTTGAGTCAAATGACGGTTTATTCATTTTTTTTTCAATGAACCTCAACAAAATGCATACGACGTACAGATTTATTTTATGTGTGCTAATTTTTTAAAATATATAATTAAAGGGCAAAATTATGCATTTTAATATTTTTATCACGTAAAGTAGAAAAACTTTTGCGTTACTACCAACTTGAAAAAGCATAACATTATCGATGATTATTATAAAAAAAAAACTACGACAACGAATGTTTTATACAATTCACAATGAAATTTTGAGTAATTCATAATTATGCCTATTCATATTTACGTCACGAGATTATTGGCCCATGGTTTACGATGGGGAAGATGAGGATTTTTTTTCCAAATGTTTACAAAGGTTCAGTTTGCGTTAATCCGTTGTTAAAGATGGTTTATCTTGGTGCTAAATAACAATGAAAATTACATAACCTTTAGTGTGGAAGTCTTGCCCATCTAACCGCACGTTAAATTACATACATTAAAGTATTTTTTATCTCTGGTGTTTGGTGGTGAAAAAAGTTAAAAAAAAATCGTAAACCCTCAGTATAGTGTAAACGATAACATGTATTTCTTTTATTAAATTTTTACCTTGGATTGCGTCTAAGGCTCCAATCTCCTTAAGTAAGTTTCACAATTTTTGTATTGAAAGATATTTATTAATGTGGTATAGAAATCTCTTGATCTTTCAACGGTCCTAGATCTTGATTGAAATGAAGAAATATATTTGAAATATATGTCTAAAATGGTGGAATCGAATAAAAAACGTTGTGTGAAAATTTTAGTGAATACGAATTAAAAAAAAGATGAAATAGACCCACTTAGTTGAGCTTCAATATATCTTTTCTATCAGTGTGGCACGGTTTTTCAATTGTATGGGGCGAAGAACGAGAAGGACATACAGGGTGTCCCAAAACTCAACGATAATCTGAGACCGGATGAAAGGCCAAGTTATACCAGTTCTGGGAAAAATACAAAAAAAAATCCATATCACTCAGTTCAGCGATAATAGACATTTAAAAAGAAAAAGTTGAAATTCGACACCCTTGGTCGCATTTTCAAGTCCTGTGATCACCAATGTCACAATTTCGCTGTGATTTTTTAAATTTCGTGATCTTCATTAACGATGCTATTAATCGCAACTACAAATTAATGCAAAAAACATTGTTAATTTAATAAAGTAAGTTAAGTTTTAGTGAGTCATGGTTCACAAAAATATTGTTACTTAACTTTAACACTTCATTTTGAAAAAAAAATGTACTACACTACCCTTGGCAAGTTGTTTCAAAACATGGCGCATTTAATCAAGATTTCAAAATGGTGCAACACTTGCCACTTTTCTTGCCATTAAAAATTTTATTTCTTATTTTTTTCAAATTGAGCTCATTTTGAACAACTCAACATTAGGAATTTTTGTTACTAAAATTTGTTATTTTTTGTTTCTGGTCTGAAATAAAATTATTATTTTTAGTAAAGAGGTAATTGAGTCAGTTAATAACCAATTTTTATTGTAAAAAACATATGTTTTTTACAATAAAAATTGGTTATTAACTGACTCAATTATCTCTTTACTAAAAATAATAGTTATTTCAAAATATGGCGCATTTAATCAAGATTTCAAAATGCTGCAACACTTGCCACTTTTCTTGCCATTAAAAATGTTATTTCTTATTTTTTTCAAATTGAGCTCACTTTGAACAACTCAACATTAGGAATTTTTGTTACGAAAATTTGTTATTTTTTGTTTCTGGTCTGAAATAAAATTATTATTTTTAGTAAAGAGGTAATTGAGTCAGTTAATAACCAATTTTTATTGTAAAAAACATATGTTTTTTACAATATGTTTTTTAATAAAATATGTTTTTTACAATAAAAATTGGTTATTAACTGACTCAATTACCTCTTTACTAAAAATAATAATTTTATTTCAGACCAGAAACAAAAAATAACAAATTTTAGTAACAAAAATTCCTAATGTTGAGTTGTTCAAAATGAGCTCAATTTGAAAAAAATAAGACATAAAATTTTTAATAGCAAGAAAAATGGCAAGTATTGCACCATTTTAAAATCTTGATTAAATGCGCCATCTTTTGAAATAACTATTATTTTTAGTAAAGAGGTAATTGAGTCAGTTAATAACCAATTTTTATTGTAAAAAACATATGTTTTTTACAATAAAAATTGGTTATTAACTGACTCAATTACCTCTTTACTAAAAATAATAATTTTATTTCAGACCAGAAACAAAAAATAACAAATTTTAGTAACAAAAATTCCTAATGTTGAGTTGTTCAAAATGAGCTCAATTTGAAAAAAATAAGAAATAAAATTTTTAATGGCAAGAAAAGTGGCAAGTGTTGCACCATTTTGAAATCTTGATTAAATGCGCCATCTTTTGAAACAACTTGCCAAGGGTAGTGTAGTACATTTTTTTTCAAAATGAAGTGTCAAAGTTAAGTAACAATATTTTTGTGAACCATGACTCACTAAAACTTAACTTATTTTATTAAATTAACAATGTTTTTTGCATTAATTTGTAGTTGCGATTAATAGCATCGTTAATGAAGATCACGAAATTTAAAAAATCACAGCGAAATTGTGACATTGGTAATCACAGGACTTGAAAATGCGACCAAGGGTGTCGAATTTCAACTTTTTTTTTTAAATGTCTATTATCGCTGAACTGAGTGATATGGATTTTTTTTTTTTGTATTTTTCCCAGAACTGGTATAACTTGGCCTTTCATCCGGTCTCAGATTATCGTTGAGTTTTGGGACACCCTGTATAAACGGACGAAAATAGTAGAGAAATCATTCGGATTAGCAGAATTCACTCTGACGAATCTGTATTCCCTCCTTTTTCAAGTCTCTACTGTTCGAAATTTTGAAACATTTCCACTCGCCCTCCCTCTGTCCGGTGAATTCGGGTATAGGAGCGCGGCTGAGCACAGACCACCCCGTGGCAACTGACCAACCTCAATGCGATCGAGGACGGAGCTCTCTCTCTCTCTCTCTCTCCCTCCCTCTCCCTCTCCCTCTCCCTCTCCCTTTCTCTCTGTCTCTCTCTCTCTCTCTCTCTCTCTCTCTCTCTCTCTCTCTCTCTCTCTCTCTCTCTCTCTCTCTCTCTCTCACGCTTTTACTTCTACGCTTCTCTATTTCCTTCGCCCCCTCCCTCTTTCTTACCCGCTGTACTGCCGTAAACTTATCGCGCTGTCTGCCTCGACGTGCGATGTCACTGCAAATAGTACGAGACCTCGTTGTACACGTCTTGCCCGTGCTCTGTTCTCAAAGGCGTACGTTGTAATGCTTGCTGAGTGGTGAGGATAACGCGCGTAATATATGGACTCGCGGGCACGCCTTTTAGTTTTCTCGCGAAACGTCGAAACAGGTGTGAGCCAAGCCGAGAATCCGCCCGAGAGATTGAGAAGACTTGTTTTGCCTGCTGAAAATAAATTCATTTTTATTATTAAAAAAAGAACGGTTAGTTTACAATATTGAAACTTGCAGTGTTATTTGTTATTACTTTTAACTATTGAGACGTGCGCTATTGGTGAAAAGTTTTCCAGACAAAAGTTCCAAAAAGTTGCGGAACCATTTTTTATGTCATTTCGCCGATAGTTGACATAAACGAATTTAATAAACTGCATTTTGAAAGGGGAGAATTCACCTTCATTCGTTTTTTTTAAATTATTTATTACAATTTTTTTTACGACTAGTATCCTTTTTCGAATACGACCATTTTTCGCTTTTTTTGTTCCTTTTCTGGTGGACCCCGTTTTCAGACAACGTTGATTTGAAAAGGCGACAATTCGAAAAATATCGTGTAACGCGAAAACGACAAAGATTCGAGGAAAACCTTAAGATATCAAAAAGTAGAATCAGATTTCGATGGGTTCGCGAGAATGTTTTCAGATTTTTTCCCAACGGCGCAAACTTTAACGTGGTTTAATAGTTCCACCTATAATAAAGATATTATTGTATATTGTGCATAGGCATACACATGGAAATGTGATAAGTTACGAATGTAGCCGGTATTACGTAGTCTGCACGGCGTAACGAGATTCCGCGCGCGCGGTCAAACACACGCGCGTACGTGCACCTCGAGTCGGCTTTTTCTCACAGCATCGCGGCAAACGCGCGCTCTTCGGGCTTGGGTCAACGATTCCATATACACAAACGACGCTTTACACGCGTATACGAATACTGCAACTGGTCAATCTGATTTTCCACTCAATCTACACGTTTTTCCAGTTTACCCGGGACCAACACAAAAAATATCATTCGTCGATCCGAATCGAGAAAAAAAATAATTTATTTTTGACCAATTGCGAGAATATACTTTATTCGCGGGAGTTGGTTGATTTTCCATTTGAATTTGTTTGGTACTTTCTCCCAACGAGCATTCTTTGATGTTTTGTTTTCCAAAGAATTCGATCCTTTTTTTATCGAATGGTCGTTCCAAACGTATCCGCATATGGGCGGATAAATCTCACGATACGTATCTTGCTTGCCGCTTATAAATTCAATATCAAAGGGAATCTCGACGCTTGCGTGAATAACAAAACGGCCGAGCGAGAAATTCTCGTAAAAACGAGACGGTCGGATCGTAAAGATTTTCGATTTATCGATCACAAATTTATTTTTAGTCTCCGAGAGAGCACGATTATGCATCGGACGATTTCCCGTACAGGCTCATTTGCATACGCGGTCGAACGTCGAACGCGTTATGATATTTCATTGTAAACGGTCGCCGCGCTGCGGGAACGCGCTGGCGAATCAAACGGGCGCAACTGACTCGACTCGGTGATCCTACGCGAGCGCGAGTTGCGCCCTTCTCTTGCCCGCGATCGACTAGTACAGCCGCGCTGCGGCAGTCCCGCTCAACCCGCTTTCGCGTCGGAAGCGACATAATTACTGC
>OZ023313.1:68794121-69050911 GCA_964007375.1 Ophion obscuratus | reverse complement strand
AAGGGTCAAAGGGTGCACGAGGAATGCGACTGCTGCATTCCTCGAGCGACCCTCTCACTGCGCCGTTGATCCAACGAGGGACAAGGAGAGAGAGACTGACTCGGGAAAAAAACAATATCTGACCCGTGGCATTGGCACAGCCTTCGGGTATTGGTGGCCGCCACGGGGCCCGTCGAAATTCTTCCGCGCGAAATTTGTCCCGGCGCGTATCACTGTATCGTGTATCTATATATAGCCACCTGACCTTTTTTCACTCAAACAGCCCCTGTCGTAAATCACGAATAGTCATCGATAAATAACAAGTCTCGAATAACAAATAATGCATTACGAATGGCAAATCATAAATAAATAATATAGAGAAAAATAACTAACGAATCCGTTGGGCAAGGTCAAGTTTTTATTTTTTCAAATTCTCATATGATGTATTTTATATTATTTATTATCGGCTTGTACTTTATTTTAATTATAATTATCAGTGTTATTTTTTAGTCCGTATAAACCGTCCGTACATTTTTTTAGTCCGTATTTTTTAGATCGTATGAAATGGAAATGAGTTTTAGCGAAAAACGTTGCGCGCGGTATTGGAAGAAATTGGTAAACAAAGATTTATCGACGTATCCTTCGTTTCGTCGATAATTCGATCGAAGCGGAACAACGTATGCAAATGCAATTTTACATGCTACGCATCTTATTAGCCCGTCTTCTTGCCTTATTCACGGACTATGGCATGTTCCAAGGAAAGCAATAAAATACAGCAATGGATCTTTCGGTATGTACTTTTGCAGACGGTGGATGAAATTGTAATTATTTCCGGTGAGGATGGCGAACGTTACGTGGAGCAAGCGAGCTTCCCCGGAATTATTGGAAAATATGACGCTTGCATTCCTGGCTCATCGGGCTGTACCCCAAACTCTCTCTCTCTCTCTCTTTTCGAGACAGAGAACACCGCGGAAAAAAATGGCTTTTCGGAGCTCGGAATCGACCGAAAAGACACCAACGATACAGGGGCGTTAACGCAGTTATTTTTACCACGAAAACCACCATTTCTTCTGCACCACCCCCCCCCCCCCCCCGCTATCGACCAGACTATAATTAATTCTCTATAATTCTCGGTCGCTCGGGAGGAAATTCCTGTGATCGAGAATCAAGGAATTTTCGAATCTCCCCTCGAACGAAATGGTAGTTCCAGCAAATAAATAACCAACGCAAGTCCTTTTCAGTTCGTGGTTCGCCAGCTGTTTCCCCCATTTTTTCACTCACTCGTTCATTTCGTTGCGAGTTACTCTGAAGAACACTTACTACTAAAAAAAAACCCGTTAACCAATAACGAAAAAAGTATAGTGAATTTTAACCCGTATTAAGGGGTAAGGCCACTGTAAATTTTAAAAAAAATCGATTTTTTTTTTATTGGCTTAAAAAATAGTTTAAACCCTCTAGAGTAAGAAAAAAAAGGTCCTGTGCGACCCAAACAAACCCAAACAAACCCAAACAAACTATTCGCAAAACTTTAAACGCGTTTTTCTCGAAACATGGTTTTTCAAAATGGCACGCAGCATAACTCGAACAATTTTCATTTTTTTTACTTGAAATTTTAACCAGTTGTGAACATTTACATTATCTTGAGAATGTCGATCGGAATTTTCAAGAACTTTATTTATTGATTTTTTATTAACAAAAAACTTGCCGTTTTTTTCGTCAAAAATCAATTTTTTTTTTCAAACGCACGCCAAATCCACAAAAATTGATACTTTTTAAAATCCGATCGACATTCTCTAGCTATAGCCCTCTAGATTAATGGTTTTTTTTTGTTCTAGATTCAAAAGTGCACCAGTGGTGCTGCGTGCCGCGGAGCCCTGGAAGCAAAACATGTCCCGGGAAGATAGCTGTGGAACCGCCATTTTGTTTTTTTTTACTGTAAAAAAATTTTATAATAAAGTTTAATGTATGCCCGATAACACCATTAAAAGTTTTTTTTTCAAATACCTTCAATTTCGGGAGCAAAAAATTAGTGAAAAAACCTTTTTTTTTGGGCCGTTACAGTGGCCTTACCCCTTAAATTCAGTTTGGGCACAGTTTGGGATTTTTCAGGCAAATTTTTGGAAAGTAAAAAATTTCGTCAGATAATTGTTAATAACAAATGAACTATGCAATATAAAAACAAAATCCTACGTTCTTCCATGGACAATGTATTTTTCAAGATATATTCGACATTTCACGTGAATCGGTTGGAAATTGTCTGAGTTATGTTTCCGGCCAACTTAAAAAAAAATGCAGTTTTGAGATAAACACTGCACAGCCGCCATTTTGAAATTGATAGCTTCAAAAAAATTATTGTATACAGTCACTGATGTGTATGATAAACACCGTTTTTGTAATCTCGATTTATTTTGTAGTTTTTTCTAAAAAAAAACTCCAAAAAGCCTATTTTTCGGCCTCTAGAGTGGCTTAACCCCTTAAAGATTATAAATGGAGTTGAAGTTTGCATCTTCGGAACACAACGAAAATTCTCATCAATTTTTTATTTTCATTATTATTCAAAATTATATTTTGCAGATTTATCGTCAATTGCTAAATGAGAAGCCTAAAAAATGTTTTCGTGATTTTCGTAGCTTCAATCCGCCAAAGGAAATACTCGAAACGAAACACAAAAATCATTTTCGTTGCACTCCAACGATGCAAACTCTTCAACGTCATAGACGCGAACGAGTGTATACGTGAGTCGGTTACTTTCATAAACAGCGTTTATATCGTTTTCAACGTAATATCGTATGAAGGGCGGGGTAAAGTATTTAAATTTTTTTTTATTAGGTGTACAAATAAGTTTCAGGACACTTCGATTTTGTATCATAACACCTATTCTAAATGAATTCAAAGGTCCCGCTCATTTATCATAGATGGCGCTTGATATGTAGTATCGAAACGTAAAGGAGTCATAAACATAACTAGAGCTACCACTTTTTCGCCTGTTCGGACTACCCGAACTATCCGGTCTTGACGAACTCGATACTTCAAACCCGTCCAGCCGGATTATTCGAATAGTTCGAGTACTCGAATACTAATAATATCCGAACTACTCGAACAATTCGAATAGTCCGAGTACTCGGATACCCATTTATTCGAACTGACCGGACTGTTCGGATAGTTCAAGTATTCGGGTAGTTCGAGTGTTTATTACCCATTACAGTGTAATGGGTAATGGAATTTTTTTACATTACAAAATCCAATGTAATGAGTAATGGAATTTTTACATTACTTTTTCGCGTTGACAGGTAGAGAGAGAGAGAGAGAGAGAGAGAGAGAGAGAGAGAGAGAGAGAGAGAGAGAGAGAGAGAGAGAAAGAGAGAGAGAGAGAGAGAGAGAGAGAGAGGAGGAGGATGGAGGGATGGATGGATGGATGGATGGATGGATGGATGGATGGATGGATGGATGGATGGATGGATGGATAGATAGGAATGAAAATTTTTCATCGATGTGTTTGTTACCTACAAATGATTCTGCATCCATCTATCCATCCATCCATCCGTCCATTTATCCATCCATCCATTCATCTATATAGTACATCCATCCATCCATCCATCTATAAATACATCATCTATCCATCCATCTATACATACATCATCTAGCCATCCATCCATCCATCCATCTATTCATCCATCCATCTATATATTCATCTACCCATCCTATCTATCTATTCATCCAGTTATCTATACATATAGCATCTATCCATCCATACATCCATCTATCCATCCATCCATCTATCGCTCCATCCATTCTTCTATCCATCTATCCATCGATCCATCGATCCATCCATTCATCTATCTATCTATCCATCCACCCATCTATCCATCCATTCATCTATCTATCTATCCATTCATCCATCCATCTATACATACATCATCTATCCATCCATCTATCCATCCATCCATCTATCCATCCATCCATCTATCCATCCTATCTATCTATTCATCCATCCATCTATACATCCATCCATCTATCCATCCATTCATCCATTCATCTATACATACATCATCTATCCATTCATTCATCCATTCATCTATCTTTCTATCCATTGATCCATCTATCCATCCATCCAGCCATATATCTACCAATGCATCTATCCATCTATTCATCGCTCTATCAATCCATCCATCTATCCATCGATCCATCTGTCTATCCATCCATCCATCCACCTATATATACATCATCTATCCATCGATACATCCATGTATCCATCGATCCATCTGTCTATCCATCCATCCATCCACCTATATATACATCATCTATCCATCCATCCATCCACCTATATATACATCATCTATCCATCCATCCATCCACCTATATATACATCATCTATCCATCCTTCCATCCATCCATCCACCTATATATACATCATCTATCCATCCATCCATCCACCTATATATACATCATCTATCCATCCTTCCATCCATCGATCCATCCATCCATCCATCCATCCATCTATCCATCCATCCATCCATCCATCCATCCATCCATCCATCCATCCATCCATCCATCCATCCATCCATCCATCCATCCATCCATCCATCCATCCATCCATCCATCCATCCATCCATCCATCCATCCATCCATCCATCCATCCATCCATCCATCCATCCATCCATCCATCCATCCATCCATCCATCCATCCATCCATCCATCCATCCATCCATCCATCCATCCATCCATCCATCCATCCATCCATCCATCCATCCATCACATTACACTTTGTAATTTAAACAAATTCCATTACTCATTACATTATATTTTGTATTGTAAAAAAAATCCATTACTCATTACATTGGACTATGTAATGTAAAAAATGTCCATTGCCCATTACAACGTAATGTGTAATGAATTTTTTTGTCATTACATATTACATTGCATTTTGTATTACATATTACATTGCATTCATTACTTTTTAAAAAAGTAATGAATAATGCATTACTTTTTCATTACAAATTTCGCAACCCTGTATCTGAGCTATCCGAATTCTCGAACTACCCGGATTCCCGAACTGTCCGAATACTCGAACTACCCGGATGCCCGAACTGTTCGAATACTCGAACTACCCGGACGCCCGAACTGTTCGAATACTCGAACTACCCGGATGCTCGAACCGTCCGAATTTGAAGTATCAGATTTCACGTATTCGGATATCACGGATATTCGAATAGTCGAGTAGTTCGGAACAATATGCAAGCCCTAAACATAACCTATAAATTCTGTAAATTAAACATGCAGACCGATAAGCTATTTATTAGACACTGCATTCGCTATGAATTCCATCAAGGAAAAAGTGTTAGGAAAGCGTGTGAATCGATATGTTCTGTTCTTGGAGACAACATTGTATCTAAAAGTACATGTGAGTATTGGTATAAGCGATTCAAAGAAGGTGATTTCGACGTTAGTGACCGTGAACGCACGGGGCCTCCTGTAAAGGTGGACGATCAGGAACTGCAAGCGTTGCTGGATGAAAACTCTTGTCAGACGGAGAAACAACTTTCGGAACAGCTTGGAGTAACTCAACAAATTGTTTCTTATCGTTTAAAAGCAATGGGTAAGATTCGAAAAGGAACAAAGTGGGTACAACACTTTCTGACTCAAGAAAATAAAGACAGCCGTCTTAACATTTGTGTGAGTCTTTACAACAAGCAACATAGAAAGTCTTTCTTGTGGAAAATTGTGACCGCCGATGAAAAGTCGATTTATTTTGATAATCCGAAACGCAAATATCATTGGGTTGACCCCGGCGAGCCGACAACATCCACGCCAAAGCGCAATGTTCATTGTAACAAAGTTATGCTGTGCATATGGTGGGATATGAAAAGCGTACTGTATTATGAACTTCTCAAACCTGGTCAAACAGTTACTACCGATCGCTATTGTCATCAATTGATGCAAGTGAATCAAGAAATTGAGAAGAAACGTCCATTTTCTGGTAAAGGAAAACGTCCAGAAAAACTGCTCCAAGACAGCGCGCGGCCTCATGTGGGTAAACCGGTCAAGGATACGTTACTAGCGCTTGGATGGGAAGCTTTACCACACCCGGCGTATTCACCAGACTTAGCCCCATCCGATTATCATTTATTCCGGAAAATGCAGAACGATTTGTCTGACGTGCGATTCAAAACATTTGAAGAAGTGGAAAAATGGGTCGCTAAATTTCTCACCTCGCAAGACGAAAGTTTCTTTGCGAAAGGCATCCGCGAGTTACCTGAGAGATGACTGAAGGTCATTCAGTGCGATGGAGATTACTTCGATGAATAACTGTGTTTTACTTCTTTTTTAATAAATCTTGAATTTTTTGAAAACTGTCCTAAAACTTATTTGTACACCTAATACATTTTTTTTTTTTAAATGAATGCATAATATATCAAGAATATTGTGTTAAAATTTCAAGCCGATCGGAGTAAAATTGACGAAGTTATGTGTATTTGAGCGTCTATTGCTCCATGCCGGGTTTTATACCGGGACAGCAGCTGCGCGGCGCGCTATTGTATTTTTCGACCCCGAACAAATTTCTCGATAAACGGGCCTGTTCCGGGCCCGACAAGTTGACGATTTGCGAATTAGTAGAGCAGAGGAGCAAGCGGCGCACGACAGTAAAGAAGAAAGAGTCTTGCGTAGACAAACGCAAAAAGATGCTCTCGATCATCTTGCTGGAAGCCTTTTTGCTCTACGGACCTGGCATCGACGACTTTGAGTGAGTATAAGAAAATTATCGAGTTTTATTTTGAATTTCTAAAAATTCAAAGATAATTGAAAAATCTGAAAACATTCATACGTATTCGGAAAAATGAACGAATCACGAAAAAAAATTGGGTTGCGGGGAAATTTGTTGACTAATTTTTTTTTTTTCATCATTTTGTTAATAACATTTTGGAATTATTATTATGCAAAATTGATCTTTTGAGTACCTTTCATATGCATGAATTTTCTCAGATTTTTATGCAATCGAGAAGTGTTCTCAAACTTATGTGCAATGAGCGCTAAGCGACCAAACACTTCTGCGTTTTTCAAACTGTTTTTCTGAGACTTGTCATATTTGAAGTCCGTGTGCACGATAACTCAAAATCTACTGGACCAATCGCTTTGAAATTTTGCACAGTACTTCTTCACATAATTCACCAGGTATTGTCGAGAGCTTTTTTGTGTTTTTTTAATAATTACTAATTTTTCAACAACAAATTAGCCGATTTGTTTAGGGAAAATCGGGTTTTTGGCTTCCAAGTGCTACGAAAAATCGAAAAATCGAAAAAAAAATCCTCCCGTCATTACCTCGAGAAACATCTCCTCTAATAAATGCATTTTGATTTTTTTGTTTCAGATGATTCTGTTGCGAGTTATGGTGCACACCGCAAACCAACTTTTTTTCGAGGCGCCTCCGGGGTTTAATTTTCACTCGCTCAATTTTCAATATTTTGCAATGCAAATTTAGGAGAATGTTGTTCAAATGTTACTTGATTATATGTAAATTTTTCAATAAACGAACACTATTCGTTACGCCAAAAAAAAATCTTAAAAACATGCCTTTTTTTCGCCGAATTAACTTTACCCCGCCCTTAAATGTAATTAATTTTCCCGTTTTTGTTGTTGCTATTATTTTTATTATTATCATCATCGTCACCACCCGTATTATTTCATTTTAATTATTATTTTAAGAAAAATGTATTATTTTAATTACTAATTCATTTTTTAAGTAATACTTTCGCTATTATTATTCGCATAATAAATATAATAATAGTAACATATCATTCATATTATGCAGTTACATGTGTGCGTGTAGGGAGGGGAGTGTAGAAATATACGCGCGCGCGTGTGTGTGTGTGTGTGTATGGGGCCTTCCATACCAATTCGACCTGGGTCTGACCCTCGACCCCTCAAATCTGGTTCCCGATTTTTCCTACCATTACTCTCACTCTAACAAGCAATTACAATTTTTATTCAGATTTTTCAAAATAAATTTGAGCGCGTCATGAATTTTTGAAATTTTTTTTGAACACCCCGATGGCCGTAGTCGAAAAATCTGAAAAAATTCCCAAAAATACAGTGTCAGATATAAAAAATGTTGGTGTTAAATTCATAATGTCTGGGCTTTTGCTTCGACCCGTTTTTTAGCTTATTGAGCAAAAAGAAAATGAAAAAAATAAGAAGCAGAGATCAATTTACTGTAGACTGTTTCTTAAAATTTTGTATGCATAATACCAGATTTAAAAAAAAATTCTCCGATTTTTCTAAAGTGTATTTTGTAATTTTCGATTTTTTTAAAATCATGGTTGACAAAAACCCTAATTAGGGGTTGAAGCAAAAGCCCAGACATTATGAATTTTACATCAACATTTTTTATATCTGACACTGTATTTTTGGGATTTTTTTCAGATTTTTCGAGGACTTTTTCGAGGTGTTAAAAAAAATTCAAAAATTGATGACGCGCGGAAAATTTATTTTGAAAAATTTGAAAAAAATTGTAATTGCTTGATAGAGTGAGAGTAATGGTAGGAAAAATCGGGAACCAGATTTGAGGGGTCGAGGGTATATATATATATATATCCTATATATATATATATATATATATATATATATATATATATATATATATATATATATATATATATATATATATATATATAATGCTGGTAAGAGGGTACGGAGATTTACGCACTACTCAAGAAAAGCGAGGGCAGGGGGAAGAAAATGAGATGTACGTTACAGCAAGCGAACAAAGAGAATCGTGAGACAAGAGTCCAGCAAAAAAGAAAGAACGAAGGACCCCCGAGACGATACGTTTGAGCTCGCGCACGGTATTCTTACATACCTTTTGAACTATTTTTAACACGCCCGACTACTGCGAGTACTACTATACAAATACAATATATGTATATATGTATATACGTATATACGTTATAGAGGAGCAGTGCGTTACTATATGCGAAAGCTGGTGGTTCGCTGAATGGGGCAATCGCGCTTCCAGGAAGTGAGATCACGTTTCTACGAATGCAAATGTCAGAGGAGCCTACCTGCGGTCCTCCGCGTGGTAATGACGCAACGCGCGGGACTCTCGAGACGGGATGAAGAATAAATAGAATTGAAAAAAAAAAAAAGAAAATAGTCGCGATACGCAAAGTATCGACGTGTGATATTCCGAGACTCTGATGTAATTTCTCCGATGGCACGCTCGTTTCTGCGGGCCCGTGAAGTAGCGAAAAGCAAATTTGAAAAAAAAAAAAAAACATTTTTGAATATCGGGGTGAACCGAGACGAACATCTGCTCGACCTCGTCTCGATATTTTAAGGGTACCCGAACTTATATATATATATACACACACACACACACACACACACACACACACACACACACACACACACACACACACACACACACACACACACACATATATATATATATATATATATATGATTTGTAACGGAAAAAAAATAGTTCGCTGGTTTCTGGTAAGCGCTTTCGTCGGAGTAACCAAAGATCGAGAGGACAGTCAATAAACCGTTGAAACGGTAAACGACTTTGCCCTTTGCGTAACAGACTCGACGATAATAATAAATTTGAATTTGATTCCTAGCCTCGTGTTCTACCTCGAAATTTAAGTAGTCCCGTCTATTTTTTTTTCAACCGTGGTACACTTAAAAATGTAAATACGATTTGTCTATACGAGCTCCAAGAGAACTATTTGGAACATCGTTGGACATTTACCGCGTGACTTCCCATCTACAAGCCAATGTTTTTTTATTATTCCTCATGTTTATTCGTATTTTTATCGTCTCTTGATTGTTAAAAATCTTTATTCAAATTTTAGATTATTTTACATTTAATTTATATTCAATTTATTCAACTCTTTATTTGAAATTCATCATTGCACTGACAAAAATAATATTTAATTTCAATAGGATCTATTTAAATAAAATAGATTTTTTCCTTGGCTCACGGCCTACTACGATCTTATTTGTTTTAAAGATATTTTTTTATTTGTTTCAGCTATTCTTTTTAAATATTGATAATCAAATCAAATATTCAGATAATCAAATATTCTTTTGAATATATAAAAATTGAATAAATAAATTGAATAAATAAAAATTCGATTCAACTAAAGGCCATAGCCGGGTAAGTAGGGAAAAATTGCCCCCGCATTTTTTCCAGCGAAATTTGGAGTATATTCTGAGGTATAAAAAAAAAAAAATTCTTAAAATTTCATGCCCGTGAACGCAAAATTGTTTTAGAAAAATGATTTTTTTTTAATATCAAAAAAAAAAATTTCCGGAAACGGTACAGTCGATCGATTTGATTTTTTTTTGGTACTTATTCCGATCAAACGTGTTACGAAATAAAATTACAGAATATCTTGCGAAAGATTAAGGTTTGAAAAAACAATAATGTTCCTTGTTTTTTTTTTTTTACTATAATCCACTAGAGGTACAATAACGAAATTTTTTTCATACAATGTTTGGGCACCTTATTAGATTATATAATTTTTTCAAAATGATCGGCTTGGTACGCCGCAGTGAAAAAAAAGAAACACACTTTATTGATATATTTTAGTTATATAGATATATAACTAAAATATATCAATAAAGTGTGTTTCTTTTTTTTCACTGTGGCGTACCAGACCGATCATTTTGAAAAAATGATATAATGTAATAAGGTGCCCAAAGATTATATGAAAAAAATTTCATTATTGTACCCCTAGTGGATTATAGTAAAAAAAAATAAAACAAGGAACTTTATTTTTTTTGAACGTTAATCTTTCGCAAGATGTTCTGTAATTTTATTTCGTAAAACGTTTAATCGCAACAATTACCAAAAAAAATCGATTCGATCCACTGAAGCGTTTCCGGAATTTTTATTTTTTTTTATTAAAAAATTCGCTTTTCCAAAACCATTGCGTTGACGGGGATGAAATTTTCAGAAAATTTGTTTTTTTTTTATACCTCAGAATATACTCCAAATTTCGCTGGAGAAAATGCGGGGGCGATTTTTCCCTACTTACCCGGCTATGGCCCTTTGCTGACATTGTAACTCAAAGAGCAATTATCCGATTGACCCGAAATTTCAATTGAGTACTCTTGAATATATTTACTCTACAATGACGTAGGATATTTTTGATTGAATGAAAATTGACGATTTGGCATTGAAAAAAAAAGCGACCATTTTATAGGCAAGAAAACAGACGTTTTTTTCTTCATAACTACGCCATTTTGTTAGTATTTGATATTTTTCGAAAATCCTACGTCATTCCTACGACATTTTTTTCCTTTTTCGGTTTGGGTGGGAATCGAAATATCGATGGATCAATATTCGGATGGGCTGAAATATCGAATTAAAAAATGTCGAATGTTTGAATATCGATAGATCAATGTTCGGAGGGTTTATATAGTCGTAAATAAAAATTCCGAATACGAATAACTCGAAGTTGAAATATAGCGAAAAACAAAAACCGATTTAAAAAATATTGAGAGACAAAAATATCGAATTGCTTATATAAATAACACCAAATAATTCAAGAAGACGAATCTTCGAATTGTAAATATAGCGACGGGTCAAAAAACAGAAAGCATTAAATGCGAACGGCCAAAAAGTCGAGTGGTTAAAATAGCGAAGGGTCAAAATGTCGAACGGCCCGGATGGCGAAAACTTGTGATCGAGGCAGATAGTGTTAGCGGTCGGCCGGGACGACATCCATACCATGTTCGCCATTTTGGCATTCGCCATTTCGGACCATCGATATTTTGCGTCTCGATATATTGCTTTCCGCTATAGGCGGTATTACGAATATTAGATACTCGCTTTTTTCTGTTTCGGAGATATGGATGTTATAGATTGTTCCAATCTATATTTGTATGTCTCAAATTGCCGACGATCTGAATATACATTTTCAGATAAATGAGCTCTCGAATAAATGATGCTTTGCTTTATAGTCATTCGATTTTTTCTTCGATCGAAACATAACATTTCGAATAATTAAACCTTCGTTATTTTGAGAGTTCACAATTCTGTCGTTTCGAAATATTTGTCGATCTATATTTGGTCCTTCGATATTTGGATCCCCACCCTTCGGTTTCAGCTACTCAATCGGCCGGAATCATGTCAGCAGTGGAGGAACTTTTTTTTCGGCGCCTCCGAACGCAGCGCATAAGTCGCTTGGATCTAAATATTTTTCTATGAAAACATTATGTAATATTTGGGTAAAATTATGATTAAAATTATTGGGTAAAATTATGTAATAATTGGGTGAAATACACCCAAATATATTCTTAATTTTCCGAAACATTTAAGACAGTAGTGTGGTCTAGAAATGTGACAAAATTGATTTTTTCTTCATTTTGTTATTCCTTGGACCTTTCTTAAGGGGTAAGGCCACTGTAAATTTTTTGAAAAATCGATTTTTTTTTATTGGCTTAAAAAATAGTTTAAACCCTCTAGTTTAAAAATAGTTTAAATCCTTTTAACTTCTTTTTTTAATTTTTTCCAATAAAAAACTATTCGCAAAACTTTAAACGCGTTTTTCTCGAAACATGGTTTTTCAAAATGGCACGCAGCATAACTCGAACAATTTTCATTTTTTTTACTTGAAATTTTAACCAGATGTGAACATTTACATTATCTTGAGAATGTCGATCGGAATTTTCAAGAACTTTATTTATTGATTTTTTATTAACAAAAAACTTGCCGTTTTTTTCGTCAAAAATCAATTTTTTTTTTCAAACGCACGCCAAATCCACAAAAATTGATACTTTTTAAAATCCGATCGACATTCTCTAGCTATAGCCCTCTAGATTAATGGTTTTTTTTTGTTCTAGATTCAAAAGTGCACCAGTGGTGCTGCGTGCCGCGGAGCCCTGGAAGCAAAACATGTTCCGGGAAGATAGCTGTGGAACCGCCATTTTGTTTTTTTTTACTGTAAAAAAATTTTATAATAAAGTTTAATGTATGCCCGATAACACCATTAAAAGTTTTTTTTTCAAATACCTTCAATTTCGGGAGCAAAAAATTAGTGAAAAAACCTTTTTTTTGGGCCGTTACAGTGGCCTTACGCCTTAATACGCTCGTGAAAACCGTTTATTGATATTTCACAAATTAGCAGAGTAATAGAAATTATAAGCACCCAAATGTTCAGCCTCCACACTGGTATAGCCCCTTGACGTTTCGATCCATCGGTTTTTATTCTACTCTCTTATTTTTACAATATTTATTTTTCATTCATTATGCGTTTCTTTTTATTTGACCGAATATTCATTTTTATTTCAATTTTTATTATAGTTTCTTTGATTATTTTATACTGTAATCTGCAGTGAAAAAAGAAATTCGTTCATCCATCCAAAGTTCAGTTGGTTTAACAAAATTGTATCTTTAAATACGTTCAACGTGATTTTTGATTGGCATAAGAAAACAGTATACCTGGGCAGTAACGGTACAAAATGATCATTTTTCCTACCCTTTTGGTTATCCCAATTGGTCCCAAACTTCAAGCTCGTGAATATTTCGAGACCCGCGCCGTTTCTTTCAAAACTTGGTGCATAATTATTGTTCGCTTGCCTAGGGCATGATAAGTGCGTGTGCGCGCATAAAAGCGGCGGCGCACAAAGAAAGAGAGGAGGGGGAGCAGGCTTGTGCGTATACTCGAGATAAATGGAACAGAAGCCACGTCGCATCGTCGCCGAGTGGCGAGGAATGCCGGCTGCCACGTGCTGACCCTCGTTTCAGAAGATAACCCACACACTCGGAGGACCATCTCGAGCTCATTTATACGTACGTATTGTTTGTGTATATACAAATGGAGATTCGCCGCGCCTTCCGTTCGTCCCAGGCACGTTGCGATAATCCGAGACATCCCGGTGCGTTGCGATCGCTGCGGATCAAACACGACCGAGACTCTCTTAGACGTGCGAATATATATATATATATATATATATATATATATATATACAGGGTGTCCCATTTTAATCTTACACCTGAATTTTCTCGAAAAATATTGCTCGGACGAAATATTGTGTGGAACAAAACTTCTAGGGATTGAAGGGGGACGTGTGAATAAAATTTATTTGAGGAGCCAAAATTCAAAATGGCGGCGTTACAAAGGCTGACATGTTTTTTTCAAACGGAAACATCAATTTTTTTTATTGCCAAAAAATTTGTCAGCTGAAAACTAAAAACTTTTGTTGAAAATTTTTTTTGATAAAGTTCATAGTTTTCAAGTGAGAACAACATTTTCATGCCATCAGCCATGCAACCTCCTACGCTTTGGCTAACGCAAATGCCGGTGGTAGGGACAATTAGACTAAATGTCTCACGGCGAGCCGCTCAATGTTGTATTTTCGAATGTATGACCACTTGAACAAAAAAAGAATCAAATTTTTTTGTTGAAAATTGTGGTTTTTTTTGTTTTTTTTTTGTTTTCAAATTTGGACGATATTTCATGAGAAAATTTTGGAGGAAAATCGATGAAAAATAGTTTTTTTCCATTTTAATAGCGTTTGTGCCATTTTCAGGCCCAAAAACGTGTTTCTTTAAATCCTTGACGAACTTTGATCACGATGGGTAGAAAAACACACACACACACACACACACACACACACACACACACACACACACACACACACACACACACACACACACACACACACACAAATCCTGGATACATCTGAAATAATTGAAAATGATGTTCTCACTTGAAAACTATGAACTTTATCAAAAAATTTTTTCAACAAAAGTTTTTAGTTTTCAGCTGACAAATTTTTTGGCAATAAAAAAAGTTATGTTTCCGTTTGAAAAAAACATGTCAGCCTTTGTAACGCCGCCATTTTGAATGTTCGCTCCTCAAATAAATTTTTTTCAAACGTCCCCCTTCAATCCCTAGAAGTTTTGTTCCACACAATATTTCGTCCGAGCAATATTTTTCGAAAAAAATCAGGTGTAAGATTAAAATGGGCCACCCTGTATATATATATATATATATATATATATATATATATATATATATATATATATATATATATATATATATATATATATGAGGCATTGTACGTCACTTCAGCCAGTAAAAAAAATCCACAAATAATTTTGAAAAATCGAGCTACTTTATTGAAAAATATTCACCGAGTGTCGACATTTTTTAAAAATTTCTGATGCTTTTTTCTCGTTGATTACCATTTTTTAATATTTTTCCATTCAAATGGCTGTATCTTTGTCAAGATTTGACGTATTTACATTCGTAAAAAACGAAAATGTGCGTCTTTTTCCAGCCGTCCAGAAAAAAATTAATCTAGATTTGTTTGAGCAAGTCGAACGTCCGTTTCAGGGCAAAATATGCAAAAATATTTTTTTTCTCAAGGAAAGACACTCGTTATTTTGTTTTGAGAATTTCCCCGAATTGAGAATACGAAAAACGGATTTTTGGTATTTTTTATATTATGGGATTCCTAAACAGCGTGAAGTAACGGCTATTTTTATTTTTTTTATTTTTTTTTATTAATGTTCGATGGAAGAGTGTGGAGCACTCGCTGTATGTTTACCAGGTTTTTGAAATACATATGACATATGTCATATGTATTGGATACCTTGGAGTACACCACACTCTTCAATCGAATATTAATAAAAAAATTAAAAATAAAAATAGCTGTTACTTCACGGTGTTTAGAAATCCCATAATAAAAAAAATACCAAAAATCCGTTTTTCGTATTCACAATTCGGGGAAATCTGAAAAAATAAAATAACGAGTGTTTTTCCTTGAGGAAAAAAATATTTTTGCATATTTTGCCCTTAAAAGGACGTTCGACTTGCTCAATAAAATCTGAATTAATTATTTTCTGGAAGGCTAGAAAAAGACGCACATTTTCGTTTTTTTTACAAATGTAAATACGTCAAATCCTGCCAAAGATATAGCCATTTGAATGGAAAAATGTTAAAAAAATGGTAATCAACGAGAAAAAAACGTCAGAATTTGTTTTTCAAATTCGACACGCGGTTAATATTTTTCAATAAAGTAACTCGATTTTTCAAAATTATTTGTGGATTTTTTTTTACTGGCTGAAGTGACGTGGAATACCTCATATATATGCAATAGTCCTTTCTCTGTGATAAACAATAATCCGCATTGCACGATGCGATTATGGAGATCGCGTGAACAAATTGTTGCAAGCTTCGAAGCAACGTAAATCGTTAATTAAAATTGTTAAAAATGTCACCACAGTATGGAGGAAGTTTGCATCGTTGGAATGCACCGAAATTATTTTTTTGTAGTAGAAAAATCGAGGTGTGGGGTTTTTTTAGGGAATGAAAGGGGATGGGGGTGGATTAATGCCGAATTACAACCCCTACGAGGTCGGCGCCGTGAGACAAAATGTGCAGAAAAATCCGAGCTTTAGTTTTGTCCACAGCGCCGAAGTCGTGGAAGTTCATTTTGGGGGTGAAAAAGTGGGGTGAAATTTTCAAAAATCAGTTTTAATTCAATAACTCTTTAGAACAAATTCGTACACTTTTTGTTCAAATGGAAAAGTTGTAGCCCTTGAAAAGACGCGTCGATTGAGTATTTGATCATCGCGCTTCGATAGTATCTTCACCCGCAAAAAAAAGGTTAAAATACAAACGAAAAAATGTTTATTGAATAACTCAAAAACAATCGATTTTTCGCGTATGGCCCAAATGTACGAAATGTAGAGAATAACTTTCTCTATCTTTTCGTTTCTATGGACCACCCTTGAATTTTGATTTTCCAACCCCTCTCGGGGGGTTGAAAATTCAAAATGAAATTCTGGGAAAACTATTGACCGCACGAATTTGCCGCCGTGAAAGAATTTCTAGCTTGAACCCTCAGCTACATTTTTGTGCACAGCGCCAAACTCGTATCCCTTTATTTTCGGTCAATAGTTTTCCCAGAATTTCATTTTGAATTTTCAACCCCTGAAAGGGGTTCGAAAAAGCAAAATTCAAGGGTGGTCCATAGGAACGAAAATATAGAAAAAATTATTATCTACATTTCGTACGTTGAAACCATCCCCGAAAAATCGATTGTTTTTTGGTTATTCGATAAACAATTTTTATTTTATATTTCAACAATTCTTTCGGGGGTGAAGATATTATTGGAGAGGGATGATCAAATACTTGATCGATGCGTCTTTTCAAGGTCTACAACGTTCTCGTTCGAACAAAAATTGTATGAATTTTTCCTAAAGAGTTATCGAGTGAAAACTGATTTTCAAAATTTCACCCCACTTTTTCACCCCCAAAATCAACTTCCGCGACTTGGGCGCTGTGGACAAAAATGAAGCCCGGCTTTTTCTGAACATTTTGTCTCCCGGTGCCGACCTCGTGGGGGTTGTAGTTTGGCATTAATTCACCCCCGTCCTCTTTCATCCCCTAAAAAAACCCTACACCCCGACTTTTAGGGGAACTTGGATTTTGCACCTACGGCACCTACGCAAACACCTATCAAAAATTAATATGAAATTAATTTTGAAATTAATATGAAATTAATTTTGAAATTAATATGAAATTAATTAATATGAAATTAATATGAATGAAAATATAATTTTTTCCTATTCCAATATACAGCACGACTGTACTATATATTCAAATTGAATAAATAAAGATTCGATTCAACTAAATCTCTATTTGCTTGCAATGTACACCGTAAATCTAAGTGTACTATATACATAAAATATTTCATAAATCCAAAATTAAATGAAATACTTCGTTGAGGGTTTTACGACAACGATTTTGTCTCGTAATTCGTCATTCCCTGGCCTTTTGAGATGATTTCTATCGAAGAAAATATTTCACCTCTCCTATTTTATATTTTCGAATATAATATATTTAAAGTAAATAATTTCAATAATGGAATGCAATAGGAAAAATTTGATTCCACGAAAAAATCTAGTTAATTCAAATGAACAAAAATCAAATAGACGCGATGAGTTCATATCGATAGAATTTTTTTCTGTCAGTGCAGGATTCGTTCGGTAAGCCTATACAAGCAAAACACTTATTTTTTTCACGTCGCTTATTAAACAGTGGCACAATAGTTGCTGACGCGTCAATTTTTCGCCAACCATTAAGTACCAAACTAAAATAAGCGAATCCTATATGATCGATTTACAAAGCCATTCTCCATGTTCATTATTGACGGAAAAATTCAATCGTCCGAAGTTGGATTCGAACGCGCTAAATCAGGCTTGCACATTCGTACTTAAAATTGCTCAAATTTCGTCTCCCCAAGAATCAGAGCATCGTCAGTGTCACTGGATCCGAATAATTGAGAATTTCAAGTTTTCGTCGAATCGAGAAAATTCCGTTGTACCTCTCAACGTCGTCGGGACATCGGGTGACATTTGGGCCCAAAAATGCTCGCCGGAGAGCAACGTAAAACAGGGCGCGTTCGACCGCGAGAAAATAGACGACGTCCGGAGAGCGTAGGAATGCAACGCGCGTTTAACGAGAATCGAAGGAAGGAAGCACCGAAGAAAAAGGGACGAGGCAGCAAACGAGAGAGAGAGAGAGAGAGAGAGAGAGAGAGAGAGAGAGAGAGAGAGAGAGAGAGAGAGAGAGAGAGAGAGAGAGAGAGAGAGAGAGAGAGATTTCAAAGAATTCTCGGCGCGTGTTCGCCGCGATCTACGCAAAATTGGATTCGATCCAGATATTATTAGAGTTTGGTGGCCCCGGCTGCGAGCGTGTGCAAGAGTCGCGACGATTATGCGAAGATGCGCGAGCGAAGAGGGGGTAGAACGATGCACCGTTGGGGGCCGTAATATCCCCCCCTCCCCTCACTACTGCCTCACCGCCGCCATCTCTTCCTTCCAGCGCGAGAGAAGTCCGGTGAACGGCCGAGGTTAGCTCTCGAGTATTTTCTCGCGTCTGCGCTTCTATCGCGTAAAGCGCTGAAAAGAGCCCCGGGGCTCGTGGCACTCGGTGCGGCGGCCCTGGCGCCTGGAATGCGGGCGCGGCGAATCACGAGTGTGCGCGCGCACCCGCGCGTCCTCTGTGTGTGCCTACGTACGTACACAAACCCCACTATATTCGCGCGCTCCCACCACTCGAGAAACTCTCGGCGCGTACACACACACACGGGCGCACGCGGGAATTTGCACGAAGCGAAAAACAAAAAGAAGCATGCACGGGGAGTGAAGAGCGAGTATAGCTAGTGGCGCGCGTATACACGTATCGATGATCTTCCACACGGGAATACGCGATACGCACTCTGGTGGCCGAAGATCGAGGTGGCCCCTCTCGCGCCGTAAGTCGAGAAAGATGCTACCGGTCTTTTTTTCATCCCGCAACACACACACACTTTGTATTACAACGATATGTACCTTCTGTTTTCTTCCTACGTAGATGGATTGAGAAAGAAAACCAATTGAATCAAACAAATACACTGGTTGATTCAAATAAATGTCTGATCGCGGAATGCCACGGATATATGAGATTGTTACAATACTAGAAAATATTGGAAAATGTGATTGAACTAAATAACATATTATTTTATTTGAAAAAACTCTTCTGTTCTCTGAATATCTACATTATCCTTCAAATAAAATTATATTCTATCGAAATCATTCTATACGGGGTAATTTTTTTTATCTTGAGACTGATAAATATCTAGAAAAATAAGCCTTATACGACAAAAATGTCCCAAATAAACCTTCAATAGTTTCCAAGGGGCAATGCAATCGCGAAGAAATGAACCGCCTGCCGCCCCTGGGGCTGTCCATAAATTACGTCATTTCAAAATGGGGGGGGGGGGGGGTCTGGTCGCTGGATGACGGTAACGATAATTGGATTATGACAATAGGAAGGATAGCATGATTTGGGGGGGGGGTCGAAAATCAGCAAAAATCGATGACGTAATATATGGATGGCCCCCTGGGCTTGGGGCGGGGGGGAACTTTGAAATCTTAAATGGGACCCCTACTTTTCATTAGAGATTCAGATTATACATTGAAAAAACACGTAACTTTTGTCTGAACTTTTTTTTTTTAATCGGGATAGATGGCGCTGGATTGGTAGAGGCGGAACGATACATTGGCCTGCCAGATCGCCAGACCTTACGTCGCCAGATTTTTTTTCGTTGGGTCTCTTAAAAACTGTAGTTTATCAACAAGTGCCAACAACTCGTGAAAACATGATTGGACGAATCAGAAATGCTTGCGCAAACATTAAAGCGAACAAACTTTTGAGTTGTGTACAATCATTCGAAGTACGGATCGATAAATGCATCGAAGTTGAAGGTCATCGGTTTGAACACTTATTGAATTAACGGCGGGGTAAAGTTAATTCGGCGAAAAAAAGGCATGTTTTTAAGATTTTCTTTTTGGCGTAACGAATAGTGTTCGTTTATTGAAAAATGTACACATAATAAAGTAACATTTGAACAACATTCTCCTAAATTTGCATTGCAAAATATTCAAAATTGAGCGAGTGAAAATTAAACCACGGAGGCGCCTCGAAAAAAAGTTGGTTTGCGGTGTGCACCGTAACTCGCAACAGAATCATTTGAAACAAAAAAATCAAAATGCATTTGTTAAAGGAGATGTTTCTCGAGGTAATGACGGGAGGATTTTTTTCTTTCGATTTTTCGATTTTTCGTAGCACTTGGGAGCCAAAAACCCGATTTTCGCTAAAAAAATCGGCTAATTTGTTGTTGAAAAATTAGTAATTATTAAAAAAAAAAAAAAAAAAGCTCTCGACAATACCTGGTGAATTATGTGAAGAAGTACTGTGCAAAATTTCAAAGCGATTGGTCCAGTAGATTTTGAGTTATCGTGCACACGGACTTCAAATATGACAAGTCTCAGAAAAACGGTTTGAAAAGCGCAGAAGAGTTTGGTCGGCATGGAGCAATAGACGCTCAAATACTCATAACTTCGTCAATTTTACTCCGATCGACTTGAAATTTTAACACAATATTCTTGATATATTATGCATTCATTTAAAAAATGGAAAAAAAAAATGAAAAAAAAATTTTAATACTTTACCCCGCCCTTAAGGGGTAAGGCCACTGTAAATTTTTTGAAAAATCGATTTTTTTTATTGGCTTAAAAAATAGTTTAAACCCTCTAGAATAAGAAAAAAAAGGTCCTGTGCGACGTCTTTTTTAATTTTTT
Organism: Ophion obscuratus; assembly: GCA_964007375.1. Lineage (NCBI taxonomy): Eukaryota > Metazoa > Arthropoda > Insecta > Hymenoptera > Ichneumonidae > Ophion > Ophion obscuratus. Next base: position 69,029,787 of record OZ023313.1, on the reverse strand, counting down.
TCCAATAAAAAACTATTCGCAAAACTTTAAACGCGTTTTTCTCGAAACATGGTTTTTCAAAATGGCACGCAGCATAACTCGAACAATTTTCATTTTTTTTTACTTGAAATTTTAACCAGATGTGAACATTTACATTATCTTGAGAATGTCGATCGGAATTTTCAAGAACTTTATTTATTGATTTTTTATTAACAAAAAACTTGCCGTTTTTTTCGTCAAAAATCAATTTTTTTTTTCAAACGCACGCCAAATCCACAAAAATTGATACTTTTTAAAATCCGATCGACATTCTCTAGCTATAGCCCTCTAGATTAATGGTTTTTTTTTGTTCTAGATTCAAAAGTGCACCAGTGGTGCTGCGTGCCGCGGAGCCCTGGAAGCAAAACATGTCCCGGGAAGATAGCTGTGGAACCGCCATTTTGTTTTTTTTTTTACTGTAAAAAATTTTATAATAAAGTTTAATGTATGCCCGATAACACCATTAAAAGTTTTTTTTTCAAATACCTTTAATTTCGGGAGCAAAAAATTAGTGAAAAAACCTTTTTTTTGGGCCGTTACAGTGGCCTTACCCCTTAAGTAGATTTTCGGTTCGCGCTACGCTTACGAGAAACGAGCGCGCGTGCGGCTTCTAGCGGCTACTTCGACAACTACGGGTTTCCTCGCACCTATAATTTCGGATAAGGGATAGGATAGGATAAAAGGATAGTTGTTTCTTAAGGAGTGAGATGCAGTCAGAATTTTCAAAAACTCGATTTTTTAATAACATTTTCGTGAAGTATGATGTTTCGAAAATATTCCCTGAAAATTTCAAGTCAATTCGATGAATAGTTTCCGGGATATCCCACAATTAGTGAAGGGGCGTCGGGTCCCCATGGCAAGTAGCGTCTGAAAAACGCGCAAACGATAATTAACCCAGTCGAATTAGATGAAAAGAGGGGCTGACACGAAAATAATTCCGCACAGTAATTTTCCTTTCGAAATCGTTGGGGCAGTCTGCATTTCGGTTTTCGGGCGGATGACCCTGTTGCGTCATCCGCCATCTTGAATTTGAGGGTGAATTTTTGTTTATTGAATAACTCGTTTATTTTCAATTTAACGCGAAAAATGGTCATTGCCAAAGTTGTTTGGAATTAAATTTCCTACAATTTTGGTCCTCAAAAGCTTTTCCCTAGGATCGATATTTTTCGATTTAGACCGGAAAAGAGGGGGTGAATTTTTGTTTATTGAATAACTCGTTTATTTTCAATGGTACACGAAAAAATGGTTATTACCAAAGTTATTCGAAATTAAATTTTCTACCATTTTGGTCCTCATCAATTTGTTCCCAGGATCGATATTTTTTTATTTAGACCCGAAAAGAGGTGGGGTGAATTTTTGTTTATTGCATAATTCGTTTATTTTTTATTTGACACGAAAAATGGTTATCACCGAAGTTGTTTGGAATTAAATTTCCTGCAATTTTGGTCCTTGTCAATTTTTCCCTAGAATCGATATTTGATTTGATTTTTTTATTTCCAGGTATACAGTATCCTCTAAAAGGACGCGGCACCTGCTCTATATAGCAGCGTTAGAGCGAGCCTGAGTTTCAGTTTGTTTGGGTTGGAACGAAAAAAAAAAAAATTTAATTTTTTTCATTGTAAAAGTAATACAGTTTGAGAAACGTATCATTTACAACCCTCTTTTTCCTTTACCGTAAGCGTGCGTCCCAAAAATATGAACCTTACAAAAAAGGTCGGCATCAACGTTATTGCAATCTCAATTTTCAACAGATTAGTTTATCATCTATTTATACGAAAAAAATCAATAATAAACAACATAATAGAATATTTAGGTTCACCCCCACCTCTTTTCGGGTCTAAATCGAAAAATATCGATCCTAGGAAAAAATTGATGAGGATCAAAATTGTAAGAAATTTAATTCCAAACAATATCAGTAATGACCATTTTTCGTTTAAAATTGAAAATAAACGAATTCTTCAATAAACAAAAATTCACCCCCACCTCTTTACGGATCTAAATCGAAAAATATCGATCCTCGGGAAAAATTGATGAGGATTAAAATTGTAGGAAATTTAATTTCTAACAACTTCGGTAATAACCATTTTTCATGTAAAATTGAAAATAAACGAGTTATGCAATAAACAAAAATTCATCCTCATCTCCTTTCGGGTCTAAATCGAAAAATATCGATCCTAGGAAAAAATTGATGAGGACCAAAATTGTAAGAAATTTAATTCCAAACCACTTCAGTAATTACTATTTTTCGTGTAAAATTTAAAATAAACGAGTTCTTCAATAAACAAAAATTCACCCCCACCTCTTTTCGGTTCTAAATCGAAAAATATCGATCCTAGGAAAAAATTGATAAGGACCAAAATTGTAGGAAATTTAATTTCAAATAACTTTGGTAATAACCATTTTTCATGTAAAATTGAAAATAAACGAGTTATGCAATAAACAAAAATTCATCCTCATCTCTTTTCGGGTCTAAATCGAAAAATATCGATCCTCGGGAAAAATTGATGAGGATCAAAATTGTAAGAAATTTAATTCCAAACACCTTCAGTAATGACTAATTTTCGTGTAAAATTGAAAATAAACGAGTTATGCAATAAACAAAAATTCATCCTCACCTCCTTTCGGGTCTAAATCGAAAAATATGGATCCTAGGAAAAAATTGATGAGGACCAAAATTGTAGGAAATTTAATTTCAAATAACTTTGGTAATAACCATTTTTCGTGTAAAATTGAAAATGAACGAGTTATTCAATAAAGAAAAATTCACCCCGTCTTTTCGGGTGTAAATCGAAAAATATCGATCCAGGGGAAAATTGATGAGGACCAAAATTGTAGGAAATTTAATTCCAAACAACTTTGGTGATGACCATTTTTCGTGTAAAATTGAAAATAAACGAGTTATTCGCAGCAATTACCCGGGAAGGGAGAATGCTTCGAAGACAACAACAAATTGATATTTTGGAAGCTTGCACATCGACAGAAGCCCTATTTTATGGGCTAAGAATTGATGATTCGATGTAAGTAATTTTTTAATTAGTATTTCTATACATAACTCAAGTGTAAAATTGATAAACTCTTTCAGAAAATTTCAAAAATTTATTACTCAAAAACTATGAACTTTGCCAAAATTTTATAAAGAATACTTTCGTTTCAAAATTGCCCAAAATGTTAAAAAAAAATAATTCATCCCGAAAAACTTTAATTTTTTCAAAAATTGTTTTAACAGTTGGCTATAAACAATTGAATGCTCGACTTTTCGGCAAAAAATTGTGATATTCGGATTCAGCGGATCAAAATACAAAAAAAAGTTTAGCTTCATCCATCGAGCTCAAAATTTTACGAACACATAATACCGTATCCACATCGAAAAACTTTAAACGCGTTTTTCTCGAAACAATGTTTTTTAAGTCGGTGACCACTATTATTCAAAAACCACTCGATGGATTTTGAGGAAATTTGGTGTGCTTATCGATAGCATTAAAAACTAGTCCTTAATCAAAGAATTTTCATTTTTTTTGAAAATTTATATTTTTTTCAACAATAAACGAGCGATTTTTTGGTCGAAAATCGAAAGTTATCTTTCGGAAGCTGCCATTTTGTGAATTTTTGAAAAAAAAAAGCTTCGATTACAAACTAGATTTATTATTAAGCTAATGATTTTTTTTGTTTTTTTTAAATTTCAATCGCGTTTTGTTTGGAATAATAAATTCGATTATTTACACCAACAATTTTAAAATCGAATCAACGAAATTTCATTCAACAACACCAATGATATTGGATCAATGATTTTTTGTTCTCAGTGTGGAAGAGAATACTTTGGCGACGCGTCATCTCTCGGTCTCTCCCGATGTCGTAACAATGAATCGAGTATATCAGCCTTTCGTACAATACTCGCGAAAGATCGTCAATTGCGAAGCGCATGATTGTTGACTAGGCGATTGCACGCATTCGGCCCTCGCTGGCGCCTTTTTTTCCGCGTTCCAATGCAAAAGTCGTAAAGCTTCTCAATTTCAACGCTAACAACGAGTCGCTCATTCCACGAATACAAGAGGTATAAAAAAGCCCGTACACGCTCGACCTTCCAACGGTAACCGTGCATTTTGAGCGCGCCACCAGTCGAAAACGATTCGACAGTAAAAACACGCGTTATCTCGGAAAGAGGTTACGACGAGGATTCGGAGGCATTCTAATTTTCAAGTACGATCCTACCTCGGTTACGCAATCGAGCCTCCCGATATATCATTCTAAACGTGTCCCAACAGAGTTTGCTGAGAATCGTTGAAATCGTTGAGATTTTTTTTTTTTTTCGTCAGTTGTACAGAGCGGGATGAAAAATTCTCGGCCGAGATACCGTTAACCGTCCTATCCGCTCGCTGGTATCTCGGGCCGAGAACTTTTCAGACCCTCCTTGCAACGATGCAAAAGAGTTTTTTTGTTTGTTATTCGAATAGGTGCATACAATCGATGAAACGATCAACGGATCACTCAAAAATTATAATCTCGCATTGATTCCTTCTTTTTCATACTCAAACAAACGTTTCCGTGCGATTTCTCCATCGAACTTGCGTCAACGGAAAGAAAGAACAAATATTTTCCATCCCTGGTGGAGAATGTACAAACTAAATCACGAGACTCACCGGTCTCGCGGATCGATCCACGTTGTCTTTCGCGTATTGTGATCGATGAAGTAAACCTTCCCGTCAAAGTCCTGGGCGACGTCCCACCCTTCCGGAAGCGGTATCTCCCCATTCCGTCTCCTTGGCATATTTCACTGCGCTCTAAATTCATCCGCCGACCGTCACCGACATAAACAAAAAGAGAGAGAAAAAAAAACAAATCAGCTATGAAGGGCCGAGTTGTACATCATTTTCTCCGTAATTCCTTTCCAAGTATCGTGAACGCGTGACAGGGGGAGGGGGGGGCGAGGAGGAAGCAAGAAAAACGTAAAAAGGCGCACGGAGAGGAGAACGGCGCGTACGCGCGTAAAAGGGAGTCTAGCGCGACGGCTCGAATTCCCCCGTAGCCGAGAGCAAGCGTTACGTGCATAAATATGTGTGTGCGGCGCGGAGGACGGACGGGTAGAAGCATTCCGCGACAAAAACAGCCAAGCGGCGAGAAAACGAATGAAAATGAGCGAGAGGGCGCCGTAAGATTGAAAGTAAGAGAGAAACTGCGTACGTCGCGCGAGGCAGGGGGGGCGCAAAATAAGAGTAAAGAGATAGAGCGAGCAGAGAGAAAATACGAGAAAAAAGCTAGGGAGAATGCGTCGATGATAGAGAGGTAGGGGAAAGAATAAGAGGAAGAGGATGAAAAGAGCGCGGAGAGATAAGAGAGAGAGAGAGAGAGAGAGAAGCATCACGAAGAGAGAGTGGATAGCCTGTACACTCGCCGGAGCAAACTCTCCGCCATCATGAATACCTCATTATCATGAGCGGAGTGACGTCAGTGTCCCCGCCTTCGGATTCCTCTAGAGCGGAATTCCACCGTTAACCATTGCCGGGGACGTAGAGAAAGAGAGAAAGAGAGGCCGTGAGAGAGCGCGCGAGAAAGAGAGGGAGAACGCGCGGACGAGCACTCGAGCAACGGAGCACCGCGTACCGCCGTCGTAACCCCACGATTCTCTCTCTCTCTCTCTTGTTAAACACTCGAAAATCCGACGAAAACGAATTTTACGTTTCGAAGAAACATTTTCGTGGAAAAAAAAGGGCAAAGGCAAGAAGAAAAAAAACTTCACAAACGACACTTTTTCTTTCCGACGAAACCTCCACGCACACTGTAAACACCTTCGTTATACTTTATTAAAAAATCACTTCACCTCGCGCGTACAGCTGTGTACGCGAGCGCACGAAAAAAAAAAATCTTGCCTCACGATCGTTCACTTCTTGTTTTTCGTCGACCAAAAAAAAAAAAACAATTTTTTCGTGGCAACGCTTCTTGCGAAGCTTATCACGGGTTTTCGGTCTGATTGGACTTTTCGTGTTTCGTTCGCCAGCCGTTCAAGATTCGAGTATTCTTTTTCGGAGAGCGCGCGTGTTTGTGGCCCGTGCGGTGAGCGAGACGAAGAGAGAGAGAGAGCAATCTACAGGATCGCGGTCAAGAATCTCGCGGTATGCCAAGTTCTCGATTCGTGGCCGCGCGCGACTTTCGTAGCGCGGCCCCGCGGTACAAACGTCTCCTTATTTTTCGCGAGAAACGACGACGACGACGCTTTACGTATTTCGTAAAACAAAAAAAAAAAACTTTCACAACCGTCCCACCGGTAGAATGTCCGTGGTAAACTTTCGCAAACGCGTCTCTCGGCCTTCTCGTGAGGATCGCACGCGTACACGTAAAATTACGTTCTCGTGCGATGCAAGAGTGTGAACAAAAAAAAACCCTCTTTTACACGACTTTCTCGCAGGTTTCCGCGCAAAGATTCTTTCAAATTTTTGTACATTCACTGATATTCCTCGTGATTTGTCGTTGCGATCAACACTCGCGACATCTTCCAATTTCGCGTGTTTTTTTATCTTCCTCTTTCTTCGGAGTATACAAATACGTTTATCTACAAATATATGTATGGAGAGGAGTGAAATGAAGGGTGGAAATGTTTCCAAGACTCTTCAATCCCGCACTATAACGCAACTCGTTCGCTCGTCACTCGAGTACCGACGTTTATTTATTATTGACTCTTTATCTATCTCGTGCGAAGAGACTCGTGCACGTCTTTGGCACTGATTGCGCGTCCCTGGCCGCCAGTTACCATCGGCCACCCGTACGACACTGTCAAGTCAACTACCAGTCGGCGGCATGCCCCGGCGCGCGCACTCCTCTCTCTCTCTCTCCGTTGCGCGCGCGCGCGATCTCTCTCCCACTCGCTCGCTCTATGCACACATACTCTCGTCGTTTCCCCCGTCACGCCGTCGTTCACCGTTGGCTCTTTTTTTCGACAATAATCCACGCTGCACGCGAGCGCAGATTCAATTAACGCGATTTTCCCCCGTCGTGGATCTGCGGATTATCGCTCGAAAGAAACGGGACGTTCGCGAGGTATTTTTCTTTTCTCTGCTTTTTTTTTCTCAAGGAACGAGAGATTAACCGTGCGCACGCATGTTTTAGGATTACGAGCGATCACTTTCAACACACGAGCATTGCGGAAGATCGAACATGCCTGAAAGATCGTGCCGTGTGTGATTTGCCGATGTTTCTCTCTCCCTCGGTCCCCCGTACTGCCACCTCTCGACGGCCCGATCGTACTCTCTCGCTCCTCGTCCATTTTTTCCATCCTTGTTGCACTCGAGGCTCATCGGCGTGTCGTTTCTCGCTCGCCCCTCCCCCACCCCTCCTCACGGCGCCGTAACGCTCGACACTCGTGTCTCTGACCGCTGTGCACGAACGGCGCCGGGTACACGCGAATGAGCCACCCGAACAACCGGTGCCCTTTCCCGCAGTGCTTCGCATATTTTGCGCTTCGTATCGCGGCGGCGCCACCGTACGCGCCAAATAACCCCCGAAGAAATACGCAGGTGCGCCAGGGCCGTTGCGATTCGCGGGCGAAATTCCTCATTCGGATAACTTCTCGCGTCGTTTTGACAAATCCAATCTTTCCATTGAGATTATCCATACTTTTTCGCCAACTCGGCGTTTTTCGTTGGACGTGCTAAAAATCTTCCCGGCATACACATTTTTACATACACTGTGAAATAAAAAATGATTGGTGCTATTGAATGAAATTTCGTTGATTCAATTGTAAAATTGTTGGTGTAAATAGTCGGATTTATTAGTCTAAACAAAACGCTATTGACTTTAACGGCGGGGCAAAGTTAATTCGGCGAAAAAAAGGCATGTTTTTAAGAATTTTTTTTGGCGTAACGAATAGTGTTCTTTTATTGACAATTTTACATATAATAAAGTAACATTTGAACAACATTCTCCTAAATTTGCATTGCGAAAAATTCAAAATTGAGCGAGTGAAAATTAAACCCCGGAGGCGCCTCGAAAAAAAGTTGGTTTGCGGTGTGCACCATAACTCGCAACAGAATCATTTGAAACAAAAAAATCAAAATGCATTTGTTAAAGGAGATGTTTCTCGAGGTAATGACGGGAGGATTTTTTTTTCTTTCGATTTTTCGATTTTTCGTACCACTTGGGAGCCAAAAACCCGATTTTTCGCTAAAAAAATCGGCTAATTTGTTGTTGAAAAATTAGTAATTATTAAAAAAAACAAAAAAGCTCTCGACAATACCTGGTGAATTATGTGAAGAAGTTCTGTGCAAAATTTCAAAGCGATTGGTCCAGTAGATTTTGAGTTATCGTGCACACGGACTTCAAATATGACAAGTCTCAGAAAAACGGTTTGAAAAACGCAGAAGAGAAGAGAACGGGATGGAGCAATAGACGCTCAAATACTCATAACTTCGTCAATTTTACTCCGATCGACTTGAAATTTTAACACAATATTCTTGATATATTATGCATTCATTTAAAAAATTAAACAAAAATGAAAAAAAAAATTTAAATACCCGCCCTTAATAACATGGCGAATAAAAAGTTTTTTTTTTTTTCATTCAAAAGACATATTGTTAGCCGAGAACAACATTTTATTGAAACTATCTGAAAAATGATCGCGAACAAATTATATAGTTTTGAATGCATTTTCTACAACGAACAAAAAAAGCGGTTAAATTCATAACATGAATATTGTTGATTCGAGTGCACAAGAAAAATTGAAATTCGCTCGTTTGATTCAGATAAAATTTCTATTGAGTAAACGTGTTATTTAATTTTTTTCATCATATCCGATATTGATTTCCAAGTATATTATTCGTTAAAATATTAATATTTCATTTTGATTGAAAAATATTGAGCAAATGTGTGAATAGGTTAAAAAATTATGCGAAAATAAAAATTGTTTCTGGCGCATTTGGTTGAAAAAATGCAATCAAATCATGGCCGAGGGCCACCGAAATTATAGGAGTGAGGAAACCCGTAGTTCTCGGAGTAACCGCTAGAAGCCGCACGCGCGCTCGTTTCCCGTAAGCGTAGCGCGAACCGAAAATCTACTTAAACGCCGGAGAAACCCTAAAGAGTACCGCTTCTTGGCCTGTGGCTAAGATCAAAGTGTTCTGATCAGTTGAATATCTAATATTCTCTCCATGGATATTCCATTGGATATCTGATATTCTTTCCACTATAGACCTCCGAAGTAACCTTCGTGGTAGCGCCCCGTAACGGCTGCCGGTGGCAAAACTTGGATTGGCGCGTGGAAAGAGCTAGGCTTGGGCATCATCGATTGGACACCTGATTTAAATGGCGACCGGCATACTGCACTAGCAGACGAAAACCAATTCAAGTTTTGCCAAAACTCGCCGCAAGGGTGCGCCACAAGAGTTACTTCAGAGGCCTATTATCGTGGATGATCATCCTAATGCTCACTTTTTATTTAAGATTTAAAACAAATTGAAAAACTTACGTCCCATGGCATATTCGTTTCGATGCAGTAAAGAAATAATCAATTCTATTGATTATATTTTTGTACGAAATAAAAAATGTAGCAACTGCTCAGTTATTTCATCCATACATCTACGGACTGTATATAGAATGATTTCAATAGAATATCATTTTATTTGAAGGATAATGTACATACTATATACATTCATTTTTTTTATTCAACTGGTTCTTTTCTCACTGTATTAAGAAATTTCAAACCGTTTCTTTTTCTTCTGATTATTTTATCGTCAATGATACAGCGAATGATACATAAATCAAGCATAATTGAGGAAAAGTTCGAGGCTTTTTTTTTCAATTTGGGCACAAAGGTTGCACGGACGATGTTGGGTTTTTATTGAGGCGCGGTGTTTGCCCGATGCGCCATGCTAGACGCGATGTTTAACGATACGCGGTGCACATTCGCACCGACGGTCAGGGTCATATAAATACACGCTAGTGGTATTTAGCACCTCTGCCTCGTCGTTCTCTCGAGTCTCGCATCTTGCCGACCTTCCACGCCAATTACGCTAATCCAGCAAGGCGCGCGAGCGATGCAAAGTAGCTATTTACCGCTAGAAATAGCCGAATAATGCGGCAGCCGTTGCGACAGAATTCTCCGAGAGGTCGAGCAATCGTTTCAAGGCGACCGACCCAACAATAATAATAATAATAATAATAATAATATCGAGCGGCGTAGCGCGGTAGACAATCCAACGGATTTGGCTTTTCCAACTGGAAGATAAACACCTGCCGCGAGCCCGAGGACAAGATCGTCATTTTAGGCGCAGCTGTCGAAGCGATATCCATGCACCGCGCACAGTCGTAACAGTCTTGCGTCGCAGACCCGCGCATGGTATGCGCCTTTCTTCCCTTCTCGTCGTATTATTTATTCACTTTGCTATTTCGAAACGTCACACGTAAAATTACCAACGACACTTGTTCTTTTTTTCTCTTTTTTCCACGGAATCGGAATTGATCGCCTTCAATGTTATGCACGTTAATATTATAGTGCGGTTTTTGCGGTTGGATAACTTGGTCCAGGCTACAATCTCGAATAACCTGCCCTCTCGATTTATCCGACGATTTATCTTTCTCAGACAAACCAAGTCAATATTACAGGAATAATCCTCCTTTCTTTTTCGTCGTATTATTTATTGACTTAGCTATATATCGAAACGTCGCATACGTAAAATTACCAATGAAGCTTGTTTTTTTTATTTTTCCACGGAATAGGAATTGATCAATGCTTCAATGCTGTGCATTCAATGCTGTGCACGTTAATATTGTTATAGTGCGGCTTTTGAGGTTAGGTACCTTGGCTCAGACTACAATCTCGAAAAACGTGTGCTGATAATTCCTGAGGTGTTTTCTTTTTATGGCGAAAAAAAAAACAAATGAAAATGTCGTAACAGGACTACCTCAACTTATTATCGCCCGCGATTCTCTTGTCGTTGCTCGCCGCTTGTTTTTCGAAGACGCCAAAAAAGGCGGCGAACAGGGAGACTAGAGTAAAGGAGTGGACACTGTGTGCTAGCGATGTGGCTCCAAAATCAAGGAAAATAAGAGTTGTAGGTAGCGTTGCAATCGGCTTTCCCTTATATATAGATATACTCTCTTGCTTAGCTTTCCGTCTGCTACTTATACATGGTTGCCTGTGGATTGAATCCATGCTCGAAAATAAAGTATTATATGATGTGTAAAAAAATTATAAATAAAAACTCACATTTTAAATAAGTTTTGTGTATAGTTATTAATGTTTTATAAGAGGCAATGTTAAATGTGTATAATTTGAGAACGAAATATTTATTGAACCGTTCGGTGAATCGTTTTCAAATTTGATAGAAGATTATTACATAGACAAAGTAACAATGGGTGTAATTGTGATAACTTATTATTTAAAAAATTACGCTCGTACAATAGAATATTTGTGATTATTATTATTACTTATCGTGAGAGCGATTTATTATTACACAGACATAATGTACAGCAAAATGCGCCTTGTTAACAGTACAGATTGTTTATTTAATTCATTCGCAGTGAACCATATTTAAATTTATTATTCAAAATTATATTGATTACTTTTCATTGTAACTTCTGTCTGCCGTTGTTAATCGCACGCGTGAACGCTTCCAGCATCGTTCTTAACATTATTGGAACAATAAAAATGGAAAACATTGCAAATCGTCCAGTACGTCATGCATTGAAGCTCAATCTGACTCTGTGCATTTTTTTCAGCGATGCAACAATCTTACATTTTTCATTCTCATTATCTCACTTTCTACAACCAGAGTTCCGCACATTAGCTCCGTCAACTACTAAACATTAATCGTTTTTGTGTTTTATAATAAACGAAAAATATAACTGAACGCTCGCGAAAAGAAAAAAAACTAAATGTTAGTATAGTACATGTTTGCAAATATCATGCAATACCAAAAAAAACGCAAACCTCGATTTTGACAACTTTCCTCTAATGCGCATGCCTAGAACCTTTAGCTACAAGTATTACTATACATCGGGGAATTGCGATCGCAGCGCCCCTTGCGGTCACTTAAAAGTCGGGATTTTGGGGCCGTCTTTCGCTGCTTATCTCCTATGGAGTGCCCACTCCTTTACTCTAGTCTCCCTGGCGGCGAATACGCCTCTTGGATATCATGGCGAAGCGACGGCAATGCCGTCTGTCGGTTAACGGGGGCAACTAGAGGTCGTTTTTCTCGTAACAGTAAACCAGCCCCCTGACACTGGTAGATAAATGCTGCTCGCAAAATGTCCTAGCCGCACTGTGGCGCTAGTAGTCGTGTGACAGGCATGCATATATATGTATGTTGTGCCGGTTTTTCGAATATCTTACATGAACAAAAATCTTTTGATATAATTGGAATGATTTTCCGTTCTAATGATTTTCCATTTGAACACAATAAATAACGTCGCCATAACGATAACAGGCGAAAGCTACGAAAGTATCGAATCGTTCAGCTGATCGAAGTATTTAGAGCCGAAGGCTGTCACACAACAGCCAACGCTGGACAGTGGCGATTTCAAGAACTAAAAAGCCGGGACGAAACGCGTTTTCGTTTATAGTATAGGAATAGCAGGCCAGTGTCAGGGGCACGGACGTACATACAGGTCTTGAAACGTCGCGAATTTCCTACAGCGTGGTTTGGCTCGCTTGTTTTCCTCGTTTTTAGTACCGGGGCGCGGCGCTGTGATCTAGGGATGGACAAAGGTGGGGATGGAAATGCGTCACGGTTTTACATACGTGGTGAAATGCGTTAACCATCATATTCAAATGGAACATAGAAAAAAATAAATAAAATATGCGAAATATGTAAAAAAAATAGGAAAACTCGTTCCAAACAACTATTTACCATTTTCATTCGGGACATAGATTAGATTTCGAATATATAATTGTCCATGAAGTGTGCTTACGTTACTTAAAAAATATGTATAAAACAAGTCTAGTTAATTTAAGTAAAAAAACATCAAACAAATAATAATCAATAATAATAAAGAAAAAAATTGCTTGAAATAAATTGTATGTCAGTTTCCGGTGCGTCTCGCTCTCGCAGCACTGACAACATTCAGGTATTATACAAAAATTAAAAACAAAGAGAAAACAACAATAAAAAATAAATATGTCAAGAAGTGATAAACTTACTTGAACAACTATTTATCATTTTCATTCGGGACGGATAAAATGTCGAATACAAAACTGGCTGCGAAAGGACTGCGAAGTATGGCTACGTCATGAATTAAATATGATTGAAAGTAGTTAGGATAATTAAATACAAACAAAAAGTAAATAACAAAAAATGAAACAATTAATAATCCATAATGATAGAGAAAATATTTTCTTTTTAAATAAATTATATCCATCAGTCTTTTCAGATAACCTCACTGATGCTATGCCGATTGTGCTAAGGCATTATATAAAAATAATTTACTATAATTATCACTACTTACCTTGTCATGGACCGCAATAGGCATAGCATTTACAATGAGGGCATGCTTGGTACAAGGAATTACCTCGATTTTTATTACTTTCAAATCCTTTAAACGTATGACACACAAGCCACGATTTTCGCACCGTTTGACACTGTTGGGTTGCACCGCGCATGCGCTGATTTTCCATGCCTAGATCACAGCGCTACCCTGGTGGTCACAAGGTGAGATAATTTAGCGCCCGTGAAATGAACCATCCCCACCGGCTCCGTTTCAAGACCTGTATGTACGACCGTGATCAGGGGGCTGCAGTAAACATAGGATTTGCATACAAATCACTGCACGTTTTGGGTTATTTATTTACTCAGTGCAATACGAAATTGTTAAAGTGTAATTATGAGCCACGCTGCTATCAAGTGTGGCTTCCGGAATATTTATGGAGATTTATTTCGCGGATAATCTGAATCTAGAGATGAGTAAACACACGAAATATGAAATATTCTGTCGAATTCATTATAATTTCTACTACGTCTTAATTTTTAGGATTATCGTATCACTGATAACACGATTATCAATTAATTAAAAATGTATAGGGCATAAATAATTTCAAAGCCACCACGTTCAAGGTCGTCGACATCCATGATACAGGTAGTGGAGAACGAATTGCCCATGGGAAACCGTACGACGTAAAAGTAGAGGTATGCATTAATTATGAGATCAATTAATAGTTGAATAATAATGAACAAAAATATATTTTCAGCAACTTTTCAACCATACATGCAAAACAGAAATGGAAAACGAAGATGTATCTTCTTATCAAAGAAATATGAATAACGAAGGAATAAGTATACTGGTCATTAAAATTAGATTTAGTAAACTGCATTTTTCATTTCAGTATATAACAGCATTATCAAATGACCGATTTTTTTTTCATTATTATGGATAAGTATGGAATGTTGCATGAAATGTTGAATTAACAATATTCATATCATAGATGAAAAACAATTGAGTGAAAAATAATTTGCACGTGATTCTCTAAAAACGCTGGGCTGTTTTCACTGTTAGACTGCTTGTCACCAACAAAATGAGCACTGCAGATTCGAGTATTTTTATTTGGCTACCACGGCTTGTTATCTCCCTGATGGAAATCCGCTTATTGGAATTCGTCAGATTTTAACAAAAAATGTCAGATTTGATAATATTCCGTCAACTTTCAATGAGAAATAATGTCAGAATATGTCATTTATACGACAGAATCTGTCATATTATTTCGAGATTTGACATTTTCTGTGAGAAGTTCATGATTTCTGACCGGAAATTGGAACATGCTTTACAGAATCTGTCATATTTTATCAGAAAAGTAATGTTATAATTCAGTAATTTCTGTCAGAATCTTACATAATATGTCATATAATGTCGTAAGAGTTTTAGACCATTTTATGTGAGATTTTCGTCATTTAATGTCATTTTTTGATGGAATAAAATGGAATTCTTCAACATTCATGAAATATTATGACCGAATCTGTCGAATTATATCATTCTTTCTTATTTTTTGTGAGATTTTCGTCATTAAATGTAATTTTTTTATGGAATATAATGGAATTCTTCAACATTTATAAAATATTATGACCGAATATGTCAAATTATATCATTCTTTCTTATCTTTTGTGAGATTTTCGTCATTAAATGTCATTATTTAATGGAATGAAATGGAATTCTTTAACATTCATGAAACATTATGACCGAATCTGTCAAATTATATCATTCTTTTTTATTTTTTGTCATATAATGACCGAACTTGTTAACTTTTGCCATTTTGCATTATAAATATATGATATATTCTGATGAATTTTGACATTTAATTATCGATTCTGATAATAAATTGTCAGAATTCTGTCAACTGAAATCTGTCAGAATTCAATAAAAATGTGACAACAAATTATGATAAAAATTATCGTTTTCTATCATTTTTTGACATTTTCTGTCATTTTTTTCGATGCAACAATATGTCAAAAAATGGAAAACTGATTCATCATTTTTTGTTAAAAGATGACATTTTACGACATAAAGATGACAGAAAGTATCAAATTCTGTAATTTAATGACAGCTGAAATCTGTCAGAATTCAACAAAAATGTGACAACAAATTATGATAAAAATTATCGTTTTCTATCATTTTTTGACATTTTCTGTGATTTTTTTCGATGCAGCAATATGTCAAAAAATGGAAAATTAATTTTATCATTTTTTGTTAAAAGATGACATTTTCTGACAAAAAGATGACAGAAAGTATCGAATTCTGTGATTTTATGACATTCCGTAAAGTTAACATAATATGTGAGGTTCTGTCCGATTTTCATAGATTATTTCCGACAGAATCTATCAAAATATGTACGATTCCATCAAATTATGTTAGAATCTATTCATTTTCACAGTTTCTGACATTTTTAACAGATTTCAACATTATTTGTCGAATTCCAATAAGCGGATTTCCATCAGGGCTGATGTACAAGAAGAATAAAACGTGAGAGAAAATCTGTCGTTTGTATATTTTCAATACGTTCCTGCCATCAAATTGTCAAATCATATTTACTGACATTCCTCTGACAGCTTTTGTCTACTCAATTCTCTTATTGATTTTCCAATTTCGTCTCGGAAACGAATAAAACGTCAATTCCCGATTTTGAGATGGGGAATTTTTGCACCCCCCAAAACAACGATACCATGTATCGCGCATTCATTCTTTATTTCACAGAGCCCTTTTTAACGAAATTAATACGTAAACCGCACAGCTGACCGTAGGCGAACGTCCACGAGTTGCCTGAATCCGCCACCAAGCCGCGCCACTAGAGATGTCCAAGAGGCGTATACACTTCTGGTGTTTATCGCGCTTGTTCTTTTGACTTAGTGAGAAAAAAAGGAATGAAACACAGGCCGCGCGGGGTACAATTTAAATACATCTCCATAAAAATTGTGCGCGTCGCACGATCTCGCCGAATTTAAGGCGAGAATTACACCCCCAGGCAGCATGAATGTCCAATTGTCATCGATAAGTTACCGTTGTCAGGTTACTTTTAAGACATGACCGTAAGATAACTATTCGACATCTTTCAAATGACGTCCCGTATAATGCTGCCGTAAAGTTATCTTTTTTATGATATCTTTCGGCGACGAAAACGGATGTCTAAAAGGTATTCCAAAATATTATCCAATTGATGACTTTTTTAACTTATCAAAAAGTTATCTATTTACCGTTATCTATTGTATCTAGTTCAACGTTATCCAAAGGATATCATAAAGACGAATTACATAATACGTCTTTTTTGTGACATCTTTCAGATATCGGTAATATGCTGTCTTTTAAGATATTTGGTATTGGCGGGAAATAGTAAAAAGTCAACCAAATGTTGTCCTAAAGATCACATCCAACGGATCACTTTTATCATAGTGCGAATGTAGCGTGTCATATTTCATTTCACCGGCAAAAAATTGTTCGTAACAACAAGTAGTTGAAAAAATAAAGGTGTTAAAAGACATATACGTGAGTGCCTTTTATCCTACTATTCTTTTCGCCTTTGTGAGTACATATATGTGTTTAATGTACTATCTTTTTATTCTAAAAGCGTATGTCTGCTTTTGAGGTTATCCACGGGATCGCTTGGAGCATGACAACCACCAAAAGACGTGACTGCAACGGGAGAGGCGTCTAATAACGACTGTACCGTTTTTATAATATTAAATTACATTTCATTTATAATGAATTAATCGATGTTTTATTTATAATGACCTAGCCCACTTCGAAACCGACATAACAATATCGTATCAATTTCTTCATGATAAAAATGAACTTATTAACAGTCTAAATTATTGAGCCGTATTAAATATTTTAGACTATTAATAGGTTAATTGTTATAAAGAAATGGATAGGATATTGTTATACATATATATCGCCAATAAATAGATATCTTTTCGATAGTACTCTTCGATACCGTTTAGATGTCGTTTTGTTAACCTCATTCGGATGCCTATTGGACGACTTTTAGATGGCAGTGGTATCTCGGAATTTTTGTGCTTTTAAGAAGATATCTTTAAGGTATATCGATTTGATGACTTTGCGCTAACGTACCGACAACCGAAAAGAGTTAACCTTTTGTCGACACTTCGATAACCATTAAAAGTCGCCGTATAGTTAACTATCGGACACAAATAAGTTATCTGCCAAGCGGACATACTCTTTTTGGACAACCAAAAACTTATCCGTATCCGTTTCGCGATATCTTTAGGATGCCACATAGATAACATTTTGCTACCTGGGAAGTTGACGCATTTCATGATTTATTCATTCCTGAAATTTCAAACGCATTTTTCTCAAAACCACGTTTTTCAAATCGGTACCCAAAATTTCTCGAAAACCAATGAACCGATGGCCTTAACTTTTTTGTGGTTATTCCATACACCATTATCTAGTACGTCTCATAGGAATTTTTTTTCCGTTAGTTTTTGTTTTATAGGCAAAATAATAACTAATTTTTCGCCCAAAAATCACTATTTATGTTCAAACGTCCGCCATTTTGTCATAAATCGATATTTTCAAAATCGGCTATGACAAGTACTAGATTATAGTATCTAATTTAATAATCTTTTTGGTTTTTTTTTTCAGATGATTTTTGAAGAAACGCCAGTGATTACCGTATACGCAGATTTTTTGACGACGCTCCAAGGATCATACAATATCCTTGTATATTTTCGATACTTTTAAATAAAGAAAATTAAACATATTTTTGAATGTAGTAGTAGTAAATCTCTATATTTTCGTGTACACCCTTGCGGGTTTTTTACATCTCCTTTCTTTCTTTACACGTTTCCTTATTCCTAGACTTCGAGTCCTTACGTCTACTCTTAATCTTTATCCCTACCGTTCTGCCCGCGCTAAGTAAAATAAATAAAAAGTACATTATAATTTCGCACTTATTTCTTCGCAGTCAAACCCTTCTTTCTCGCGATTCTTTCAAATTGCCTCACTATTTCGCACATCTCTTCTACTATCTCCTTTCCCTCTAGCGCCTTCCTCCACCCTCCATCTTGCTTCGTTCTTTGCTCTTCGTGCCAGTCGTCAACATTTTTTAGGGCCTGCGCCTCCATCTGCCTTCTGGCCTCCTCGCATACCCAGATGTGTGCCAGCGTCTCCTCCGCTTCCCCGCATACTCTGCAACTTGTGTCCCTGAACCCCTTTTCTGCCTCTCTCCCCACACTTCCACACCTCATTTTCGCCCATATCTCTCTAATTTCACCCCTTGTTGTTCCTTTGTCCCAATATTCCTCCATTCCCACCTCGCTTTTTCTTTCTTTATATTCCTTACAGTAGGTGGACCTTTGAATTTTTCCCCACATCCTCTGTATTTCTTGTTGCGTCAGTTTCTCTACCGTCCTCCGGGTCTTCATCTTCCATTCTTCCTTGTTCCCTCTTCTTATAGTTTCCCCTATCTGCCCCTCTCCTGCTTGCTCCATGGCTGCCTTCAATTCTTTGCCCCATTTACTTCCGTCGTTGTTCGTCAGTCCCCTCGCCTCCTCCATTAGGCACTTCCTCGGCCATCTTCCTTCCTCCATCTCCATGATTTTGCAGATGTAATCCCCTGCACGCTTTACCATGATGATGTCAATTCCTCTGCACCCTGCCTCCATTTTCCAGATATACTCTGGCGTGTTTTTCCTGAGTCCCATCGCCATTTTCGTATATCTGGCCTGTGCCCTCTCCACTCTTGCTCTCCTTTTCCACCCCCACACCTCTACTCCATACAACAGCCCACTCCTCGCTATTGCTTCCGCTATCCTCAGCCGATCCGTCAGCCTTCCGATTTTCGCTCTCCTAGCGATGCCCCAAGTTCCGTTTGCTGCCTTCCTTATTTTGCTTTCCACCATCTTGATGTGCTTTTCGAACGTGTTTCCCGTCGAAAAGTGCACCCCCAGGTATTTAAAAACCTTTACCACCTCCACTGTCTTCCCGTTTATTTCTTATCCCTTTTCCTTCTTTAGCTTCCCCCCTTTCCTGAAGATCATCACTTTGGTTTTTTCAATGTTGATCTCCAGCTTATTCCTGTTGACATATTTCTCAAGCTCCTTAATCATGCTCCTTAGTCCCTCCCCCGTGTCTGCCACCAACGCTACGTCATCCGCGTACTTCAGCGCGTATATTTTTTCTCTTCCAACCACTGTGCCTCCTTCGTTTCTTCTTTTCCAGCCAGTCTCCATGTCCTCTATGAACAAGTTGAAAAGTGTGGGGCTCAGTGCGCACCCCTGCCTGACTCCTCTTGATGTTCTAAACCTGCTGGACAACCCCTCCGCTGTGATGATTTCATTTTGTGTTTCACTGTAAATGCTCTTAATCATCTCCAGTAACCTTCCTTGTATTCCCGCTCTCTCCACTTTCGTTATCATTCCTTCCCTGTCCACCGAATCGAATGCCGTCCTGAAGTCTACGAAAGCAGTGTAGAGTTTTCCTCCCCTTCTCTTCAGCTTACTGTTGATAAGCGCGTTCAGCACGAATGCGTGATCCCGTGTCCCTCTGCCGGCCCTGAATCCCGCTTGCCCTTCTCCCATCACTTCCTTTGCTTCCAGCAGGAACCTTACCCTGCTATTCATTATTCTCGTTAATAGTTTGTATCCTGTATCCATCAGCGTTATTCCTCTGTAGTTTTTCACGTCTGTAGCGTCTCCTGCCTTGTGGATTGGAAATATCCTCCCAGTTTCCCACCCCCGTGCTATTTTTCCCTCCTTCCACAGCTCGTTCAAGACGTTGGCTAGCTCCTTTCTCCCCTCCTTTGGCAGTCCCTGGAAGAATTCAATCGCCACTCCGTCTTGACCCGCCGCCTTGCCCTTTTTCATTTTCCCTAGTTCCTTTTCCACCTCTCCTAAGCTTATCTCCCGATTTGCCATTTCTTCTATTAGCTTTTCTCTGTCCCTGCTTTCGCTAGAAACTTCTTCCTCTTCCTCTCTTCTCGTCTCCCACGCCTCTTTCCTGCCTGCTTCCATTTCTTCGTCGTCGTCTCTGCTTCCCAATATTTTCTTGAAATGTTGAATCCATTCGTTTTCCGCTATTTGCCGGCTGCTGTTCCATGTTTTCCTGGACCTAAAGGGTCTCAGCGCTCTCCAGAGTTCCGTGGGATTTTCACTTTGGCACACCCTCTCCCATCGTTCTTTCCATCGTTCCTCGTTTTCCTCTTTCCTTATTTTCTTCAGAGTTCTCCTCGCCCCCCTTAGATTCTCTTTCCCCTCCACCCCCGGCCTTTTGAGGAATTCTTTGAGCCGTTTCCATATTACCCTTTTCTGTTCTTTGACTCTTCCGCTTACCCTCTTTTCTTCTGCACTACTTTCCCCCACCCATCTCACCATTCCCACCTCTTCTGCTGCTTCTTTTATTGCTTCCACTAGTACGTCCCATCTGTCTAATACGTCGCTCTGCTCCTCCTTTAGATTTCAGATTGCCGTGAAGCTTCGTTCGTAATCTTCCCCTTTCTCCTGCTTCCACTTTAGCTTTTTCTCCCTCCTTCCTTCCTTTCGCTGATTTGGTCTGCTCTGTCGCTCTTCTATCCCTTCCTTCACGCATCTCTCAAAAGTTATCACTATTGGCATATGATCCGATTCCGTTCTCGCCTCTATTTCTATTTTCTTTAACATTTCCTCCGCTTGCCCATTTACCACCACGTAGTCGATAACCGAGCCCCCCTCCCCTTGGTTTCCTACATATGTCAGGTTTCCCTGTCTGTCCCCTTCCCATCTTCCATTCGCTACTACAAGACCGTTCTTACCACATACTTCTAGCATTTTCTTCCCTTCTGTATTTTCCGTTTTATCTTTGGATATTCTCTCGTTTTCTTGCCCTTCCCTCCCTGTTATTCCCACTTGCTGGATTCCGATTCTGGCGTTGAAGTCCCCCGTTATCACTACTGCCTCTCCTCTTTCCTCTGCTTCATCTATTATTTCTTCGAGTTCCCCTTCCAATTCTTTCAGGTTTTTATTATAAATGCTTATTAGCGTTCCCTTCTCGTATTTGTTTCTTCCCAGTTGTATGCCCTTTATGACGAGTCCCCCCTTCCACTGTCTAACCTTCCCGTTCCCTAATATACTTTTCCTGACTCCAACTAAATGCCCCCCTTTTGCTCTCCCTCGCCTCTTTTCTCTTATTGCTGCCTTAGTGACCCAAACAAAATTATTATCCAGCTTGTTTTTCTGTTTTTCCCCCTCGGTTTCCTCCATCCAAGTTTCTTGGACTGCGATGATGTCGAACTTCTTTAACCATTCCCAAGCTTCCGAAAAAGCCCTCATTCCCGCCACGTTCCAGGATACCGCTCGTATCTCTTTGTGTGCCGCTGTCCCCAATGCCGCTGGTCCCGATGCTGAAACCCCGCTGTGGCTTCGTGTTCCTCCCGCCTGTTGCCTCCGTCTCTGCTCGCGTCTTCGAGACCCCCAATCCTCTCGTTCCACGTCATCCATCTCCCTTCTACCACTATTTTGTAATAGCCGACCCTCGTCTCCTTTCCTTGATTCTTTAAGACGCTTGCATATTCCTCTATCCACCGCTGTACCTCCCATTCTCGGCAGGTTGGATCCTCCCAAATCGTTCTTCGCCCTCCCTCTATTTTTTCTGTTGCTTTCATAATCCTGACTTTGTTTTCCATCTCCCTTGTTTCTATAATTACTCCATCTCCTGTCTCCTTCCATCTTAGGATCTGCGGTTTAATTCCAGTCCTTTCCCACACCGTCCTTTCGACGTCCCAAACCATGCCTCGTTCCGTTCTTCGTACTTCTTGCACTATGATGTTCTTCTTTCTGCTTTTCCTCTCCCTCCATTCTTCCTGCCATTCTCTGTAGCTCAAACGTTTTGGCCTATTTTTAACTAGTTGTCTTATCTTCACGCTTATCCCTCGGGCCGTAGTTTTCCCCGTTCTTCTCACTTCCACCCACCCTTCTTCACTGACATGCTCCTCCTCGCTAAGCTCTTGTTGCTCTCTCACCTCCATGTCCTTTCGTTGTTCGTTTTCTACCTTATTTTGATTCTCATCCCATCTCGACTTGCTTCTGCTTGTTTGTTGCTCTCTCCACTGTTCATCGACTTGCGTCCTTCTCTGCTCCGCGTTCTCCAATCGACTGTGCATCTCCTCGTTTTCCCGTTGCAGACTCTCAATTGTTGCTTCTTGCTGCCTGAATCTTCCCATCCATCTCTCCTGTTCCCCTATTAGAACTTCCTCCATTTTCTCTCTCGGAATCATCTCCCGATCCGTTTCCTTACCCTCTGCTGCGTCTTGCATCAGCCCTTGTTCCTCCCTCATTCTTCTCCATACCTCTTCGATCGTTCTCTCCACCACTCTTCTTATTTTTATTTCCCAATCTTCCTCCCGTATCCCTGTCCACCTATTCTCCATTTTTTCTATTTTTTCCATGAGCTCTTTCTCCCAAATATGTCTTTCTTTTCGCCCCGTGCTGTCTCCTCGTGGGCTCTTACGCTCTTCTTCTCCGATCCGTCCTTCCTCGCCCAGTCCTCCTTTGCTCCCTTTCTTTCTTTTTCCTGCCCCCCAGTAGTCCATCAGCGACCTCGCAACGTGGATTTTCCTTTTCTTTAAACCCAGTGCCCCCCTTGGCCTTCCTCTCCTCCTCTTGCCTGTTTCCAGAACCTCGTCTGTTGTGTCTCTTTCTTCCCCCGTCTCCTCTCTTGGTGTTCCAGCATCTCTCTCCGTCCGCCATGTGCACTTCGTCGGAGTTTCGCATACTCCGTCGGTCAGGTCGTTCTCGCTTCTGCCTACCCCGATCTCGTCTTCTTGGTCGGTATTGTAGACCTCCTCTCCTGCTTGCTTCCCGTGTCGCCGCTTGCTGCTGTCCCTGCTGTCGCCCCCGTCGTTTCCGCTTGTCGCCATATCGCTCGCTCTTTCTCTCTTTTTCACCGTCCTCACTTCCTAACCTCTTTTCTTGTCGCCCGCCTATTTCTATCTTCTCTACTCTAATTTCACCGTCCCCTTTCTCCCCAACACTGCCACTTTCTCCTCTCCCTCTCTGGATGTCTTTCACCGGTTTTCACTGTTTTTCGTTCTCTTTATACCTCGAATTTTCCCACCACACTCGCTCGCCAAAATACTGCGCGTCTGTACCGTATGGTATCCGTCGCCATTCCCCATATTTTTGAATGTATATACTTTTAGATATTAAAACCCCAATCCAAAATTTCAAATAGTTTTCCTTGAAAAAAATCACAAAAATGAGCATTTTTCCGGCTACTCGGTGTATATCGCCCCTCAATACAAGGGGTCGTCGTCGATCTGTGAACAGCGCATGCGCAGTGCGGCCAGCGCATCTTGTCTGGCAGGGAGACTAGAGTAAAGGAGTGGACACTGTGTGCTAGCGATGTGGCTCCAAAATCAAGTAAAATAAGAGTTGTAGGTGGCGTTGCAATCGGCTTTCCCTTATATATAGATATACTCTCTTGCTTAGCTTTCCGTCGGCTACATATACATGGTTGTCTGTGGATTGAATCCATGCTCGAAAATAAAGTATTATATGATGTATAAAAAAATTATAAATAAAAACTCACATTTTAAATAAGTTTCGTGTATAGTTATTAATGTTTTATAAGAAGCAATGTTAAATGTGTATAATTTGAGAACGAAATATTTATTGAACCGTTCGGTGAATCGTTTTCAAATTTGATAGAAGATTATTACATAGCAAAGTAACAATGGGTGTAATTGTGATAACTTATTATTTAAAAAATTACGCTCGTACAATAGAATATTTGTGATTATTATTATTACTTATTGTGAGAGTCATTTATTATTACACAGACATAATGTACAGCAAAATGCGCCTTGTTAACAGTACAGATTGTTTATTTAATTCATTCGCAGTGAACCATATTTAAATTTATTATTCAAAATTATATTGATTACTTTTCATTGTAACACTTCTGTCTGCCGTTGTTAATCGCACGCGTGAACGCTTCCAGCATCGCTCTTAACATTATTGGAAAAATAAAAATGGAAAACATTGCAAATCCTCCAGTACGTCATGCATTGAAGCTCAATCTGACTCTGTGCATTTTTTTCAGCGATGCAACAATCTTACATTTTTCATTCTCATTATATCACTTTCTACAACCAGAGTTCCGCACATTAGCTCCGTCAACTACGAAACGCGAATCGTTTTTGTGTTTTATAATAAACGGAAAATATAACTGAACGCTCCGAAAAGAAAAAAAAACTAAATGTTAGTATAGTACAAGTTTACAAATATCATGCAATACAAAAAAAAAACGCAACCTCGATTTTGACAACTTTCCTCTAATGCGCATGCCTAGAACCTTTAGCTACAAGTATTACTATACATCGGGGAATTGCGATCGCAGCGCCCCTTTCGGTCACTTAAAAGTCGGGATTTTGGGGCCGTCTTTCGCTGCTTATCTCCTATGGAGTGTCCGCTCCTTTACTCTAGTCTCCCTGTTGTCTGGCCTCACGGCCGCGACACCACGTGACCCATTGCCATCTGTCTCTCTCTCGCGCTCACATACGTGTGAGCGTGTGACGTTCGAGAAATGTGTCGCGTGGACAAAACACTCGGTGACAAAGAAATCGTCGATCGCTCCATTCGCGATTGATGAAAAAAAGCGTTTCGCCGATTGCCGAGACGCAGTGTCGATTTTGCGAGGAAGAAGCGTTACTCGAGCAAAGTGAGAAGGCCGAGTTGTGCGATAATTGCCAGTCCGGGAGCACCCCCTGACGCGACCGTAAGTTTGTCTCCACGATAAGATGGCAACCTCGGACAGCGAAGATTTCGAGAGCGCCGACGAGGAGCTCGTCGATACTCCGTCGCGGAAAAAGAGCACCCATCGGCAATGGCAGAGTCCGGCGATCTCGACCATCGGCTCCGAGTCGGACGACGATAACGAGTGCATGCCAGCCGTCGACAGCGCGACCAACCGGAACGCGCAGAATCGTAGCGTCCAGACCTCCGGACAGGAGCGACGCGGACGCGGCAGCGCTACGGAGAGTCCGGCGGAACTTCCCACCGAAAAGAAAGAGCCGGACGATGCTGAGAAGCCCCGGCGTCAAAGAAAGCCCAAGGTGGCTGGCGGCCTGGCGGCCAAGAAATTAGGATGCAAGACGAGCTCCGCTCCGAAACCACCGCCCGTCGAGGCGTCCAGTCCCGACGAGATCGTCAGACAGGCCTTGGCCGAGGGCAAGGAACCGCCCGTCATAGAGGAATGTTGGGAATTCGACGAAGAGGAGACCGCCAGGATCCTCAGTGGCCTGAACGACGTAGAGCGCGTTAAAATGCCTCGAGAATTGACTTCGGAGAAGAAGTTCAAGGAGATATTCAAACCCGACGGCTGGGAGGGCCTGGACGACGAGAGGATCCTCTCGGAGCTAGAGGACGACAGGATACGCCCCGTTTTGGAGAAAATGGCCGGCGAAGAAGGCTCCGACGCCGGCTGGGCCAGCTGGGGAAGCTGGGGCGTCAATTCTCTCATAAACAGCGCAGCTGCCGGTGTCTCTACCCTCAGCAGCCACGTCACGCACGGCCTTACTCTCCTCGACGAGGCCATGGGGGCGCCCAGCCCTGAGGAACTCGCAGTACGCGACGCCGATGCTACCGACCCCGTCGGTAAGAACGTACTCCCTCACCGTGCCTGTTTTCACTATACCGCGCAACTAAGTTTCCAGGCTTTTTTGACCAATAAAAAATCGAAAATTTCAAGACAAATACAAAAAAATGGTTCATTCGAAGTATTGTCCCTTGCTATTTACACATTTTTGCCATCTCTCTGGCAATACATAAATACCACGATGATGAAAAGTCGCGTTTTTGGACTGAAACCATTCGTCCAACCAATTTTGTACTCCATCGTAATTGGCCAAGTGTAGCCCACCCGAGCCATGTGCCATCGACCGGAACAAGTGATAGTCCGAGGGGGCCAGGTCTGACGAATACGGCGGGTGCGGTAGCAGTTCCCATTTCATGCTGCAATTGTCATGCTGCAATATCGTGCCCATTGTCGTGCTGCGATATCACACGTTCGTGTCCCATTCTGGCCGTTTTTCGAGCAATACGTGGTTCAAATTGATCAGTCGTTGTCGGTAGCGATGCCCATTGAAAGTTTCGCCCGGATTCAGCAGCTCATAGTACACGATTTCTTTCTGGTTCCACCAAACGCAGAGCATTGTCTTTTTTCCGAAGCGATTTGGCCGTGCCGTCGATGTTGACGCTTCGCCAAGTGAAAGCCACGATTTTCTGCGTTTGGGATTCTCGAAATATATCCATTTTTCATCGCCAGTAACAATTCGATGCGGGAAACTCTTTCTGTTCTGCCGCAAAAGCAAAATTTCGGAAGTGGCTCTTCGATTTTCCATTTGTCTCTCAGTCAACTCATGCGGCACCCACTTTCTCTTCCTTACGAATTTTTCCCATGGCGTGCAAACGTTTCGAAATACATTGCCGAACGAAATTTAATGCCTCGGCAAGTTGATCTTCTGTTTGTGTGTCATCTTCATCCAATAACGCTTGCAGATCGGCGTTTTTTTGGTTTGGTTTTAAAAAGTTTGCTTTATTTAGGACATTGTTCAGATACATAGAATAAGTGTAAAGTAACTTGGGAAAACTTAGACTTGTTGTGTAATGATGTTTTGGTTTGTTATATTGATTATAAATCTCGTCAAAATGTTTATTGGTAGTGTAATGGCTACTTGGATCTTATTTGATCGTTTTTTATGTTTCATTGGAGGTCAGATTGTTCGTAAGTTTGGACTATGGAAAAATAAAAATTAAAAAACCATAGTAACAATTTGCAGATCGGCGTCCGCAAATGTTTGCGGTCTTCCCGAGCGCTCCTTGTCCCCAGTCTCGAAAGCGCCACTTCTGAACTGCTTGAACGAATCTTCACACGTTGTTTTTGATGGTATATGTTCGCCGTAGGCCTCCTCAAGTAACCGACGTGCTTCAGCTGCTGTTTTTTTTTTAGGTCGAAGCAGAAAAGTAATGCTTCCCGCAAATGTTGTTTATTTGGCGCAAACTTTGACATTTTCGAGATTAGAAAAAAGGTCGTTGTGTTGCGATATTTGTTGATACTTGACTGGGTATTCTTGTTGGTATTTGACTGGGTATTCTTAACAGATGTCCAAGCTATTAAGGAAGACTTTGTCCTTGGAGTGCCATATTTCAGGTGTATACATTTTATTTTTTTTAAAGGAAACGAGTAAAGCTTTTTGAGTGCGGTTTTTTTCTTGCTTTTATTCATGATATACAGAACGTTAAAAAAAAACCAAAATAGCGGCCGTTGCAGCTCCGCGAAAACAGATCCTTAAATCGCGGGAGGTAAACGGCTGACATCACTGCCCCCTCTTTGTTGATCTGAAACACAAATTCAAAGCATATTATCAATCTGTGACCCTTTGGTCGTGGAATGACGTGTGGGTTTTTCGTTTAGTACAAATTTCGGAAAATAGCGGCAATTTGAAGAAAAAAATCGAATTTTCGCGTTTTTTTTCGCATAAAAAGATAAATAATAAATGCAAAAATGTATCTATCGAAAAAAGGATCCGTCATTCCGTGAAGACATATTTCCTGAGTACGCTCTCAAAATTTCAGGTCGATATGTTAATTACAGCGGTCAGGAGAATGTCAGCCATTTTTAAAAACGTGTTTTCGAGAAAAACGCGTTTAAAGTTTCGTAATGTGTTTACACAAATGTGTTTATAATTACCGCTAATCGGCAATGCCTGGTCCATAGAGGCATCCCTCCTCTTCTTCTAGCTGCTGATGTTGAGCCGCTAACATCTTTTTGAAAATTTCAAGGACAAAGTCTCCGTTAAGACACCCATTTTCTGACCTGTATGCCGACTACATGTGTCGCTAGCGCCATCCATGTGTGAAACCCGAGAACTTAGCCTGGTAATTAGGCACTGTTCTTTTATCGGCCACTTTTCGTGAAGTACGATTGTTTTATTGCAGACGCGAATAAAAGTGGAAGCGAGGAGGCTCAGCAGCCGCAGGCCGTGTCGTTTGGCTTGACCGATTTCATATCCGGCGTATCGTCGATCACGAAACTCGTCGAGACCACCGGCACCAAAGTGATCAGCGGTGGCCTCGGAACCCTCGAGACGATCGGCAAGAAAACGATGCAAGTTTTGCAAGAGGGCGATCCGGGTCTGAAGAAGAAGCGAGCGTTCTTCTCGAACGAGGGTGACAGACCGATCTTGTCGCAAATGCTGCGAGAGGCCAAGGAGAAGGCCGAACTCGAGGAGAAAACAATCGAGGAGAAGCAAATGTCGCGAAAAGTTCACTTCGAGAGCCTCTTCGACGATTATCAGGGCCTCGTCCATCTCGAGGCGCTGGAAATGTTGTCGAAACAGTGCAATATGAAGATACAACAGAGACTCGTTAGCCTCGACTCGGACGAGCTCGATTCCATTCAAGAAACTCTCGACGAGGTCAAGGAACTGTGCGACCTCGGTGACGAGGACGACGACGTAGCGGACGAGGACGATAGGAAGAAAAACGAGGATAGTTTGGACGAAAGACTAACGGCTGCGTCTAAGGATCTCGGTGTTTCGATTACTTACGAAAAACTTAACGACGTGAGATTCCATGAAAATCATTTCTTTTATACACGGAGAAAACAGGGGTCTCGAAGGTTAGAATTAATACTATGCTTCTGAAAAAAAGATCATTAAATATCAAATAGTATCGAATGGAAGATGAAAATTGTAATTATGGTATAGTAATAATGAAGAAATTGAAATTTTACATTTTATTCGGCATATCGTGATTTTTTGTAGTATTCACAAATATTTTGCCCACGTGATTGGAACAATTAGTTTCCACGTGATTGGAACAATTAGACGGTATAGAGAGTCACATTTTACTAATAACTTCGTAATATTTTTCGCTATACGTCGAAGATTCATGCTGTACGTATAGTAAAATCCATATCCATATAGGACTCGCGCCTATGCGAGAATAGTTTGGGGCCATTCATAAAACACGTGACGCAAATTTTATCAATATTCGAACCCCCTCCCCCTCCTCTGTGACATTTCGTGACGGGTGCCCGTGCCCTGCCGCTCCCGAAAATTACGTGATATGAAGTTCGCCCCCCCCTTCTGCTCTCGTTTTTTTTTTCAACAAAAAGAAGCAAGTAAAATACTAAAACCATTTTAATAAGCTATTTCATAACGAACAATTTATATTGTTTACTTTAGGTAAATATACATGTAATATATAAAAACGTAAAATTTATACGTGGGGTCGTCCATTAAGGCCTTAGGCCACTCTAGAGGCCGAAAAAATAGGCTTTTTGGGGATTTTTTTGAGAAAAAGGGTGTTTATGTATACTGTACATGTACTGAAGAGATAATTTTATACCCAATCGACGCGTATTTTTGAGAGCTACAACTTTTTCATTTGAATGGAGTTAGAAACAAATTTCTCGAACAGTTATTCTCAAAATAGTGATTTTTGGTACGTTCCCCCACTTTTAGAAATCGAAAATAAAGAGATACGAGTTTGGCGCTGTGGATAAAAATGTAGCGGAAGGTTCAGACTACAAATCGTTTCGCGGCGGTGAATTCATACGTTCGATAGTTTTCCCAGAATTTCATTTTGAATTTTCAACCCCCGAGAGGTGTTGGAAAAAGCAAAATTCAAGGGTGGTCCGTAGAAACGAAAATATAAAGATTATTTTCTACATTTCATACATTTCAACCATACTCGAAAATTCAGTTGTTTTTTACTTATACAATAAGCGAATTTTAAAAAAATATTTCAACAATTTTTTTAGGGGTGAAGATATTATCGGAGAGGGATGATCAAATACTCGATCGACGCGTCTTTTCAAGGGCTACAAGATTTCTATTCAAACAAAAATTGTAGGAATTTTTCCCAAAGAGTTATTGAATTAAAACTGATCTTTCAAAACTTCAGCCCACTTTTTCACCCCCAAAATGAGCTTCCCTGACTTTGACGCTGTGGACAAAAATAAAGCCCGGATTTTTCTGAACATTTTGTCTCACGGCGTCGACCTCGCAGGGGTTGTAGTTTGGCATTGATCAACTCTCACCCCCCTTCATCCCCTAAAAAAACTCTAGGCCTTGATTTTTGGGCAAACTTGGATTTAGCACCCGCGGCACCTACAGAATCATCTGTTAAAAAACTGGCCTTCTAATTTTTTCCGCTTACGGAGTTTTTCGGCGACAGCACGACTGTACTATTATTTCGTTTTTCATAATACGATACCGCACTCTCTGATACGTCTGTCTGACATTACTTATTGAAAAAATACACGTGTTGTTGGGGGGGGGGGGGGGGGTGTAGCCAAGAACCTCACCACATATCTCCATAGGCGAGGGGGGGCTCTTAAAGTGGCCTAAAAAACCTCACGTGATTAAGGAGTAAGGCCACTGTAACGGCCCAAAAAAAAAGGTTTTTTCACTAATTTTTTGCTCCCGAAATTGAAGGTATTTGAAAAAAAACTTTTAATGGTGTTATCGGGCATACATTAAACTTTATTATAAAATTTTTTTACAGTAAAAAAAAACAAAATGGCGGTTCCACAGCTATCTTCCCGGGACATGTTTTGCTTCCAGGGCTCCGCGGCACGCAGCACCACTGGTGCACTTTTGAATCTAGAACAAAAAAAACCATTAATCTAGAGGGCTATAGCTAGAGAATGTCGATCGGATTTTAAAAAGTATCAATTTTTGTGGATTTGGCGTGCGTTTGAAAAAAAAATTGATTTTTGACGGAAAAAACGGCAAGTTTTTTGTTAATAAAAAATCAATAAATAAAGTTCTTGAAAATTCCGATCGACATTCTCAAGATAATGTAAATGTTCACATCTGGTTAAAATTTCAAGTAAAAAAAATGAAAATTGTTCGAGTTATGCTGCGTGCCATTTTGAAAAACCATGTTTCGAGAAAAACGCGTTTAAAGTTTTGCGAATAGTTTTTTATTGGAAAAAATTTAAAAAAGAAGTTAAAAGGATTTAAACTATTTTTAAACTAGAGGGTTTAAACTATTTTTTAAGCCAATTAAAAAAAATCGATTTTTCAAAAAATTTACAGTGGCCTTACTCCTTAATGGACGACCCCCGTAGTGAGAAATATATTATTTATGTTATGTAACTTCAATAATAAATAATTTGATAATCTTTTATTACGATGCACCTAGAATGCAATGTGTTCCCGAGGATTCTTCAGGTGAGTCTCAATCGATATCAGAGAAGTTGCGACTTCCTCGTAGTCGGATCTTTGGGTGGGCAGTACAGAAAACTTTCAGCGTCTCAGTATCACCCTTTTCCAGATTTAATATGCTTATAGCGCCTCGTGACCTTTGCTCGACCCTCATCCCGCCCCCCTGTGACAAACTGTGACGTTTTGCCTACCCCCCCCCCCCCACCCTCTCACTGCGTCACGTGTTTTATAAATGGCCTGTTTCAAATGTAATATGCACGCATCATTTTTACTATACGGTGTGAGAATCATTTTACACTTCTATAACAACAAGTCTTAGAATTCCGAACTGGCAGTAAACTGCTACGCTTTTCTAGCACTGAATATTAGAATTCTGGCAAACAGTCTTAGAATTTGAGGCCGTATTTTTCTCCGTGTAACAGCGCTATCGGTTTAAAAAGAAAAAAATTGCTCGATATGTGTCGGGATCAGGGTTGCAAACAATGCATTACTTTTTGTAATGCATTAGCGTTTTCGTTACGCATTACTTTCATTACATTTCGTAATGAAAAGAATTTCATTACCCATTAAATTACATTTAGTAATGTAAAAAATTTCCATTACTCATTACATTACATTTTGTAATGCAAACAATTGCCATTACTCATTGCATTGAATTTTGTCATGTAAAAAATGTTCATTACTCATTGGATCAGATCTTGTAATGTAAAGAAATTTCATTACTCATTACTTTGGAATTTGTAATGTAAAAAATTTCCATTGCCCATTACAATGTAATGTGTAATGAAATTTTTTGTCATTACACATTACATTGGATTTTGTAATGAAAATGTTTCACACTACAAAATGTAATGTGATGAGTGATGGACATTTTTTACATTTCAAATTTGAATGTAATGAGTAATGGACATTTTTTACAATACATAATATAATGTAATGAGTAATGGAATATTTTTACATTGAGGTAACGAAATATTTAGTCATTACCTGTTAAAGAAGTAACGAATAATGCATTACTGTTTCATTACAAATTTCGCAACCCTGGTCGGGATGTTACAAAAATACGAACCAGCCATCAGTTTCTCCATTCTTTCTTTTTCCCAGATTTGGAAGGACACGAGACGATACGTTTCGGAAATTTCGTCGTCCGAGTCGATGATCGACGAGCGAGAAGTTTTCCAACGCGCGATATCGACTCTCGCGCGCTTCACCGCTTTCTCCGTCGAAAGATTCCACAAAACTGCCGAACTTTTGTTGATAAAAGAGCGCCGTAGTACGGTGAACGAGGCCGACGCTCTCGTACAACTGACGCGAATATTTTCCGGACAAATCGGCATTGCCGCAAATTTCTTCTCCAATTGGTTCAACGAACGTGTGAAAAAATCCGAAAAGCCCGACAACACTGTGAACATTACAACGATTTTCCTCGAGGTAATCTTCTTCCGATCGGGAGACAATAAATTTCTTTGAATCGTATTCATTTGACGGGGATTCTGCGATAACCGTGGCGCCGAGATTTAAGGGAGACTTTGTCCTTGGAGTGCCATATTTCAGGTGTTTGCAATTTAATTTTTTTTAAAGGAAACGAGTAAAGCTTTTTGAGTGCGGTTTTTTCTTGCTTTTATTCATGATATACAGAACGTTAAAAAAAAACCAAAATGGCGGCCGTTGCAGCTCCGCGAAAACAGGTCCTCAAATCGCGGGAGGTAAACGGCTGACATCACTGCCCCCTCTTTGTTGATCCGAAACACAAACTCAAAGCATATTATCAATCTGTGATCCTTTGGTCATGGAATGACGGATGGGTTTTTCGTTTAGTACAAATTCTGGAAAATGGCGGCAATTTGAAAAAAAATCGAATTTTCGCGTTTTTTTCGCATAAAAAGATAAATAATAAATGCAAAAATGTATCTATCGAAAAAACGATCCGTCATTCCGTGAAGACATATTTTATGAGTATGCTCTCCAAATTTCAGGTCGATATGTTAATTACAGCGGTCAGGAGAATGTCAGCCATTTTTAAAAACGTGTTTTCGAGAAAAACGCGTTTAAAGTTTTGTAATGTGTTTACGCAAATGTGTTTATAATTACCGCTAATCGGCAATGCCTGGTCCATAGAGGCATCCCTCCTCTTCTTCTGGCTGCTCATGTTGAGCCGCTAACGTCTCCCGCTGCTCAATCCGGGACAAAGTCTCCCTTAATGACGGATTCTTGGGTATCTGGACGAGACAAATCGAAAGTGAATAATACAATTTTACCATATCGATATTAGTTTTCGAGATATCGATTTTTAAAATTTATGCATTTATTTTTTATACTTATTGCAACGTATTTCTGTGGTGTGATGAATGGGGCGAAATTTGTCTGGGGGTTAAAGCCTCCAGCAGAGTCAAGAGGCAGAGCTTCTTGTTCCCTAAGACAAAAATATAGTGTTTACATGAATGAATATCTGGGATATATGCAAGGGTGGGCATATACGAATTTTTTTTATTCATGAATAATAAAGAAACTTATTCAAAATTCGTTACGAAAATAAATAAAGAATCCATGAATGAATCTGGATTTATCATCCAGAAATGAATGATAAATCCAAATTAATTCGGTATTCGTTCCGGAAATGAATAATGAATCCTACTGAATTCAGTATTCATTTCGACATAAGTAATAAATCCAGCTCGATTCAGTATTCACTCCGTATTCGGACATCATCAAATTGAATAATCTGGAAAAATGGACAATGGAAATGGGATAAATATAATGTCCCATCTCTACCCCCATTTCTTCAGTTACTAGATACTAAGAGCGCGATTTCCCTTCGGTGAATATGATGTAATCGGACGATGATCTTTCAACAGAATAAACACGTTTTCTGTCAATTTTTCCAGATTATTCAATTTGACGATATCCGAATATGGAATGAACACTGCATTGAATTGGATTCATTACTTATGTTGAAATGAATACTGAATTCAGTTGGATGCATTATTCATTTTAGAATGAATACTGAATCCAACTGGATTCATTATTCATTTTCGGAACGAATACTGAATCCAACTGGATTCGTTATTTGTTCTCAGAACGAATACTGAATCGAGGTGGATTCATTATCGACAAAAAAAAAGGAATATCCATCTGACATGTATTCGGTATTATTTTCCTACTCGAGTATGCCCATCTCTGGATATATGTAGCTGAGATATATATGTTTAGGTGAATTAACATTTGGGACATACGTGTGTGTGTGTGTAATTCGATAGATTTGCTATATTCAGAGATGGGTGTACTCGAATACTAAAAGTATTAAATAATACCTATAAGTAGGAAAATAATACCGAATACATGTCAGATGGATATTCATTTCTTTTTTCGATAATGAATCCAACTCGATTCAGTATTCGTTCTGAGAATAAATAATGAATCCAGTTGGATTCAGTATTCGTTCCGAAAATTAATAATGAATCCTACTGGATTCAGTATTCATTTCAAAATGAATAATTAATCCAGTTGGATTCAGTATTTATTCTAAAATGAATAATGAATCCATCTAAATTCAGTATTCATTTCAACATAAGGGGCCATTCGTAAAACACGTGACGCAAATTTTATCAATATTCGACCCCCCTCCTCCCCCTCTGTGACATTTCGTGACGGGTGTCCGTGCCCCCCTTCCGCTCCTGACAATTACGTGACAGGGAGCCCGCCCCTCCTTCTGCTCTCGTTTTTTTTTTTTTTTTTTTTTTTTTTCAAGAAAAAGAAGCAAGTAAAATACTAAAACCATTTTAATAAGCTATTTCAAAACGAACAATTTATATTATTTACTTTAGGTAAACATATATGAAATATATAAAAACGTAAAGTTTATACGTGGGGTCGTCCATTAAGGCCTTAGGCCACTCTAGAGGCCGAAAAAATAGGCTTTTTGGGGATTTTTTTGAGAAAAAGGGTCTTTATGTATACTGCACATGTACTGAAGAGATGATTTTACACCCAGTCGACGCGTATTTTTGAGAGATAGAACTTTTTTATTTGAATGGAGTTAGAAACAAATTACTCGAACAGTTATTCTCAAAATAGTGATTTTTGGTACGTTCCCCCACTTTTAGAAATCGAAAATAAAGAGATACGAGTTTGGCGCTGTGGACAAAAATGTAGCGGAAGGTTCAGGCTACAAGTCGTTTCGCGGCGGTGAATTCATACGGTCAATAGTCTTCCCAGAATTTCATTTTGAATTTTCAACCCCCGAGAGGTGTTGGAAAAAGCGAAATTCAAGGGTGGTCCATAGAAACGAAAATATAAAGAAGATTATTTTCTACTTTTCATAGATTTCAACCAAACTCGAAAATTCAATTGTTTTTTTTAGTTATACAATAAACGAATTTAAAAAAATATTTCAACAATTTTTTTAGGGGTGAAGATATTATCGGAGAGGGATGATTAAATACTCGATCGACGCGTCTTTTCACGGGCTACAAGATTTCTTTTTAAACAAAAATTGTACAAATTTTTCCCAAAGAGTTATTGAACTAAAACTGATCTTTCAAAACTTCAGCCCACTT
Organism: Ophion obscuratus; assembly: GCA_964007375.1. Lineage (NCBI taxonomy): Eukaryota > Metazoa > Arthropoda > Insecta > Hymenoptera > Ichneumonidae > Ophion > Ophion obscuratus. The sequence continues at coordinate 68,993,580 of OZ023313.1, read as the reverse complement.
TTTCACCCCCAAAATGAGCTTCCCTGACTTTGACGCTGTGGACAAAAATAAAGTCCGGATTTTTCTGAACATTTTGTCTCACGGCGTCGACCTTGTAGGGGTTGTAGTTTGGCATTGATCAACTCTCGTACCCCTTCATCCCCGAAAAAAAACTCTAGGCCCCGATTTTTGGGCAAACTTGGATTTAGCACTCGCGGCACCTACAGAATCATGTGTTGAAAAACTGGCCTTCTAATTTTTTCCGCTTACGGGGTTTTTCGGCGACAGCACGACTGTACTATTATTTCGTTTTTCATAATACGATAACGCACTCTCTGATATTTCTTATTAAAAAAATACGCGTTTTGTTGAAAGGGGTGTAGCCAAGAACCTCACCAAATATCTCCGTGGGCGAGGTGAGACCAGATTTAATATGCTTATAGCGTCTCGTGACTTTTCGACCCCCCTCCCTCCTCCTGTGACAGTGTCACGATTTGCCTCCCCCCACCGCGTCACGTGTCTTGTGAATGGCCCCTAAGTAATGAATCCAATTCGGTTCAGTATTCATACCGTATTCGGATATCATCAAATTGAATAATCTGAAAAAGTTACAAAAAACATGTTTATTTTATTGAAACATTATCGTCCGGTTACATTATATTTACCCAAGGGAAACCGCGCTGTTAGTATCTCGTAACTGAATAAGTGGGGGTAGAAATGGGACACTGTATATATCCCATTTCCATTGTCCATTATTCCAGATCATTCAATTTGATGATATCCGAATACGGAATGAATACTGAATCGAGTTGGATTTGATTTTCGGAACGAATACTGAATCCAATGGGATTCTTTATTCATTTTGGGAACGAATTTTCAATAAGTTTCTTTATTATTCATGAATAAAAAAAATCGAATATGCCCAACCCTGACTACATTATCTAAAAAAAAAAAAAAATTATTAAAAAATTCGATATCTCGAAAACTAATATCGATATCGAAAAATTGTATTCTTCACTTTCGACTTGTCTCGTCGGGATAAACAAGAATCCATCATCAAATCGCGACGCCACGGTTATCGTAAAACTGCCCATTTGGCAAATAAACGTTAATCGATCGACTTTTTGTGTTCCACAGGCGGCCAATGCGAGCTCTTACATCCAGGACGCCTTCAGACTTTTGATTCCAATTTTGCAAGTGGGCGCTATCTGAAGCGTCCGTTTAGACCTGTTTTTGTAAACAAAATTTTCTACCGAACGTTAACCAAGTTTAATTAGGATAAACGCGCGTGTGTAATTAAACGATGCAGTATTCGATAACAAAAAGCTACGATATACGTTGTTGAGACTATAATAAACGAACAAGCATGTACGCGTAAGAATTAACGTGACGCGTCAAAAGTCCAAACGATGACAAAAAATTAGATTTATTTCACAATTACATAATCATGATTGGTATTGTTGAAGGACGTTTGATCCCGGTTGGCGCACAGTCGACTCCATCCTCGACGAAAAACCATCGACGATGCGTTACGCGAGCGCATAAGGGCGAGGGGGGGGGGGGGGGGGGTCAACAAGATCTCAAACTTACGTTTCGACCGTACGCGTAATCACGGGACTTTATTTTCTTTACGTATTCTTATTATTTTCAACTCATTCCCGACACGGGACGATGCGCCCGTCCGTGCGTATCGTCTTGTGCGCGTGCGCGCGGGCGGGCGAAAAGAAAGAACGAAACAGCCGCGAGACGTTTCTTGGCTGAATACCGAGCGACTCGAAGGATCTAGCAGGGCGCTCGTCTGCGTCAGTATTTTCCGCGTTTGTTACCGATCGGTGGCTTCTGAAGTTGAAAACTGGAATTTGAATCGGTGCTCGAGAGCGGAGCGGTGAGATTAATCGGTGGATTGAAATTTAGGCTCGCGGTTGGAGGTTTCATGGTAGCGCCGATCGTTAGATTGGTCGTCGATGAAACGGCCGTTGTGTTGCCCCAGGCTGCAAACAAAAAAAGATCGATAAACATGTACGAGACTGGCGTTTGCTTCTCCTCTTTGCCTATATATATAATACTTGTCCATCGATTGGGTGATCAAGCGAGAGCGATGCGAATCAGCGTGCTTTTCCTGTCACTCGTCTTCTCGTTCGTCACGTGATCGTATTATTTAAAAAAAAGGAGGAAAAAAAAAGTAACAGAGCGAGAGAGAGTTGCAAATTTCGTGCTGAAGAAAAATGAGTCTTTGTGATCTTACGATTATTGTTACACTCAAAGCGCACAGTTAGTCTAGTTGTTAGAGCAATCAGCCGCGGAATGAGATCGAGAAAAAGCACTCGATTAAGGGGGTAGGCCACAGTTACGGGTATAAAATCATGTGCAAATTTAACCATTTTTTTTTCTCGTAGGAAAAAGTGATCCACTCGTACAGTTAATTACACATCTATTTAGTGTGAATATCAAGCTGTTGAAAAAAGTATGGAAACCCCTGGATATTTCGGAGGGTTGGTTGAAAAAAATAAACATTCAAGGTCAGGCCTTTGGTAATTATCAACGAGAAATTCTATGGTGATCTTCAATTTGACCTTGAACCTCATCTACAAGGTTATTTCAAGGTCAACATTATTTTTTAATGGGAGCCCCTATTGAGCTGACCGACAAGGTCACGCCTGACCAATTACCTGAGTACACATTTAAACGTAAAATTTCCCGCTCTTTCGATTGCACGGTTTAGCTCACGCAAACTGTCCTGCGTTATCTCGAAACTATTAGGAGTACAACTTTGCAGTGACCGTTTTACTTAGAGAGCCACTGCGGCCGAAGTAGTGGCCCTAGCTCAATAAAAAAAGTGGCATTTTAAACTAGAGGCTCTGCCAATGTAAACAATTTAAAAAAGCTAACGGATACGTTTATGCATTATAAAGTTATTGGCACTCAAACATGGCAACATACGAGCCGAATTCTCAGCATTTGCGGAAACTGCTCCAAAGACAACAAAGGAAGGGATTTTTGCACCGGATTGTGACTGGAGATGAAAAGTGAGTTTACTACGATAATCCTAAACGCCGAAAAATCATGGGGACTGCCTGGTCATATTCCGTCATCGACGCCCAAACCGAATATTCACGGATCCAAAGTGATGCTGTGTATCTGGTGGGACCAGCTGGGCGTTGTGTACTATGAGCTGCTCAAACCATCCGAAACCATCACAGGGGAACTCTACCGACGTCAGTTGATGCGCTTGAGTAAGGCACTCAAAGAGAAACGGCCACAATTCAACGAAAGACATGACAAGGTGATACTGCAGCATGACAATGCCCGACCCCATGTTGCAAATGTCGTGAAAAAGTACTTGGAAACGCTGAAATGGGAGGTTTTATCCCACCCGCCGTACTCTCCAGACATTGCCCCTTCCGACTATCACTTGTTCCGGTCAAATGGCACACGATTTGGCTGACCAGCACTTCGGTACTTATGAAGAAGTCACAAAATTGGGTCGATTCCTGGATTGCTTCCAAGGACCAAGACTTTTATCGACGCGGGATTCGAATGCTACCTGAAAGATGGGCCGAGGTCGTAGCTAGCGACGGGCAATACTTTGATTAAAAAATATGTAGCCACTTTTTTATAATAAAGCCTTAAACTTTTGAAAAAAACGGTCACTGCAAAGTTGTACTCCCAATACATTTTTTAAACTGGTACTATCGAAGTATCGTAAACTATCGGTCCGATTGCTTTCAATTTTTTTACACAATACTTTTAGATACATTATCTAAAATGTGTCACGTAGGATTTTTGCGATAACTTGATTAGTTTTTGTTTTATTATTGTTTTTGCTCGAAAAATTTCGGTGAAAAATACACATTTTTTTCTTCGGTTCACCATAATTTTTTTAACGGTCGAAAAAAAAATCCGCTACGCTACATTGTAGCGACACTACTCACGAATGAGCTGACTTTTTTTTCTGACGGGACATGACCGGGTAACAGCTGGGACAACGACCGCGCGTATCGTGCGGAGGGCCTCTGCGGCAATGTGCACAACGGCGCCATTTTTTAATATTTTGAACGGAAATTTATTAACGTTATTCTTAAAGCCCTTTCTGGGGTTGTGTAAAAAAATAAAAATATTCCGGCCCATACTTTCGAGTTTATTTTTTTTTATATATATATCCATTTTTCGATCGGCTAAGATGGCCAGACGCCTTGAGAAAGGTCTGGGTTGGGTTACCGGGACAATAAGCGAAGTATTCGCCGTAGCAGAGACATTGAAAAAAAATGTGATTGAACTTTTCTCTGGCCGGAAATTGATTCAATCGTAATTATTTTTTTTTTACTGTAGTCGATTGACAAATTATTTTATGAAATAAGAAAACTTGTTTTTACAGGGTGTCTACCGACCTGAAAATTCATGAAAAATCTTAAATGTCATACAAAAATAACCAGTCTAATCGTTGAGTCTAGATTCAATATGAACTAACTTTGTGGTACTTGTCGATAGAGAAGCGAATGTCGAATCGATAGAAAATAAAATACAAGAAAGTAAACGAAAATGATGCGTTATCTCAACATATATTAGTTTTTCTTTGTTTTTCGTGTAAAGCGACTAGATGATATTACTCAAAGTTCCTAAATGTATGTAATATTTTGCTAGATGTTCCCAAAATATATTTCTTTACAGAAATCCTGAAATTATGTTTGTCTCACATTTTTTACTACATATGGAATTGTACAGTTTGGTGACTGCGTTTATTCCGTATACTTTTTATTGGCATACAACACACAGCTGTTTGAAAGAGCAAAATAAAAATATAAAAATTTGGAAAATCGGTCGCACTGTAGAATCATTAAATATATTTCTATGCCAGAAAGTCATACTAAGAGTCATGAAAAAATCCCCATTCCTTGTCTTGAAAATTCTTAAATGTCATGCGATTTCAGTTCTGGTCAAAATAAGATACCCTGTTTTAATGAAATAGCTGCTGCTTCAACGCTTGATTTATGAAAAATTACTAACAAGTAAACCTACCCAAGTGAAACCCACCGAATTGAATAAAACTTGGCATACGGGTAGAATATTTGGGTTTGTGGAATTAGGGTTCGGGTTCGTGGGTTAGGGGTTGGGCGTTTGTGGGTAATCATAAAGGTCATTGTGAAGATCAAATGTATCAACAATTTTTAACGTAAAATTTCCCGCTCTTTCGATTACCGATCTCAAAAATAGTGGTTTCCCCTTGAAGATGCGGTTCAAGGTCAAATTGAAGGTCACCATTGGATTCCTTGGTGAAAATTGCTCCAAGAACGATCTTGACCTGAGAAAATACTGGACCGTCCCGATAACCTAACCCAGACCTTTCGTCAGTTCAAATGACCTTCAGCTAACCTTCAAGGTCACACCTGCCCAATAACCGGAGTACATATTTGAACGTAAAATTTTCCGCTCTTTTGATTGCCAGTGTCAAAAATAGGGGTTCCCATTTAAAAAACAAAGTTGACCTTGAAATAACCTTGAAGATGAGGTTCAAGGTCAAATTTCCAGGGGTTTCCATACTTCTTCCCCACCCTGTATATATTTTTTCGACGTACAAAGTGGCCGACTACTCGAAACTTCTCGAAACAGCTTTTTTCCAATTGGCGTGAATAATAACTTCAACAATTTTCACGCGTTTTACATCAAATTTAAAAGTTATGCTCCTAATTGCATTTCGCAGAGAACTATGTACGGACTTTCTGATTAATCGAAAACTTTTCATTTTATGAACAGTTTATGAGCAGTTGTAACGAAATTTTTCACTGAAAATTCATTTCTTAAGGGGCTAGTCCACTTTGAAAATTTCAAAAAATCGAAGGCAAGCAAACTTGAAGAGGTCGACGATGATGAGCAGTCAGAAGGGATTTTGTACGGTGCAGGAATTGCCGATTGAGTTTAGGTAAGAGTTTTTCATAGCATAAACTTCAAACGCGTTTTTCTCGAAATGTTTTCAAAATCTAGCTCCATTGTATCTCTAAAACTGATAAACCGATTCTCTTGAAATTTGAACCACATATCGTAAACACGTTTCGCAACAAGATAACCCTCGATGGTTTTAAAATTTTGATTTTTACTCTTTTTTCGTTGCGAAAAACTGCGAAAAAACGCTTTTTTACTTTTTTCGTTTTTCATCTGTCATTTTTTTTATTTTTTGATAAAACTTTATATCCGAGGGACATTTTGTAGCTGGTGTCATACTGAGTCTAATGGACTTTGATTTTTTTGTTTCAGACAAGCCATTGCCGAGTTGTGATGAAGTTGCCTAGCCCACCTATTTTTCAGGCGTTACGTTAAGGGACAACACCACTGTGACGGCTTCAAAAAATTGATTTTTTGAAAACCCTCTAGAAAAATCTAAAATACATTTAAGATTAAGATGCCGTTGGACCCAGGTCGAAAAAATAATTATTTTCGGAGATATTGAATATTTTGTGGAGCGGTGCAGCGCTCCGTGACGCTCGGGGTCCCGCGCAGCTGCGCGCCTCAGGGTCGGCAGGTATACCGGGCCTTTCCCAGGTCCTGCGGGTCTTTCCCAGGTATTCTTTTGTCTCCCTTCACAAAAACCGGCTATTGTTATAAATATAGTTTCGAAAAAAAGCCATAGGTGGCGATAATTGAAAAATTTTCAAGACGTCAATCGTCAACCGTCGATATTGCAGCTGATATCGCGGTATTATTATTCAATGATGGCCTGAGAAGCCTCATGAAAGTTTTGGAGACGTTGGGGATAACTATCGGCCCAAATTGTTTCAATTTTTGCGTTGAAACCGACGCAGCGCGGATCGAGCTGGCGGAGCGCTCGCTCACAGACGCTGCAAAAGAGGCAAGAAGAGCCTCTACAAGTTCGAAAAAAGATGCTAGGGACAATGATTTGCTTCTTGAAGGCCAGCTATATAGTGCCGGCATCGCTGATTAAAGGTAACAATTTTTTTTTCCAATTTATCGCATAAATTAACAAACCTAAAACTTTGAACGCGTTTTTCTCAAAACCACTTTTTTGAGTGCGGCACGCAGCAGAACTCGAGCAATTTTTATCCAATCGACTTCAAATTTGGACTGCATCAATAAAACTAGATTATCTAAAGAAGTACATAGGATTTTTTCGATATCTCAATAATAAAAAAAGTTATAGCTTATTTTCGACGAGAAATTTTGCTCGAAAATCGTCCTTTAATTGCAAAAGCGTGCCTATTTTTAAAAAATCAATATTTTTTCAAATCCCTGTGTTCTTCTCTTCAAAATATCATATTATTAACGAAAACACTCGGTATTTTTTTCAGATCGACTTTGAAGAGAGTTCTGCTGCGTGCCGCGAACCAATGCAGAGGCAACAGTACCTGACGCGGGAGCTTCCCCAGCGTCACCATGGGGCGTGAAAAATTTGAAATTTTTTTTTATGTATCTTCAATAAACAACGAACAAAACAAAAATTTTTTTTTTCGAATGTCTCTTTTTTTTCCCACAAAAAAAATTCTTGAAAAGCGGCAAAAAAACAGGGGGTCGCAGTGGTGTTGTCCCTTAAACGTTTTTGTACTTAAAAATGAATAAAAATGAATTAAAATTTGAAATTTATACACACACACACACACACATATATTTCAAGACTATTTATCAAGCCCAACAACTTTGATATTCATATCTTTTATAAAATCGAAAGTGGACTGGCCCCTTAAGTTCAATTACCTACAACTTTTGAATAAAACAATATTTTTTCAACTCCGTACGTACTTCTCTAGGTATTCTAATGTAGATTGACGAGAATTTTTGTTTTTTGTTCTAGGTAAAAAATTGTGGGTGCTAAATGTCACGACGCGGAGCACCTAAAAAAAAAGATAACAAAAGAAAATATTATTAGTCGGCCATTTTGTACATAAAAAAAAAAGAAATATTTTCTAACAGCTTGATATTCATATTAAATAGATGTACAATTAACTTTACGAGTGAATCACTTTTTCATACCAAATTCTTAAATTCGCACACGATTTTAAACCCGTTACTGTGGCCTAAGGCCTTAATGTCGGATGAGCCAAGTGGCGTAACGAATAAGAATGCGAAAGCAAAGTACGCAGCTAACTCGTTCGCAAATGTGACAACCGCCGCTCAGGTTAAGCCCATCGTGAAAAACTCGTACGCGACGAGAATCGCATCAGCGAGCCACGGCTGCCTCGTTTTCTCTTTCATTCACTCGAGTTGCAATATTCAATCGTATCGGAGCGCAAATGAGGATGACGCGTATCCGGATTCCCGCAAGCCCCCAGATATTCTTTTACGACAGCCGGACGACACAGTAGATAAATCTAAATTCTTTACTTTGTTTTTGTTTGTTTGTTCAATACCTCTATATAGCTACAACACTGCAATTACTTTTCGCCTGGAAAATCAAAGAAAAGAGAAAAAAAATAAGTCAAGTTCAATGGGTAACGAACCAAGGGGTAAAGTGAAAACACGCGCAAAAGCATCAATACGAGAATCGTTAATTATCGCAAAGAGCAGCAACGATGAATTTGCCGTGGGCAAGAGTGGAGCAGACGTTCGAACGTCCGGTCAAAGACACTCTTCGTTAATTTGTCGTTAATTTGCTCATTTTGTCGTACGATGCTCGCGTGTGATGCTCGTCGCGGAGGCAATACGCTAATTCTAAAGGGGGGTGGAAAAAAGATACCAATCAAAGCTGCTCGGGAATCGTATTTTTTTTTCTTGTCTTTTTTTTCTTCTTGCTCCCCATACACGGACTATCCGTACTTCAATCGGATATGCGACTTAACGCGCGTTGCTACTTATGTTAGTGTTCTCTACCTCAAGTTACATCCACGCAAGACCTGAGCGTAGGACACTTTTATGGTAGAGCCGTACTGACGTAATGGTATAATCGTAAATAATATTACCAAGTTTTATTTGTGAAAAAAATAAAAGAGACGGTGAACGAGTGCCTCGGTTATTCGCATCTACTCGTCATCCGAATATTTACTATTTTCCGTCCATTATTGGTATACTAAGTTTTTTCTTTTCGTTTCTTTTTTTAACCGTATTTACCTAGCGGATTGGGTGTGCCGTAGCTCGGTGGTCGTCCCGTACTTATCGCGGTGGACGAGAGAAAACTCTTGTTGCCTGAGAGGAAAAAAAAATGCGCCAATTAGTGCGAGGTAATTACGCGTCGCGCCGTTCGCGATGAATTTTCGTATTTAGCGTTACGCGCGATTCGTGACGAATTTTCGTATGTAAGGGGCTATACCAGTGTGACACTTAAAAAAAATCGATTTTTTTGCCATTTTCGACAGTTTATACTTTCAATATCCTGTACAAATTTCAAGGCCGTATGTCTGTTTATTTTATCTTGCAAAAATCGATAGTTAAATCTTTAAACGCGCTTTTTCTAGATTGGATGAAAATTGACGATTTGGTATTGAAAAAAACGACCATTTTATAGGCAAGAAAACAGACTTTTTTTCATAACTACGCCATTTTGTTAGATTTTGATATTTTTCGAAAATTCTACGTCACTGTACAGGAAATACCTTCCAGTTTAACGACATTTTTTCCTTTTTCGGTTTAAGCTACTCAATCGGCCGGAATCGCGTCAGCAGTGAAGGAACTTTTTTTTTCAGATTTTTTAATTCAACATTTTAGAAAATGCCGTTTTTTTCCAAATGAATATATCTCGGAAACTAGAAGTAACTGAAAAAAACTGTCTGTACGTAAAAGTTGTAGTTTTGTGTTAGCTTTCGAGCGGACCACTTGAAATAATTTTTACGTTCCGGTAACGCTGATTTTTTGCCAAAAAAGAGGGAAATTATTTTTTCATTAAAAAACAGCCGTTTTTTTGGCTGAAAAAAATACAGAGTCGTCCAGTATGTCTGACGATATCGCAAAAAAATCGCCAGGGCGGCACACATCGAGGTTCTAGGGTAAAAAAAATGAAACCACACAAATTAATTTTTTTATACCGGAACCTCGCTCCGTCCCACTCTGGCGATTTTTTTTCGATATCATCAGACATACTGGAAGAATCTGTAATTTTTTCAGCCAAAAAAACGGCTGTTTTTTTAATAAAAAAATAATTTCCCCCTTTGTAAAGGTAAAAAGAACGAAGAATGGGACATTAAGGGGGAAAAGATCCAGATAGTTAAGGAGTTTAAATATTTAGGATATTCGTTTACTTCGAAAAATTCAAACTGGGTTCATAGTAAAAGAACGGCGGGGAAAGCGCAAAAAGCGACAAATATGGTATGGGGGATATGGAAAAGAGCGGGAAGAGATACGATGGAGGAGAGACTCTATTTGCTGGAATCAATAGTAAAATCAGCAGTGATGTATGGAGTGGAGATTTGGGGATTGGGGGAAATTGAATCCTATAAAAGAATACAGAGCAGGTTTTGTAAAATGGCGCTAGGGGTACACAGAACGACCTCTAATTACATTTGGAGGAGAGAGTTGGGAGTGCCAACATTGGAATACATAATTAGAGAAAGGGCTCTGAGATATTTGAAAGAGGTTGTGAAGATGGGGGAGTCGAGATGGCCAAAAATATGTTTGCGAGGGGAGCTAAGAGCGATTGAGAATGGAACCCCCTCGAAGTGGGGAAAGGATTTAAAAAAAGTATTAATGGAAATGGGAATTGAGGATCTAGTAGGGATGATAAGAGAGGAGACAGACGAGGGCGAACTAGAAAAAAAGGTGAAAGAAGGATTAGAAAACCTAAAGAAAAAAATACTGGAGGAGGAAGAAGAAAGAGTACAAAAATTATCGTACAATAGTTTATACAAGTACTTGTTGGAGAACGAAGAAAGCCCATGGAAATACTGGAAGGAGGAAGGAGTGAAGGGTAGGGAGAAAGAATTGTGGGCAAGAATAAGATGTGGAAATATGTGGAGGGCGGGAAAGAAGGGGGAGAAAAACTGGCGGTGCAGGATTTGTGAGGAGAAATTTGAGACGGTGGAGCATCTCTTAATTTGCAAAAAAGGCTGGGAAATGATGCCAAAACAGGCAAGAAAAGAAGCGGAGGAGTGGATACAAGGAGTGGACGAGGTTGCGATAAAGGGGGAGATCATTAATATGTTAAGCGGGAAAATAAATATGGGAATTTGCCGCTACTTCAAAGAAATAGAGGCATTATGTGCAAAAATGAAAAAAGAGGAAAAAGATGAGAGCGACAGCGATCAGTAGTGGTTAGGATATAGGTTAGAATTTTAGACGTAAGTTGTTAGGTGTAAGTTCGTGAATGAGATTGATTGTAAGAAAAGAGACTTTGTAAAAAACTTTATAACAAGTTGTGCAAATAAAACTCTATTATATATATATAATTTCCCCCTTTTTTGGTAAAAAATCAGCGTTGACGGAACGTATAAATTATTTCAAGCCGTCCGCTCGAAAGCTCGAAAGCCACAAAACTACAACTTTTATGTGCAGACATATTTTTTCAGCAACTTCAAGTTTCCGAGATATGTTAACGTGGAAAAAACGGTTTTTTCTAAAATGTTGGATTAAAAAATCTGAAAAAATTCACTAGAATGCCTTTCAGTGGTACTTCGATATAACCAATTGTGGGGCCCATCTGAGATGGTCGACAAGAAGTGGCTGAATTGACAGAGAATGCCTCATTAACATATCTCAGAAACTTGAAGTTACTAAAGAAAAATGTCTGTACATAAAAGTCATTGTTTTGTGTTGGCTTTCGAGCGGACGACTTGAAATAATTTTTACGTTCCGGTAACACTGATTTTTTTTACCAAAAAAGGGGGAAATTATTTTTATATTAAAAACAGCCGTTTTTTTGGCTGAAAAAATTACAGAGTCTTCCAGTATGTCTGACGATATCGCAAAAAAATCGCCAGAGTGGCACGGAGCGAGGTTCCGGTATAAAAAATTAATTTGTGTGGTTTCATTTTTTTCACCCTAGAACCTCGATCCGTGCCACTCTGGCATTTTTTTGCGATATCATCAGACATACTGGAACACTCTGTAATTTTTTCAGCCAAAAAATGGCCGTTTTTTAATAAAAAAAAAATAATTTCCCCCTTTTTTGGTAAAAAATCAGCGTTACCGGAACGTAAAAATTATTTCAAGTCGTCCGCTCGAAAGCTACCACAAAACTACAACTTTTATGTACAGACATTTTTTTTCAGTTACTTCTAGTTTCCGAGATATATTCATTTGAAAAAAAAACGGCATTTTCTAAAATGTTGAATGAAAAAATCTGAAAAAAAAAAAAAATTACGTAGAATGCCTTTTAGTGGTACTTTGATATAACCAATTATGGGGCAGATCTGAGACGGTCGAAAACAAAGTGGCTGAATTGACGGAGAATCCCTCACATATTCTTAATTTTTTGAAACATTTAAGGGAGACTTTGTCCTTGGAGCAGCGGGAGATGTTAGCGGGCCAAAATAAGCAGCTAGAAGAAGAGAAGAGATGCCTCTATGGACCAGGCATTGCCGATTAGCGGTAATTATAAACACATTTGTGTAAACACACAAAACTTTAAACGCGTTTTTCTCGCAAAGACGTTTTTAAAAATGGCTGACATTCTCCTGACCGCTGTAATTAACATATCGACCTGAAATTTGGAGAGCATACTCAGAAAATACGTCTCCACGGAATGACGGATCGTTTTTTCGATAGATACATTTTTGCATTTATTATTTATCTTTTTATGCGAAAAAAAACGCGAAAATTCGATTTTTTTTAAATTGCCGCCATTTTCCGAAATTTGTACTAAACGAAAAACCCATCCGTCATTCCATGACCAAAGGGTCACAGATTGATAATATGCTTCGAATTTGTGTTTCAGATCAACAAAGAGGGGGCAGTGATGTCAGCCGTTTACCTCCCGCGATTTGAGGACCTGTTTTCGCGGACCTGCAACGGCCGCCATTTTGTATTTTTTTTTCAAAATTTTTTTTTTTTTAACGTTCTGTATATCATGAATAAAAGCAAAAAAACCGGACTCAAAAAGCTTTACTCGTTTCCTTAAAAAAAATAAAATGTAAACACCTGAAATATAGCACTCCAAGTACAAAGTCTCCCTTAAGGGGTAAGGCCACTGTGAATTTTTTGAAAAATCGATTTTTTTTTATTGGCTTAAAAATAGTTTAAGTTTAAAATAAAAAATAGTTTAAGTTTCTCCGAAACTTCTTTTTTTAATTTTTTCCAATAAAAAACTATTCGCAAAACTTTAAACGCGTTTTTCTCGAAACATGGTTTTTCAAAATGGCACGCAGCATAACTCGAACAATTTTCATTTTTTTTACTTGAAATTTTAACCAGATGTGAACATTTACATTATCTTGAGAATGTCGATCGGAATTTTCAAGAACTTTATTTATTGATTTTTTATTAACAAAAAATTTGCCGTTTTTTTCGTCAAAAATCAATTTTTTTTTTCAAACGCACGCCAAATCCACAAAAATTGATACTTTTTAAAATCCGATCGACATTCTCTAGCTATAACCCTCTAGATTAATGGTTTTTTTTTTGTTCTAGATTCAAAAGTGCACCAGTGGTGCTGCGTGCCGCGGAGCCCTGGAAGCAAAACATGTCCCGGGAAGATAGCTGTGGAACCGCCATTTTGTTTTTTGTTTACTGTAAAAAAAATTTATAATAAAGTTTAATGTATGCCCGATAACACCATTAAAAGCTTTTTTTTCAAATACCTTCAATTTCGGGAGCAAAAAATTAGTAAAAAAACCTTTTTTTTGGGCCGTTACAGTGGCCTTACTCCTTAATCGAGTACTTCTTATGCAAAAAAATTCCCGAAAATCACGAAAATTTTCAGCGTTCACACTGGTACAGCCGCTTAACGTTAGGCGCGATCACCTGGTCCAAAAGGTGTCGGTCCGCTCGTGATCCTGCCGATGCTCGTCCTCGATGTCTTTCCGTTGAACTTGCTCACATCTTCGAATACGTTGCTACTGTCCTTGAGGACGTATTTGCGAAAGTTCAAATATTGCTCCTTCTGTTGTTGTACCTTTGCGTGAACGCCCTGCAGTCTTCCAGCAACAGCGATCAGAGATTCGTGAATTTTGCTCATCGCCGCTGTCAATTCTGTGAACAACGACGAGACTAAAGTAAACCGGAATAAAGAGCGGAGATAACGGCGCGTGCTGTCGCGTTTACCTTGGGGCGTCAGCGCCCTCGGGGCCATCATCGTTTGTATGTGCTTCTCCGTCGCTTCGATCTGTGATCTGAACACCATTATCTCGTGCTCGAAAGACTCGGCGAGCTCCATGAAGAAATGCAACGGGGCCGTATTCTCGTATTGAAGTCCGGGCGGCGTGTCGTGGGTTCGTTGAGCTATTTCGGCGTTTTGCAGGGCTTTCGCCGTATCCTGTTTAAGCTTGTCGGCGAGTGAACGATCACGTTGCACCGAGCCGGCAAGGGTCGTCAGCATCTCCATCAAGGATGCCGTGTCCTCGGCGCAACGATTCAACGGCCGCGACGAGCCTCTCGCGATGTCCGAGCTGAAGCTCTTTTGGGTCTTGACGAATTCCCTGACGAGACATTCAGCGTTAGCGAACGTAGACATTTTGTTTTTTTTTTTCGGCACTTTCTCTCTGTACCGGGCGGCTTACTTGAAACTGTCGATGGTCTGCGTGAGCTCGTTTGGAATGAGGTTCTCCTTGGCCACCGTCGGGCTGTTGCTACCGTGGGAAAGGCCTTTACTGCTCACCGAAACGTCCAAACCTCCCAGGCCTTTGTTCGCGACGACGGTGTTGACGGGAGCCGCGCTCGTTGGCGCTTTCGCTCCGAACAGACCACCCGTTCCCGTGCCGAACAGGGGCTCTGGAAAAACGTCAAATTCGCAACCGCTAATTGTTTCCAATCTCGAACTCGCTCGCGATGCTCAATCGTTCGCATCGTTGGAAAACAACTGTTTTTCCTTCTTTCGTTCTTTATTTTTATATTTCTATTGTTATGCAATGTGTCTTTGGTACAAATTGGGATTGTCGATTTTAAATTGACACTGCGTTCCAACGATGCGAACGTCGACATTGCACGTCGAGCTGAAAGTTTCGTAGGGCGCTTAAGGGGCCGTCCATATATTACGTCATCGATTTTTGCTGATTTTCGACCCCCCCCCCCCCTACAATCATCCTATCGTCATTTCCTAATGACCCCCCCCCCCTCTCGCAAAACTGACGTCATTACCAGTTTGGCAAAATTAAAACATTTGCGGATTTGAGAAAAATTGGGTAACATTAAAACATTTTGTTATAGAATCATCTTTTATTATTTTGTACTTTGGCAATGTTTATTAATATAATAATATTATTCTTCCCTATTCTTTAGTTTTCTTTGGATAGCTCCCACATTTTGTTATAGAATCATCTTTTATTATTTTGTACTTTGGCAATTTTCATTAATATAATAATATTATTGTTCCCTATTCTTTAGTTTTCTTTGGATAGCTCCCACGGAGTTTTCACCCATTCTTGCAAATCCTGGATCACGGGTAATATCTCCGTATCCTCCCCATATTCATTTTGGCTCGATCGAACTATTTTCATAGGTACGCTGTTATTTGAAGTCCTCGAATATAATGTAGACAAACCTTATGTAATAAATAAATAAATAATGAGTTCAATAATTAATACCATTAGGTACTTGCAAAATATTTTTCATCACTCATGCGGGGAAACCACTCTAGTTGTACAATATACTATTGTACATTTTGAATTAACTGGTATCACAAGAATGACGTCAATTTCGAAACGTCCCCCCCCCCCCATCCATCATTTACCGTCATCCGCAGACGAACCTCCCCCCCCCCAAATTTAGAATGACGTAATATATGGACGGCCCCTAAGGGGAGGGTAGGGGTTTGCACTTTTGAGAAATCGACTTTTTTTTGTCTTTTCTTATAGTTAAACATTTCAATATAATCCAAAAATTTCAAGTCAATCGGAGCGAAAGTCTCGAAGTTATTGACTATTTAGTCCCGCTCCTGTAACACCCGCTTAACACTGTAGCTCCGACTTCACTAAACTTCAAACGCGTTTTTCTCGAAACCACTTTTTCACAGTCCGTGTTCACTGCCATTTGAAAACTACATGACCGATTTATTTCAAACTTGGTACACACTTTCTGCATATAAAATACCTCCCCCCAACGGTTAGTTGGAGATTTTTTTTTACATTGAGGAGGTTTTCCACCCCCAAAATGGCGGAATTTTTCGTGAAAAATAGCACTTTTTACTTTACATTACCAGCGAAAATTAAGAAATGAAAAAAAAAAATTATCAAATACCGTTGGGGGGAGGATTTGATGATACTTTGACTAAATTTCAATGGTACTTGATTTCAGATAATTTCTAGCTGAGATACAGCAAATTTGGCGTACAAATTTCACATAATGTTCTTGAAATGGCACTTAACAATGTACAAAAGGTTTCAGTAAATTTATTCTATCCATATAGGAGGCATTCCACGTCACTTCAGTCAGTAAAAAAATCCACAAATAATTTTGAAAAATTGAGTTACTTTATTGAAAAAGATTCACCTAGTGTCGACATTTTTTAAAAATTTCTGAGGTTTTTTCTCGTTGATTACCGTTTTTTAAATATTTTCCATTCAAATGGCCGTATCTTTGGCCGAATTTGACGTATTTACATTCGTAAAAAACGAAAATGTGCGTCTTTTTCTAGCCTTCCAGAAAAAAATTAATTCAGATTTTATGGAGCAAGTCGAACGTCCGTTTCAGGGCAAAATATGCGAAAATATATTTTTTCTCGAGGAAATACACTCGTTATTTTATTTTCAAGAATTTCCCCGAATTGTGAATACGAAAAACGGATTTTTGGTATTTTTTATATTATGGGATTCCTAAACACCGTGAAGTAACAGCTATTTTTATTAAATTTTTTTTTTATTAATATTCGATTGAAGTGTGTGGAGCACTCGCTGTATGTTTACCAGGTTTTTGAAATACATATGACATATATGTCATATGTATTGGAGCCTTGGAGTGCTCCACACTCTTCAATCGAATATTAATGACAAAAAAAAAAAAATTAATAAAAATAGCTGTTACTTCACGGTGTTTAGGAATCCCATAATATAAAAAATACCACAAATCCGTTTTTCGTACACACAATTCGGGGAAATTAAAAAAAATTAAATAACAAGTGTCTTTCCTTAAGAAAAAAAATATTTTTGCATATTTTGCCCTGAAACCGACGTTCGACTTGCTCAATAAAATCTCAATTAATTTTTTTCTGGAAGGCTAGAAAAAGACGGACATTTTCGTTTTTTACGAATGTAAATACGTCACATCCTGCCAAAGATACAGCCATTTGAATGGAAAAATGTTAAAAAATGGTAATCAATGATAAAAACCGTAAGAATTTTTTCTTTTTAATTTCGACACTCGGTGAATATTTTTCATTAAAGTTACTCGATTTTTCAAAATTATTTGTGGATTTTTTTTACTGGCTGAAGTGACGTGGAATGCCTCATATATATATATATATATATATAGTCATTGGCGCAAACGGCAATGTCTCTTCACTTTCACCGCACAAATTCCAAGCTCATACAGGCATTTGAATGGAAAAATGTTAAAAAATGGTATTCAACGAGAGAAAACGTCTGAATGTTTCAAAACATTTCGACACTCGGCGAATATTTTTCAACAAAGTAACTCGATTTTTCAAAATTATTGTGACGTGGAATGCCTCATAGATGAAAAAAAATCGCAAAAAAGTGTTTTTTTTTCACGCTGAAACCCCTACCCTCCCCTTAAAAATACACCGAATGAGGTAAATGCTAACGGGCGGATGTGGTCGGGGCGCCGAAACTCAACGCTCCGGTAGCGGTTGCACCTGTCGTCGGGCCGAACGTGTTGCTGCTCAAAGTCGACGGCGTTCCAAAGGTTAGGCCAGTGGCGGATGGGGCGGAAGACGCAGCCGGAGTTCCGAAGAGACCGGGTGTCGTAGTCGAGGTCGCCGTACCCAGCTGCAGGTTGGAAGACTGGCCGATGGAAGGCGGCGGGCCTCCGAAACGAAGGTTGAGCCCAGACGTCGCCGGCGTCGCTGGTGCCGGTGTTCCAAAAGTAAGGCCGCCGGCGACGGTCGTGGTCGGTGCGCCGAAAGCCGTGCCGCCCAAACTCGTCGACGTCGCTGGCCTTGAAAGTATGATTTTTCTCTCATTATAGGGCGCTTCGTAAATGAAGAATGTTGATCTGACAGAGACAATTTGAACGAGTCTCGAGAGATATCTTTATCGTGAAAACGATCGAGAAATTCGCAACGATGTTCATTCGACGAAAACAAATTTGACATTGTCGAATGAGCAATTCCACTGACAATGAATTAGAGGTTAGCTCGATGTAACCTCGAAATTACGTACTTTGGTGTACCGAAGGCGAAATTCGTGCTACCGGCGGTCGTTGCGGGCGTGCCAAAACTAAACTTGGACATCTCAACGAACGATATTTCAACAATTTATTTTTGAATAAATAAGCTACACTAATTAACGTTTATTTTAAAACATTGCCAAATGCAAAGTTTGCGCGAACGGAGTTTTTGAGTTTTTGCGGTCCTGCGGAGGCTGGGGTAGTTCCGGCCGTTTGGCGCACCGATCGCGTGTATCAGGAAGACTAGAGGTAAGGAGTACGAACGCCTGTGGCGAGCCCGATCCAAAAGCGTCCGTGAAACTGTGGATTTTAGTAGTTAATGTTTTCACGACGTGCGTCGCTAGTGCATGACCGCACCGAAGTGAACTAAGCGACAAGAACACAACCGACGTCATGTGTCATCTATATTCCCGCTCGTCGTCCGTGTTGGCACAAAGCCTGTTCGGGCTAACCAATTTTGCGAATTGTGTTAGATGAAAAAAAAATAATTGTCTCGGGATAAAATACATTTAGTGATCTGCGGCGAAAACAATTAATCGTAGGTAAGACAAATAGTACTTACATTCATAAAAAGAATTGTTTCGTTTTATCGTATCATTATCGTACCGAGTGAAATAAAAATTATCACAAACGCGAGATATGGAGGAAGTGTCCCGTCGATGAGACAAAACGTGCAATATATGGTTTTTTTTCGTATATTGCACGTTTTGTCTCACGTCTCGAATATAAACAAAATGTTTATTTTCGAGGCGTGAAAATGGGAAGTGAGTGGGTGAGTGGGTGAAATATCAATTTGCCATTTTCATAGAAAGGGGCCGTCCATAAATTACGTCATTTTAAAATAGGGGGGGGGGGTCTGGTCGTTAGATGACGGTAACGTTAATTTGATCACAACGATATGACGGATAGGATGATTTCAGGGGGGGGGGGGTCAAAAATCAGCAAAAGTCGATGACGTAATTTATGGACGGCCCCAAAGTCAAATTAAATAAAAGCTTGTAATATTGTTTGAATTGTTGCTTTGAGTGCCCGAACGCGAGACAAACTTGGAGTGCAGCGATCGATCGAGAACTGCCGTTAAAATCAACACTCTCCATCAAGTTCTCGACAAAGTTTCGGACATGAAAAGTTTAGAGTACGTGGGATGCCAAGCACACAACGAAGGGCTCACGAAGAGAGTGAAAAACTATTAACTCGTCATGAAAGGACATTTTCTAGCGCGATCGGTCAACGAAAATGATCACGCAAGGAAAATCAAAACGAAAGACAATAGGACAAAATTAAAACTGTAAGATCGATTTATCTGTACAGCGTGTTATAATGTGCAAATATGATGTGGGATAATTTGTAAATCTTTTGTTTGAATTGAAAATTCTTATGAATTTTCTTGCGTCTATGTTTTTACTGCTTCCATAACGAAAAAAAAACATTGACTTAATATCTGTATTTTGTTATTATTCTTTATCTGTACAGCGTATCATAATGTGTAAATATGAGATGTGATAATGTGAAAAAATTTTGTCTGGATTAAAATTTCTTATGAATTTTCTTGTGTCTATGAATAAATTTTGCTTGTTACGGTTTCCGCGAGGAAAAAAACTGACTTTATTTCTGTTTGTCGTTATTATTCTTTATCTGTACAGCGTATCACAATGTGTAAATATGGTGATAATCTGTACATTTTTTGTCTGGATGCATATTTCTTATGAATTTCCTTGCGTCTATAAATAAATTTTGTTTGTTACTGCTTCCGCAACAAAAAAACTGACTTAATTTTTGTATTTCGGTATTCTCCAAAACAATCTATATATAATAATTCTGTCTATCTATATAGAAATTGCCTTCACCAACTGGTTGAACAACTAATTTGATGAATTGATCGCTCCATATGAAGTGGCAAAGGGTTCTTTTTGCATATCGTACGGCACTGCCTTTACAATTCATTTGATCAAATTATCGCTCCATATGAGGGAACGTATCGTACGGCACTGGTTTGTTGCTGACTTTACTTCGGTGCGGTAGGAGAGCAGCGCCGCCCTTCTCGTCCTCACTTTTGCGGACGTTTCGACGACACGGCGTTCGTACTCCTTATCTCTAGTCTTCCTGCCTGTATGTAAGACCGTGGCCGTACCTGACGTCACCGACGCACTTTGTCATAACATTATCTGCGATTTATTCGTCGAAACAGCTGGTGAATTTCTTTAATTCGAATTATATTGTCATAAAAAACCTGGGAAAAGAAGACCACCGTGTTGACAACTTTGTGGAAGTCGTTGTGTCGTCCTAGTTGGGTGGCCAAAGATAGAGTAAGGTTATTCGCGCTTTATGTGTTCGAGGCGGAGTACCACGTGACATAGAAGTGCGAGAGAGATAGCTAAAATTTCATCCACCGTATATTTCCCAGAAATTAAATATAATTAGAGGGAAAAAAAATCGTCAAGCTCGGCGTAGGTCAGAATTGTAAAGATACCCGGTTTTCACAAAAAAGAAAAAAATGTGAAAATTCTTTGTAAAAAATTTTTCTACATCGAATTTGCACGTCCCCTTAAAAAAATGTATACTCATGTAATTTTTCGGTATTTACAGATTTTGTTTACGCGACGCTAATTCCGCACTCTCGACGCGGAGTCGTACGTCCCGTTTGAGAAAAAAGCACCGTCGATCGGTCGATACATAAAAAGTAGGTGTCGATTGAAGGAAAAAATGAGGCGAAAGGCGGGAGTCGGGGCGATACACAAGCAGAAGCTCGAACAGGAGAAATACAAGGACAAAGGCACGGAGATACAGGAAAGTCAATTGGAACTGATGACCAAGCGGATGGAGACTTTCCGAACGAATCTCGAAGACTTCGCGTCCAAGCACAAAAACGAAATCAGAAAGAACGCTCAGTTTCGTCGCCAATTCACAGAGATGTGCGCCTCGATAGGCGTCGATCCGCTCGCCTCCGGCAAAGGCTTTTGGTCCGTACTGGGAATCGGCGAATTTTATTACGAACTCGCAGTTCAGATAGTCGAAGTTTGCATGTCGACGAATTACAAGACGGGCGGTTTGATATCGCTGGACGAGCTGCGCCAACGTCTCGTGCAAGCCAGAGGCAAGAGAAAGGAGCATCAGGAGATTACCAACGAGGATTTACTCGCGGCTGCCAAGAAATTGCGTATCTTCGGCAACGGTTTTAGCGTCGTGGCCGTTGGCGGCGGAAGGCACCTGGTGCAATCGGTGCCCGGTGAATTGAGCATGGATCATACGGCGGTTCTGCAACAGGCGAGCCTTGCGGGCAACGCTTTCGCTTCAGTTTCGCTGATGGAAGAGAAATTACACTGGGAGAGGGAGAGAGCTCGTAAAGCTCTGGAACACATGGTGAAAATGGGCCTCGCTTGGGTGGACGAGCAGTCCGAAGGGGAAACGCTCTATTGGTTTCCCAGCTTGTTTACCGCCTGCATCGACTCGAGTTCTTAGAATATTCACCACTCATCGAGAGACGCAGGTTCGTACGCGACGCTTTTTTTGCTTCTTTTCGTCTTCTTTATTTCTAGCGACGATTAAACAGGAATGTATCAAAATATTTACAGTCTTTGGGAGATGCGGAATGGGCGACTCCTGTCGGTGAATTTGTCATCTCGTTCCGACCCCTTGCTCGTCGTATCTGGAACGAGAATTCGCAACATTTCACGAAGATGTCAAATTTTTCGGGCTCAAGACCGGTGAGTCGCGAAGTGTACAAGAGATGGCGCTATTTTTCAGTATTCCATCTTTGTCAGGGGCACGGTCTTACAGGTCTTGAAACTCGCTCAAAATTTTAGTGGTGGGGGATGGCCTCTTATTGAAGCACCGACTGTTTCAACTCGTGACCACGAGGATCGCTGCTATCAGAGTGATGCAGGCTGTGTGAGAGAGACGGAAATAGATTTCAAAAGTAAACAAAACCCAAACATAACCGCTGATTCACGCGACCACACGCGACGTGCTCTACTTGTAATCTTGTAAAAACGGTGATATTAAAAAAAATCTGTTTTTTTAAGGACAATAAAACCTGCAATTTATGGAATGATTGAAACTATTTTTTTCGCGTTGGAGCCGGGAATCTGAAAAAAATGAAAAATTATTGGGATCGTTACAATAAATACTTTCCAGGCTGGAAAACATAAAACAAAGTTGGTGAATTATTTTAATTTATCCTACTCGAGAGTCCTTCGCTTAAAGGTCGAAAAAGAGGTGTTTTTTTAAATTTACCAACGCAAACCGTTTCGGAAACTGCAAAGTAGAGATTATTGAACATGTTTCTTGGGACATGCATGAAAATTTTTCGAAGAGGAAATAAAGAATTGCATAAGAAGCACTGTTTCTTAACGGCGGGGTAAAGTTAATTCGGCGAAAAAAGGCATGTTTTTAAGATTTTTTTTTTGGCGTAACGAATAGTGTTCGTTTATTGAAAAATTGACATGTAATAAAGTAACATTTGAACAACATTCTCCTAAATTTGCATTGCAAAATATTTAAAATTGAGCGAGTGAAAATTAAACCCCGGAGGCGCCTCGAAAAAAAGTTGGTTTGCGGTGTGCACCATAACTCGCAACAGAATCATTTGAAACAAAAAAATCAAAATGCATTTGTTAAAGGAGATGTTTCTCGAGGTAATGACGGGAGGATGTTTTTTTTCGATTTTTCGATTTTTCGTAGCACTTGGGAGCCAAAAACCCGATTTTCGCTAAAAAAATCGGCTAATTTGTTGTTGAAAAATTAGTAATTATTTTTAAAAAAACAAAAAAGCTCTCGACAATACCTGGTGAATTATGTGAAGAAGTACTGTGCAAAATTTCAAAGCGATTGGTCCAGTAGATTTTGAGTTATCGTGCACACGGACTTCAAATATGACAAGTCTCAGAAAAACGGTTTGAAAAACGCAGAAGAGAAGAGAACGGCATGAAGCAATAGACGCTCAAATACTCATAACTTCGTCAATTTTACTCCGATCGACTTGAAATTTTAAGACAATATTCTTGATATATTATGCATTCATTTAAAAAAAATTTTAAATGAAAAAAACCCATACAAAAAAAATTTTTAATCCTTTACCCCGCCCTTAAGTATTTGTTTCATTTTCAAGAAACACATCCTGCAAGTGTTTCGGTCGAGATTCCACTTCGGTCTGCATAGTTACCACTTATTTTCCGGTCAATTAAAACAACGCGTAACGCCTATTTGTTTTATAAAAGCTAAAACATGTTTTTAGAAAACCGAGCGCACAGGGATCGACCCCTGAAAGCAGCATTACGAAGCTTGCACCGAACCCCTCGACCAACACGAGCTCACATCGACACCTATGTAAAAAAAACATTCATATTCATTGTACCCAATTGGATAACTATAGTCTTTTGGTTTTTTTCAGGTTTACAATAAAGTTACTTATAATTGTATTTAGGTCATTCATGCATTTTTGATATTGAATATCATAATTTGCCTTCACCAGCCATTTGTACAGCTAGGTTAGGTTCCTATGAGTTAATAATCGATTTCCATCTCTCTCGCACAGCCTGCATCACTCTATCGCAGCGACACTCGTGGTCACTAGGCGAAACAGCCGGTGCTACAATCCAGGATATACCCCCACCACGAGAGTTTCAAGACCTGTATGTAAGACCGTGGCTGGCACCTCCTGTTGCTTACCGTATATAAAAATGCTACGCTTTTCGACCGCTTTATGTAGTTCTATCTCTCCCTGTGGCGCTAGTAGGCCACTGACAATATTCTTATTGCGCAGGCGCGAGGTCCGCACGGCGTACTTACGGCCTTAGGCCACTCTAGAGGCCGAAAAAAGGTTTTTTTGGGGATTTTTTTTCTTCAGAAAAACTACAAAATATATCGAGGTCACAAAAAAGGGTGTTTATCATACATATCAGTGACTGCGTACAATAATTTTTTTGAAGCGATTCATTTCAAAATGGCGGCTGTGCAGCGTTTATCTCAAAACTGCATTTTTTAAGTTGGCCGGAAACATAACTCAGACAATTTGCAACCGATTCACTTGAAATGTTGAATATATCTTGAAAAATACATTGTCTATGGAAGTATGTAGGATTCTTTTTTTATATTGCATAGTTCATTTGTTATTAACAATTATCTGATAATTTAATCCAATTATCTGACATAGTTAATAACAAATGAACTATGCAATATAAAAAAAAATCCTACGTGCTTCCATAGATAATCTATTTTTCAAGCTATATTCAACATTTCAGGTGAATCGGTTGAAAAGTGTCTGACAAGGAACATCCCTCAGGTGACACCCTTCGATTTTGTTGAAATTTGGATATGTTATAAAGCACCGAAAGTAAGCGATACGTATTTTTTTTAATCGGCGTACAAACGGTTTTAAGGGGTGAAACCACCCCTCAATATAGGGGTGGTTAACTCCTTAATTTTTGTTTGCAACATCACTATAGTCGATTTTTCATTGCTTCGGATTAGAAGAATTTTCGTTTTTGTTTCATTAAAAGCGGTGGACTCCTTGTGTGTGAAACTGCTATATTACCCCTAGAGATGCCTTTTTTCGAGGGGTGGTTTCACCCCTTAAAACCGTTGTTCCGCCGATGAAAATACGTATCGCTTACTTTTCGGTACTTTATAACATATCCAAATTTCAACAAAATCGAAGGGTGTCACCTGAGGGATGTTCCTTGTGAGTTATGTTTCCGGCCAACTTGAAAAATGCAGTTTTAAGATGAACGCTGCACAACCGCCATTTTGAAATTAATCGCTTCAAAAAAATTATTGTATATAGTCACTGATATGTATGATAAAGCCCCTTGTTCGTAATCTTGATCTATTTTGTAGTTTTTCTGAAAAAAAAAAAATCCCCAAAATGCTTATTTTTTCGGCCTCTAGAGTGGCTTAACCCCTTAACCACAGGGTTGCTAATAATGCATAAGTTTTTGTAATGCATTAGCGTTTTCATTACTCATTACAATGTAATGAGGATTATTTTTCGTTTCCCATTAGGGGCAGCGGTTTTTGCACTGGGTCGACTTGACCCGATGGGAAACGAATAATAATCCATATAACCTTCTAATGAGTAATGGAGATTTTCTACATTACATTTGTAATGTGAACAAATTCCATTACTCACTACCTTATATTTTGTAATGTAAAAAAAATACATTACTCATTACATTAAATGTTGTAATGTAAAAAATTTCCATTACTCATTACATTACATTTTGTAATGTAAAAAATGCCATTACCCATTACATTGGACTTTGTAATGTAAAAAATGTCCATTGCCCATTACAATGTAATGTGTAATGAAATTTTTTGTCATCACACATTACATTACATTTTGTAATGAAAATGTTTCACATTACAAAATGTAATGTAATGAGTGATGGAAATGGTTTACATTATAAATTTCAATGTAATGACTAACGGAAATTGTTTACAATACAAAATATAATGTAATGAGTAATGGATTTTTTTTTACATTACTGAATGTAATGTAATGCGTAATGAAATATTTTTTCATTACCCATTGAAAAAGTAATGAATGATACATTACGTTTTCATTACAAATTTCGCAACCCTGCTTAACCACCCCGACGCCGAATACGACTATTTTGACGTTTGCAGTAAACTCCAAACGTCAAATTAAGCCGCGGTGCGGAATTGATGAAATTACCGAAATTGCTTATACTCGTGTGCTAATGCCGTGTGTTGTGCACGGTTGTACCTCAGGGTACCCGCGTAATCCTGAGAAAGTGCATTTTTCACCGTACCAGCCGATCCTCGCATTCGAAGCTACGGAAAGACTTCGAATTATAGGCCTCCGAAGTAACTTTCGTGGTGGCGCCGCGCAACGGCTGCCGGTGGCAAAACTTGGATTGGCGCATGGCGGTCAAGTCAAACCGGCACAAACACGAAAGAGCTAGGCTTGAGCAAGCATCATCGATTGTAGATCTCACATTGTGAATGGAATGTGCTTGTAAATAAAATAAAATAGTGTGATGGAACTAATAACGATTACTTGCGGATTTCAATGTATCCTCATGACTTCCTTTCGCCCTAAAAGCATATCTATAGGTATGTGACGAAGAGAATGTTAATGAAATTGCGTACATTGGCTGCACACAATTTTTTTTCTGCCGTACAACAAAATTTCTGTTTGAATTATTGTTTGCATCGGAAATTTATATAAAGGACGTTGTAATATAGGCAGAAAACTTTCGATAGTCATCATGTATCGGAAGTTCGCGAAATTGTTGCTGGTGAGAAAAGAACTGTGATGGGAAAAGTTCTTCCTCAAACACGCGTCGACAATCCCAAATATGACGTGAAACGCTGTTTTTACAACGTAAACATCACACGCGGTGTTGTCATTCACGCAAACACCTGATTTAAATGGCAACCGGCATACTGCACTAGCAGACGAAAACCAATCCAAGTTTTGCCAAAACTCGCCGCAAGGGTGCGCCACAAGAGTTACTTCGGAGGCCTATAGCGTGTGTGTATATTAGGGTGTGCGGAAAAAAATCGATATATTTTTTTTCGGTTGCATCCACCAAAAACAGGTGAATTAAGGTAAAAAAAGAAAAATCCTTGAAGGAGAGCTCAAAAAAAAATTATTTCGAACGGCGCATTGCATTTGAATACTTTTCATAAGAATAACACAGGAAAATATTGGCACTTCTGAACGTCGTAGTAAAACTCTTCAGAAAAAAATCTCACAAAAATGTCATTAAGATATTCTGGTAGAGAATTGAATTCCCTAAAAAAAAGTTCCTACGAACAATTAGCTTAGACAAGCCGTTCAAGTGGTATCGCTGTCTGAAATTAATTTTTTTATTTAAGCGGCGTGCGCGCCCTCGCACACGCTGCCACCTGGCGGAAGCATGCGGTAGCTCGTAGTGCAAAATTACAAGCTTCACGCTAGCGCCACGAACGGGAAACCGCGACATTTTTCCCCCAAATCAAGATCTGTCACTGCTACAAAATTTCATTCGTTATTGCGAAGTGAATCCTGTAGTAGGGGAGGCTGCCTCGAAAAAATTAGCTAGTGACTTGTGGTACTTTAACGAGAAAATTGTTGCTTTGTCGTTATTTGACAATGCTGTGCCGATAAGTGTGAAGGCAAAAATGGTACAAGCTCTGCAATCTCGAGAAAAATCCAAAAATCCTTCCGAGCGAGTAATTGTTAAAAAAAAATGATTGGGAAATGGTGCTGAAAGAAGACATAAGCGATTTCGTTACTCAAGAATCCTTATTTTTTTTTCCAGCAATTAAATTTACGTCATGATTTTTTTAGAGTAAATATTGAATTATGGCCGGAAAATGCCACTTATTTGAGTTGCTTAGATTTTTTTAAATCCAAAAGTCGTTAATAACGTAGCCGAACGTGGTGTCACTTTGATAGAAGCAAATAACGGTTCATTAACAAAAAAACGAAGAGCAGCTACAATATTTATTGGGCGTAGTGCAAAATCATCGACAGAAATACCCTAATTGCAACAAACAGACTCTTAAAAAAAGGAACGATGCTTATCAAGCATTATAATGTAAAACCAAATCATTTTATCTTATTAAACCAAATTAATTCAATAAAACTTTTCGAAACACGATCAATGATGGACAGCGTTTCTTTTATATTTCTTGTTGTACTTGATTCTTTTTTGTATCAGAGAAATATTTTGAGAACGATTCCATGCAAATTGTATGTTAGAGCAGAACATTCTCTACAAAAAAAAGCCAAAAAGTTTTTTCGTAAAGCGAAGAATTCGATTTTTACAGCCTTCTGAATTATTTTTTCTCTATCAATTCAATTTCAGACAGCGATTCCACTTGAACGGTTGTTCTGAGCTAATTTTTCGTAAAAACTTTTTTGTTGGAAATTCCATTCTCCATGAGAATATGTTAATGACATCTTTGTGTGATTTTTTCCTGACGAGTTGCACTACCACATTCAGAAAACCCAATATTTTCCTGGGTTATTCTTATGGAAAATATTCAAATGCAATGCGCCATTCGAAATAATTTTTTTTTTGAGCTCTCCTTCGAGCATTCTTCATTTTTTACCTTAATTCACCTTTTTTTTTGGTGGATGCAACAGAAAAAAAAAGTATCGATTTTTTTCCGCACACCCTAGCGTATATATACATAGGCCCTGCGCGCGCATCAGGATTGTTCGAGAACAACTAGCGCTACGAGTGGCAGAGTAGGACACTACAAATTGAGGATATTTTGCGTTGCAAAAATTCTGAAAGATGCCAGTCCCCGATCTTGGTACATCGCGTAGAATTCATTCGGATACTTACCGATTGAGCACTTGCGACCTGGAGTGAGCGAGCTGCTGCCTGCAAACTAGCAATTCTTTGTTCAACTCGTCGTTCTCTTTGCGCAGTATGCTCACTTTATCACGAAACTCCTTCGTCCGTAGCTGGAACTTTGTCGCGAGTGATCTCGCCTCGTCTTTCCACCTGCAAAACATAACCCCACTCTAGACACACAAAAGAAGATGGTGCCGGAGCTTGCATCGTTGGAAAGCAACGAAAGCTCTTTTTACATGTTATTTTTATTACTATTATTGCCGTAGAACATGGTTTGTTTTAGATTTATTGTGATCGTAGATGAATATCTTGACAGAAAATGTTGCTTGGCATTTTTGTTGGCAAAATCTGCCAGAAGAAATTAAACGAAGTCAGAAATATTAATTTTCATTGCATTCCAACGATGCAAGCTTGAACCTCGTGAGAGAAGATCCGTTACTTCCCTGTTTTTTTTTACCTTCGGCAAAGTTTCTGATGAGTTTCTACATGCTGAGTCAACTCCTTCGTTTTCCGGTCGAATTTATCCTGCAGCGTTTTCAGCCTCAGCATTAACTCTTCGTTCACGCGGGTCTCGTTCCCGTAGGTGACTCTGAAAGCGGAATTTGTTTGTTGGAAATTTTGTAAATTTCTCAAATGTGGGAGGGGCTCGAATACTTTGCCGATGCTTTTTTTCTATGAGTATTGAGGCCTAGGGCCACAGTAACCAGTATAAAATCATGTGCGAATTTCACCATTTTTTCGTGCGAAAAAGTGATTCGCTCATAAAATTAATTGCACTTCTATTGAGTATGAATATCAAGCTGTTAGAAAATATATGAGTCATTCTTCATCAACTGGGCCACTTTTTTTCAACCTCCAATTTTTTTCAAAACTGCCAGTTTGAAATATTAGTCAAATGGAACGTCTGTGATTTTTTTTAGATTTTTTTAGGCGTCCGTCCAGGATTTTTAATTTTTCATTACGAACACTATATCCGAAAAAATATTCATCAAACAAAAAAAAAACAAGAATAAAAACTTTTTATTTTTTCCGCTTTATCGAAAAAAATCAAAATCATAATTTTTCTGCATTGAGAAAATTGAAATTTGGCAAAAAAATGAGAATAACATTTTTTTAAACCTAATAAAACTATTTCGATTTCGGTGCCAATTTTACAGGATGTCTGTCATTGCGTAAAGAGACTGCGAAAAAAATTCAGAATGGTACCTGCAATGGTTAGGATGAAAAAAAAATTAAAATCCTGCAAAATCTCATAACCGCATATAAATGTCCCAATTATTGAACACTATCTTGTATTTTTATTATTTCTCATTCACCTGCATGTATTTACTTATTTATAAACATTTCATTACATATATGGAACTTTTAGCTATCGAAATGTTACCTGACTTGTGCACAAAAAGCTTTAATTAATAGAGAACAAAATTATTTAATCAGCAACGGTGACCCGATTTGACGTCTCGTGGTAACTGCTTATCGTTTTTGCTAAGACGCGCCGTTTTATGCGTAAGGGCATAAAAAATTCAACTGTCTCATCTCAAAAAGTAAACGCGTTTCAGGTTCCTCAGAAAATATCTTACAAATAACAATTTTAAGAAAAAATTAATTAATTATTTGTTAAAAATACGGTGTTCGATCATTGGGAAATAGAAAATGCAGTGTGTCTCAATTATTGAACACTCGAATTCTCCAAGTTGGCGACATTAAACTCATCAAAATATCGAGACGGTTAACGTGTGTCAAATCGTGTGAATCGGATTTATTCAAACAAAAACTGTAAGTTCCTGAATAAACTTTACTTTATTCTTTTAATAATAACTCTAAGATCGTCAAATATATTTTTTATTTGTATTTTCGTGCAATAAACATAAAAAGGAAAGTAAAAAGAGAGTATAACCTAAATGTAACCTAAAAATACGAATGTAATGGTCAATATTAAAAAAGATTGAAATTTTTTGAAATTTTTTAAAAATTAAACAAGAAAAGGACGAAGCAATTGAAGAAAAGCACAAAAGAAGAGAAGAAATAAAGAACATCAAAAAAGAGGAAGCTGAAAATAAAAAGAAAATAAAGTTGGAGTCGAAAAACAAGAAAGCTGCGACAAAATCAAACAAAAACAGAACATAAAAACGAGGAAGCTGAAAAGAAAAATGAAATAAGGTTCGAGTTGAAAAGCAAAAATAAACCAAATGCGAATGAACCAAAAACCTGTCATAGGAGACTAAATATATATTTTTGTATGTTTACATGATTAATAAAAGATTATTTAAGTGTTTGATTTTGCTTTTATTTCTTAATATTGTACCCAAAATAATATTTTCAGAACGGGAAAAGAATTCTCGATGGTGTTCAATAACTGGGACATTTGCATGCTTCACATTGTTATTCTTTTTTTCATTTGTTTCGCTTTAAATCATTTAAAAAGAATTTAAAGGGTGATTTTTCGAAAGTAAAAAATATCAAAGTATCATTTGAACATGAAAGCGATGGTTTTTTTTCTTGATTTTATATATTTTTCTCACCGAATTCAATCCCCCAGATCCTTAGCTGTTCAATAATTGGGACATTTACCTTATGCGGTTATAAAAACCCTGCGAAATCTCATATAAAAAAATTAAAACGAAATCACATAACCGCATATATATGCGGTTATGAGATTTCGCAGGGTTTTTATTTTTTTCCATCCCAACCATTGCAGGTAAGATTCTGAATTTTTTTTCACAGACTCTTTACCCAATGACACACATCCTGTAAAATTTGTACCGAAATCGAAAGTGTGTCATTACGTTTAAAAAAATGTTATTCTCATTTTTTTTTTTGCCAAATTTCAATTTTCTCAGTGCAGAAAAATTATGATTTTGATTTTTTTTCGATAAAGCGGAAAAAATAAAAAGTTTTCATTCTTATGTTTCTTGTTTGTTTGATGAATATTTTTTCGGATACAGTGTTTGTAATGAAAAATTGAAAATCCTGAACGGTCGCCTAAAAGATCTAAAAAAATCACAGACGTTCCTTTTGACTAATATTGGGTTGGTAAGAAAGTCTTGCGACACTTTCCTTTCGATTAAAATATGTTTTCTTCTAACGACGTTCTACAACGTTCGAGAGTAGTATATTCAAGACTAGTTTAGAACCTTCCATGCCGTAGGGTATATAAGCGAGTCAGTTGTTCCGCGCAGACAGTACGAGCGAACAATGGATCATAGTGCACTTCGATCGATTGCATATTACGAATTTTTACAAGGGCGTTCTGCAAGAACCGCAGCCGCTAATATGTGTAGTGTGTTCAAGGCCAACGTAGTTCATCATTCAACGATATCCCGTTGGTACCAGCGTTTCCGTTCTGGCGATACATCTTTTGAAGACAAACCTAGGTCCGGCAGGAAATCAACTGTTGATGATGAAGAACTACGAGCACTTACAAAGGCAAAGCCTAATACGTCGTCACGGGAATTAGCTTACAAACTCGGCTGTAGCCATCCCACGATTCTCCAACATTTACAAAATCTCGGATACAGAAAAGTTGTTTCTTCTTGGATACCACACGATCTCAGCGAATCAAACAAAGCGACACGCATGTCCATCTGTCTTTCACTCCTGCAACGTCCACACAGAAAGGATTTTCTTCAAGAAATAGTCACTGGAGATGAAAGCTGGGTGCTTTATGTTAACTACACACGTAAGCGACAATGGCTACCGAAAGGAGAAAAACCAGATCCGACCCCTAAGCTGCCCCGTGAAGTGAAGAGAGTTTTACTCTGTTGTTGGTGGGATTCTGAGGGCATGCTATATTACGAACTGCTCCCATCCAACACCACGATAAATGCAAATACTTACTCTGCACAACTGCAAAAGCTGGCTGAAATTATCAAACAAAAAAGGCGTAAACATCTCCAAGTTCGGCTTCTCCACGACAATGCTCGACCCCACGTAGCTAAGATGACACAACAATCTATTTCGCAGCTGGAATGGGAAGTTCTACCGCATCCACCATATTCACCAGACCTAGCACCTACCGACTACCATCTGTTTCGAGCTTTAAAAAATTATTTACAGGATAAAAAATTTGATGATGTCGCGGATCTCAAAAATACACTGGTCGACTTTTTCAATTCACGACCCAAAGAATTCTGGAGTGCAGGCGTGCAAAGTCTACCAGAGCGTTGGGCACGAGTTGTAGATACAGAGGGAGCATACATTACTGAATAATTGTTTACTGTTAAAATAAAATGTTTTTATATTTTACTCATGTTGTGTGTCGCAAGACTTTCTTACCAACCCAATATTTCAAACTGGCAAATTTTGAAAAAAATTGGAGAGGTTGAAAAAAAGTGGCCCAGTTGATGAAAAATTCCTCATATATATTTTTTTTCGATGTACAAAATGGCCGACCACTCGAAACTTTTCGAAACAGCTTTTTTCCAATTGGCGTGACAAATAACTTCAACAATTTTCACTCGATTTACTTCAAATTTAAAAAAAAATTAAAATTTGTTCCTAATTGCATTTCGCAGAGAAGTACGTACGGAATTTCTGATTAATCGAAAACTTTTCATTTAATCAGCAGTTTATGAGCAGTTATAATGAAATTTTTCACTGAAAATTCATTTCTTAAGTTCAAATACCTACAACTTTTGAATAAAACAATATTTTTCAAATTCCGCGTGTACTTCTCCAGATATTCTAATGTAGATTAACGAGAATTTTTCTTTTTTGTTCTAGGTCAAAAATTGTGGATGAAAAAAAGATAAAAGAAAATATTAATCGGCCATTTTGTACATCGAAAAAAATATATATATATTTTTTCTAACAGCTTGATATTCATACTAAATAAATGTGTAATTAATGTTACGAGTGAGACACTCTTTCACGCGAAAAAAAATTGTTAAATTCGCACATGATTTTATACCCTTTACAGCGGCTAACTCACGCGTGTCGCTCGTTCTCTTGAAAATCCTGTTGCAAAGTCTCAATTCGTTTCGTCAGAGAAGCGCAACGTGCGTTGGACTTATCCAGCGCTTCATTGGCCATTAGCAGTTGATCCTGAAGTTCCCGAATTTCGGTTTGCCGCGAACGCCTCTCGTTGTCCCTCCTGGCGATCTCGCGATCGTAATCCGTCCGCAACGTTCTCACCTCGCAAGCCAAGTTCTCCCTCTCGTCGAGGGTACGCGTCAATCGCCTCTCCAGGCTCGAGTATCGTTCGAGAATTTCCTTCGTACCGTCGTCCGCCTCCCTGAGGCGCTCCTCGAGTTCTTTGTTGCCGTACAGCTGTTTTCTTCGCAAACGTTCGTTCGCCGCGGCCAATCTTCCCTCCAACTCCGCCATTCTTTCCTCGCTAAGACGAATTTTTTCCTCGTACCTTCCACGACAGTTTTCCTCGCGAGTTTCCACCCACGCGTGCGCCTCCTTCAACTTTTCCTCCAATTCGAGCACGTTGAGGCTCGTTCTCTGCAAAATCGTCTCGGACTCCCGACGCACTCGTTCCAACTCTTCCTCCAAAAGTCCCTTCTCGCGCTCGAGCCTGTCGAGAAGCGTCAATTTCTCGCGCAATTCCACCTTCAACTCCTTCATCTCGAGAGCGCACTTTTTGCCGCCTCTCTCGAAGGATTCTCGCGCGGCTGCGAGCTCGCGATCCAAGCGTGTCGTGTATTCGTCAACGAGCGCGTTTAAGCGCGACTCCAGACCGAGTTTCTCCTCAGTCGCTCGAGATTCGCGCGCAATAGCCGCTTCCTTCTCGGCGATTGCCGTTTCCGCAATCTCCAGAGCCTCGGCGACTTTTCTCTTGGATTCCTCGCCCCTGGCCAGCGCCGTTGTCGCGAAACTTCGCGCCTCTCGCAGCTTCTCGTGGAGACCCAATTTTTCGTCGCGAGCCTTCTCGAGCTCGTTACGAGACGATTCCAGCTCTCCCTTCAACGAGACGATCAACCGTTCGTTCGACTCTTCTCTGACGCGACTCTCGCTTCGCAACAATGACAATTCTCGCTCAAGATCGTTCCTCTCTCGTGTCAAAGTTTCCGTTTTCTCTCTGTTCGCTTCCCACAGCGCTTGATTCTTGGTGAAATTATCCTTGGCTTTGAGCAGCTTGGATTCCAACGCTTTTATGGCCTCGGAGTACGTTTCCTTGACGCCGTTTATACGTTCTTCGTAATATTTTGTCGCTTTGCCCTCTTTCTCCACCGATTTTAACTCCTCCTCCAACAGGTCCACGCTCCTCGAAGACATTTGCCACATTTGAAACACCGTTTCCTTCTCCATTTCCAATATGGCTATTCTTTTTCTAAGATTCTCCAGCGATTCCTGATAATTCTCGTTTCCCGTAGACTTATCAGCGTTGGCGCGGGAGAAACATTCTCGAGCGACCTCCGCTGCGTGTTTCGTCTCGCGCAACAGAGTCTCCTGTTCGGCTCGACAGCGCATCTGTTCTCCCTGAAAAATTGAAACGTTGTTTGCAGCGTCGTCGCAGCGCCGGAAGCTACCGATGGATTTTATTTAGCGAATAGAGTACAAAAGGCGAGGACGGCTTACCTTGCACGCTGCCAAATCACGCAGCAGACTCTCCGTAATGACAGCGTACTCGGCCAGAGTTTTGTCCTGGTCGATTTCGCTGAAAAACGCGCTGGGGTCAGTGCAGATGCGGCACAGCGTGGAAAAAGGAATAAAATCGTAGGTACGCGGTCTCTTGCGAGATAACACAGGCTTCGAATAACCTACAAAAACTTACCCATTGTTTGCGCGAGGATCGGACTCGACTTGGATCATATCTTAAATACACGGCGATGATAATCGCTATCGGGAATAAATGAGATTCGTGTGAAAAAATGAGGCTTTCGAGCCTTGGGAAATGAGCATATTCGAGTCATTCGACGGTTCGAATTTCCGATGGAAACCGAAAATTTTGACAGCAACGTAAAACGTAAACAAACGCGTCGGGTACGCTCGCAAGCTTCGGAACCTTGCGGGCAGGGGTAGACATCGCTTTTACCGATAGCTCATCATTCTCGCCGCTACAGTGGCGCTACTGAAGTGCAAAGCGTACATAAACTTTCATTGCGGTGAGGGGAGAACAGATACAGGAGCAGGGAGACTAGAGTAAAGGAGTGGACACTCCATAGGAGATAAGCAGCGAAAGACGGCCCCAAAATCCCGACTTTTAAGTGACCGCAAGGGGCGCTGCGATCGCAATTCCCCGATGTATAGTAATACTTGTAGCTAAAGGTTTTAGGTATGCGCATTAGAGGAAAGTTGTCAAAATCGAGGTTTGCATTTTTTTTTGGTATTGCATGATATTTGCAAACTTGTACTATACTAACATATAGTTTTTTTTCTCTTTTCGAGAGCGTTCAGTTATATTTTTCGTTTATTATAAAACACAAAAACGATTCGCCTTTCGTAGTTGACGGAGCTAATATGCGGAACTCTGGTTGTAGAAAGTGAGATAATGAGAATGAAAAATGTAAGATTGTTGCATCGCTGAAAAAAATGCACAGAGTCAGATTGAGCTTCAATGCATGACGTACTGGAGGATTTGCAATGTTTTCCATTTTTATTGTTCCAATAATGTTAAGAGCGATGCTGGAAGCGTTCACGCGTGCGATTAACAACGGCAGACAGAAGTGTTACAATGAAAAGTAATGAATATAATTTTGAATAATAAATTTAAATATGGTTCACTGCGAATTAATTAAATAAACAATCTGTACTGTTAACAAGGCGCATTTTGGTGTCATAAATGACTCTCACAATAAGTAATAATAATAATCACAAGTATTCTATTGTACGAGCGTAATTTTTTAAATAATAAGTTATCACAATTACACCCATTGTTACTTTGTCTACGTAATAATCTTCTATCAAATTTGAAAACCATTCACCGAACGGTTCAATAAATATTTCGTTCTCAAATTATACACATTTAACATTGCCTCTTATAAAACATTAATAACTATACACAAAACTTATTTGAAATGTGAGTTTTTAATTATAATTTTTTTACACATCATATAATACTTTATTTTCGAGCATGGATTCAATCCACGGACAACCATGTATAAGTAGCCGACGGAAAGCTAAGCAAGAGAGTATGTCTATATATAAGGGAAAGCCGATTGCAACGCCACCTACAACTCTTATTTTCCTTGATTTTGGAGCCACATCGCTAGCACACAGTGTCCACTCCTTTACTCTAGTCTCCCTGTACAGGAGCCTAAACTCGGCATTTTAAGTGATGCCCGAAATTGAAAGCGACAGGCAGGGAGACTAGAGTAAAGGAGTGGACACTGTGTGCTAGCGATATGGCTCCAAAATCAAGGAAAATAAGAGTTGTAGGTGGCGTTGCAATCGGCTTTCCCTTATATATAGATATACTCTCTTGCTTAGCTTTCCGTCGGCTACTTATACATGGTTGTCCGTGGATTGAATCCATGCTCGACAATAAAGTATTATATGATGTGTAAAAAAATTATAAATAAAAACTCACATTTTAAATAAGTTTTGTGTATAGTTATTAATGTTTTATAAGAGGCAATGTTAAAT
The DNA here is from genome assembly GCA_964007375.1 of Ophion obscuratus. Lineage (NCBI taxonomy): Eukaryota > Metazoa > Arthropoda > Insecta > Hymenoptera > Ichneumonidae > Ophion > Ophion obscuratus. The sequence goes on along the minus strand of OZ023313.1, from coordinate 68,956,390 downwards.
GTGTATAATTTGAGAACGAAATATTTATTGAACCGTTCGGTGAATCGTTTTCAAATTTGATAGAAGATTATTACATAGACAAAGTAACAATGGGTGTAATTGTGATAACTTATTATTTAAAAAATTACGCCCGTACAATAGAATATTTGTGATTATTATTATTATTTATTGTGAGAGTCATTTATTATTACACAGACATAATGTACAGCAAAATGCGCCTTGTTAACAGTCCAGATTGTTTATTTAATTCATTCGCAGTGAACCATATTTAAATTTATTATTCAAAATTATATTGATTACTTTTCATTGTAACACTTCTGTCTGCCGTTGTTAATCGCACGCGTGAACGCTTCCAGCATCGCTCTTAATATTATTGGAACAATAAAAATGGAAAACATTGCAAATCGTCCAGTACGTCATGCATTGAAGCTCAGTCTGACTCTATGTATTTTTTTCAGCGGTGCATCAATCTTACATTTTTCATTCTCATTAACTCACTTTCTACAACCAGAGTTCCGCACATTAGCTCCGTCAACTACGAAACACGAATCGTTTTTGTGTTTTATAATAAACGAAAAATATAACTGAACGCTCGCGAAAAGAAAAAAAAACTAAATGTTAGTATAGTACGAGTTTGCAAATATCATGCAATACCAAAAAAAAACGCAAACCTCGATTTTGACAACTTTCCTCTAATGCACATGCCTAGAACCTTTAGCTACAAGTATTACTATACATCGGGGAATTGCTATCGCAGCGCCCCTTGCGGTCACTTAAAAGTCGGGATTTTGGGGCCGTCTTTCGCTGCTTATCTCCTATGGAGTGTCCACTCCTTTACTCTAGTCTCCCTGGCGACAGGGATGGCGCTACAATCGCGCGAAGGGTTGTGCTAGCTTCACTCGACAACAGACCGAACGCGTATTTGACGTCACATTGAATTTTGTTTTCGTAATTTTCATGTGGAAAATACTCTAATAATAATATAATAATACTTTTACATGACAATGTTTGTGTGTGTGTGTGTGTGTGCAGTTTTCAATTAAGTTTCAAATATTGGGAGTACAACTTTGCAGTGACCGTTTTACTTAGAGAGCCACTGCGGCCGAAGTAGTGGCCCTAGCTCAATAAAAAAAGTGGCATTTTAAACTAGAGGCTCTGCCAATGTAAACAATTTAAAAAAGCTAACGGATACGTGTATGCTTTACAAAGTTATTGGCACTCAAACATGGCAACCTACGAGCCGAATTCTCAGCATTTGCGGGAGGTTATGATTTACTTCTTCAACATCAAGAAATCTGCGGCTGAGGCCCACCGTTTGCTTGTAGATGCTTACGGGGAGGATTCTATTAGTGAGAAAACGTGTCGGCGGTGGTTTCAACGCTTCAAAAGTGGAGATTTTGAGATCGAGAACCAGCATGGTGGCGGAAGGCAGAAAGTTTTTGAAGACGCCGAATTGGAGACCTTGCTGGACCAGGATGCGTGCCCAACTCAAGAGGATCTCGCCGAGACGTTAGGAGTAACCCAGCAAGCAGTTTCAAAACGTCTCCGGGATGTGGGTATGATCCAAAAGCAAGGAAACTGGGTCCCGCATGAGTTGAAGCCGAGAGACATTGCTTTAGTAACGTGTCAAACTCGTGTTCGGTCTGTGTCGAGTGAAGCTAGAACGGCATTCCTTCACGCGATCGCAGCGCCACCCCTGTTGCATTAATTTTTGGGCACGCTTTTTCTTATCGTTTCCCCATTGGAGTTTAGGCTCCTGTGTGTGTGTGTGTTGCTGTACACACTCAGCAACAAATTGAAAGCAGCAGAAAAAATTCAAAATTTTTGAAGTGTCTCTTGAAAGGCCGTCACTTCGTGAAAAATGGTCGTAGCGGGGAAAAAAAGCATTTTGAAGCTTGAAATCTCTAGTTTAAGAATCTCGCGGAGAAATTTTTTGTGACCATCACGCTCGGCGCTTTTTTCTTTTCAAAATGGTCCATAGACTCAAAAAACTGTTTCCTGGCTGAATCAATGGTGGGGTCTTTTAGCCTGATTCTTCAGCTTCAATTTGGTATTTTTTGCTCTCTCGATGACCATTTGTCGCTGTGATAGCGCCGATTGAGTGAAAGGTCAGCTTTTTTCTTTGATCATCGATATCTCACGATCGTGCAGCGAACGGAAGGCGGAAACTTGGATAAATCCTCTATAATATCCTTTCGATTTTTTAGCGGTTTTTTTTAAGTTCAATATTGATTTGAAAAAGTACAAAAAAAGACTTTTTCCGCTGTTTTGGAAAATCCACCACAACTTTGCAAATATTGCGAAAATGACCAATGGTTCCAGGTTTTTTTTAGCCAAATACATGCCTAAAGACCCTCTACATTTTTTAATCGATCGGTTAAACCGTTTTTTACGCGAATCGTCAGTATTATAAAAACTGAAAGGATCACTTTTATTGCTCCTTAAACGTCAAGTGATGATGATTAAGGTGAAAAAAAATCATTATTTTTCTCACAATTTTGCATTAACTACTCATCAAATCACGAAGGAAAAAATTCACAATTGTACCTTAATTAATTTAAGGCAGGATTCTACTTTGAAACCATGAAAAAAGCGCTATTTTCGTGAATTTTTTCTGAGAATACTATTAAAGATATCGATATGGGGTTTAAACTGTTCAATAAATACACTCTTTAAGTATATAAAAAAAAAAATTTTAATGTATTTTATTCATTTTTCGTACACGTAAAATATGTTTAAAGCCAACGCCTCGAAAAGCAGGTACCGTTGCCGTGGTCGTGAAATCTTCCCGACGGATGGTCTGAAACAAAAAAATCAAATAGTTTCATGTTCAGTATGTCTTCAGGAACCGACCTAACTAGAATATTTTATATACGTGCAAAATTAACAAAATGGCGGCTAAAATACGAAAAAAAAATGCTTTTTTTTGGGTCTTTTTTTTGCAATAAAAAAAAAGTTCTGATCAAAATTTTAAGTTGATTGTAGTTAGGTCGGTTGGTACACACATATAGAATATGTGTTCCAAATTTCACAAGGATCGGTTCAGTACCTTTTGAGTTATCACGACCACGGTACTTGAAAATGTCGTTTCGAGAAAAACGCGTTTAAAGTTTTGGTGAGTCCGGGCCGCGCGCCGGGCGGGTCACAATAGCGCGCTCAGGTAGGTGCGTTCGAAAGGCGAAAAAGGATAGTTAGACTGCTTGGAACTTTATAAAATTTTGACCGAACATTCTTGAACATATTTACTTTCGAAAAATGTAAAAAAAAAATTTTTTTTTCAAAGTTTCAAAGTAGAATCCTGCCTTAAGGTAGTTCTGTAGTTTTGGTCAAATCTTAGGAATTGGCTGGAATCTAAGTATGGTGTAGATATGAATTTCATGGACTTGATGTCCAAAAATTCAATTCGATTCACCGTTTAGTTCATGAGATAATTGCAATTGAATATGGGTATTTTTGTACGCGATCCCTATACCTAACGCGTAAACCGATAGGAGCTTGCTCGCATTTCTCGATATAGGTTCTAAACTGATCTTAGGATTTCAAAATGAAAACACACGTGTACGCAGTACTATAGTGGGATTGATAAAAAAAATGACAAACTTCGACCGTTTAGTTTCGGAGATATCGACTTATGAAATGTGGTAATTTTATTCCACACCGAACTCGGGCCCAACCATCTGTAACGGAATGGCAGCAGTGTACGCTGCAGCCAGCTGATCGGCGCGTGGTCTGGGAACTCGAATCGTGTTTTTTTCCCCCGAGTTCTAGTAATTCTGAGACGGATGTGAAATAAATTTATTCCGCAAAGAAATTTAATTTGTTCAATTTATGCATGTATTTATGCATGTATTTGCCTTTGTTACAGTGAATACAATTTAAACTGTCGGCAAGATGTTGTAAATCCACGATCCGACGTCCTTCGACAGCGATTTTTTGTCGCTGATCGTTGAGGTTATGGCTATTCTCATCGCGTTTAGCCGCATTTGCTCGAAACATGGCTGCCACAGCTTTCAGTCTTTTAGCAAGCGACTTTTTTCTTGTAAACTTTCCTTTGTATCGCATTTGGGTTGACATTTTCACGCTTTTTTTTTCTTATTTATATAAAATATTTCGCGAAAGACGGATCGTAGGAAGCTCAACGCTATGACTATGTGTAACGCTATGAACGTAACGCTATGAAGTAACGCTATGAACGTATGACGCATACGTGTACCTACGGAACTACCTTAAATAAAAACTTTAAATTCACCAATTTTAAATTATTATTAACTCAATAAATTATGACATGCAAACAAGCAAAAACGCATGAACACTGAACAGGTGATGATTTTATAACATTTTCTAGACATATTTAAATGATTTTTTCTTTTTCAAAAGCCGTTCATGTCGTTCCTTTCGTCAAGGCATTTTTATTTTTATTTTTCGCGTCGTACAAATTTCAAACGTGGGCATAGGAGGCGTGCGCCTACAAGCGTCGCTTACTTGCGTTTGCTTATCGTTTGAGCTACGTCTTATTGACCCTTTTTTACTATCACATATCTTCAATGTTAATACTAAAGCTCGCGCGTAAAGTCTCGACTGTGCGTATCCTCGGCACTGTAGAAGCCGCAAACATTTTCTCGTTAATCGCCTCTAAGCGTGTATATCGTTACAAATGATATTTTTTATAATAGGAACAATCTTTCAACAATCTCGTATATATACACGCGTATATTCTCTTCGTCAACTTTCGCGTTGAACGTCGGATGAAAAAATATGGAATCGTATTCGAGTCGTGCGTAACTATGTGAAGAAAAAAAATGCCGACTCGCATATTTTCTCTGAAACAAGTCTCCCTCTCTCTGCAGTGATCACAGCAACCTATTGTCCCCGCATTTTCTATTGGTAGGATACTTTTTGAGCAAACGTCGCGTCAAATTTAGATATATACGAGCATTTCGCTCCTCCTCGGCACTAACGGGAGCCGAACCTTCTTTCCTCCTATTCGCTCTCGGGGCTTTGTACTTTATTCCCGGTGTGTGGACGAGGAACGCACCGTCCAGGACGATCAGCCGATAATTCTTCAAACACATTTCTAGCATCTGTCGGAGGAGAAAATAAATTCTTCGTTAAGCCGACAAAGCGTATATTGCAGTGTATTTCGGGCGGCGAGACTCTTCCATAGATGGTTGATTAGCGGCCATCGTCTTTATATGTACAGATCATGTGCGGTTTTTATAACGGTATTTTATCTTTATTTCAATCAACAAAATAATAGCACTTTGATATTTTTGTTCCAATCGGCTCGTGAAGTCTACAATTTGAATTTTCGTGGTATAAAAACAGTAGGTAATAATTGACTTTCGAATTATTTAGTGAATTAAAAAAACCCCTTAGTACAGTCGTGCTGTATATTGGAAACGGAAAAAATTAGAAAGTTTGCCTAAAAATCGGGGTGCAGGGTTTTATTTAGGGGATGAAGGGGGATGGAGGTTCATCAGTGCCAAACTACAACCCCCACGAGGTTGGCGCCGGGAGACAAAATGTTCAGAAAAATTCAGGCTTTATTTTTGTCCACAGCGCCAAAGTGGTGGGAGTTCATTTAGGGGGTGATAAAGTAGGGTGGAATTTTGAAAAATTAGTTTTAATTCGATAACTCTTTAAGAAAAATTCATACAATTTTTGTTCAAATGGGAACGTTGTAGCCCTTGAATAGACGCGTCGATCGAGTATGCGATCATCCCGCTCCAATAATATCTGCACCCCCAAAAAAATTGTTGAAGTATAAAAAAATAATTGTTTATTGAATAACTCAAAAACAATCGATTTTTCGGGGATGGTTTGAATGTACGAAATGTAGAGAATAATTTTCTCTATATTTTCGTGTCTATGGACCGTCCTTGAATTTTGCTTTTTCCAATCCCTCTCGGGGGTTGAAAATAAAAATTTAATTTGTTAGGAATGACGATATTATCGGAGAGTGATGATCAAATACTCGATCAACGTGTCTTTTCAAAGGCTACGATGTTCCCATTCCAACGAAAATTGTATGAATTTTTCCTAAAGAGGTATCGAATTAAAACTGATTTTTCAAAATGTCACCGCACTTTTTCACCCCCAAAATGAAGTTCCACAACTTCGGTGGTGGGAACAAAACAAAAGCCCGGATTTTTTCTGAACATGTGGTCTCACGGCGCCGACCTCGTAGGTGTTGTAGTTTGGCATCAATCCACCCCCATTCCCCTTCATCCCCTAAGAACACCCTGCACCCCGATTTTTAGGCGAACTTGCATTTAGCACCCGCGGGAACTACAGAATCACCTGTCAAAAGACTGGCGTTCTTCTAATTTTTTTCCGATTACGGGGTTTTTCCACGACAGTACGACTGTACGATCTTCGCCATTCTGTTTTATTATCACATCACAATGCTAGAAAAAAATGACCTTTTTAACAACCCATTTGAGTGAGAAAGATTGAATATTGAATCCTCACCGATTTAATATACAAATAAATAAACACATATAAGTATGTATATATATGAGGTATTCCAAGTGCTTTCGAACGGCCTAAAGGCCTTCGTCAATCTTTTTCAAAGTTGGAGATGTTTTTATATCATATATTTTGAGTACTTGGCATTTTTTTCAGATATTTATCGGCTCGCTAACCCGGCTAGCTAGGAGAAAAGATTTTACATGGGGTAAAGCTTCAAATTATCGTATCGTTGTGATCTTCTCGTTGTACGAAAAAATGTCCTCTACAAAAAAAGATGCGTTTTTCTATGAACTATTTCGAAAAAAATATTCAAAATTTTCCAAGTCCTACAACACTTAAAAAAACGAAAAATCTTTCATTTTTTAATTTTTTTAACCCCAATTACTAGGTTGATCCTGCTGAAATGTACACTGAATTTTCTTTCATTAGTGTAAAACAACATGTGTAAGTTTCATTGTGGGCTGGGCTTGCGTTCGGTTAATATCGTCGTCTTAAATTTAATGGGAAATTGTTTTTGTTGAATAACTCGGCGATTTACAATTTTTAAGTAAAAATGGTAATAACTAAACTTGTAGGAAATCGAGTGCTTTACAGCTTTGGTCATAACAGTCTTTTCTCTAACATCGATATTTTTCGAATTAAACCTGAACAAAGCGGCCATTGCATTATCTCGTTTATTTTTTATTTTAGGGCATAAACAAACACAAGCTTGTAGAGACTGAAATTTTGCACAATTTTTGTTCCCACCTTTTTTGTCCTAGTATCAATATTTAAGGTCGTACGCCAACGGTAAAAAAACGAGAAGCGTAAAAATATTCTTTCGCGGACCATTCGCTCTTTTCTTTTACCGTTGGCGTACGACCTTAAATATTGATTCTAGGAAAAAAAGGTGTAAACAAAAATTGTCCAAAATTTCATTCTCTACAAGTGTGTTCATGTTCGTTTATGCCCTAAAGTTGAAAATAAACGAGATAACGCAATAGCCGCTTTTTTCAGATTTGATTCGAAAAATATCGATGGTAGAGAAAAAACTGTAATGACCAAAGTTGTAAAGCACTCGATTTCCTACACCTTTAGTCATTACCATTTTTACCTAAAAATTGTAAATCGCCGAGTTATTCAACGAAAACGATTGCCCATTAAAATTAAGACGATATCAACTGAACGCAAGTCCAGCCCAGAATGAAACTTACACATGTTGTTCTACACCAATGAAAGCAAATTCAGTGTAAATTTCTGCTGGATCAATCTAGTTATTGCGGTTAAAACATTAAAAAATGAAAGATTTTTCTTTTTTTTTAGTGTTGTAGTACGTGGAAAATTTTGAAATTTTTTGTCAAAATAGTGCATAGAAAAACGCATTTGTGGAGGACATTTGTTTGTACGACGAGAAAACCACCACGATACGATTATTTGAAATTTTATCACGCGTAAAATCTTGTCATATAATGTTGTCTCCGAATATATATATATATATATATATATATATATATATATATATATATATATATATATATATATATATATATATATTAGGGTGGCCGTTATTTTGGCTTCGGTAAAAAAGAATTAACGTCTAGCAAAAAAAACTAATCAAGATATGAAAAAAAAATCTGTGTGAAATTTGGACGCGCTGGGATAAGGAGAACACGTGCCACCGAGCAGTTTAATTTTCAAAAATACATAAATTTTTTAAATGGCCGCACTGAATGCTGCTGAAGTTTGCATCGTTGAAACGCAACGAATGTTTTTTTAACATTTTATTTTTCATGTATTCATTATTATTGACATTTTTTTCTCGTGGATTTACTTTGTAGTTCGGTAAATAAATAGTTTGAAAAATGGTTGAAGGTTTTTTGGAGGCATAGTGTGCCAAAAGAAATCAAAGGAATTTATAAATATTAATTTTCGTTGCATGCCAACGATGCAAACTTCAACCTCGTCCGCATTGACATATTTATTAGTCTCATAATATTAATTAAAACATCTGGAATTGGGTACATTGATTATACATATTAAGAGTTACAAAATATATTATTTACTGATTTTTTCCATCAATCACGTGCCGCAAATTCGTACCGTTACATGAAATATTACATAAGAAATAGCAGTCCATCTATGAAATGATTGAAGTAGAGTACATTTGTTTACGTTCGGAATTGTTTTCTTTATATTCGTCGACAACTTGAAGAACAAATTGTATTTGAACTTCATCATAAGTCAATCGATTTTTATAATCAGTGATAAGTTTGATCCCTCGCTCCGCTATATCATTACAGACTCTTTTTTTTCATCAATTGCGCGCCCATTTGATAACTCTCGTTCGAGTCCCAAACAGATACATCGGTATCGAGAAAAGTACAATCAATTTTAAACCGTTCAAAAAACGCCATAGATTCGGGACTAATAAAGAAATCAATGTCTTTATCGAGCAGAAAAGTAAAGTCTGACTGGAAAACCTGATACCGTTTGGAACCGCATCGTAAAATCGAAATAAATTTGCAGAAACGTAAAGATTTCACGTGTTGTATTTTTTTTCTGTGTCCTACAATAGCAAACCAACTCGGTCGGTAATCCTCGGTCGGTAAAAATGAGCGGACGAAGCGCCACGACCAAATTTCGAACTATTTGTCTGCACTATATTTTGTATTATCGCCACTACAGTTGGAGAATCTTCTCGCAGGCTCAAGAAAAAAAAATATCATTTTGAAGCATTCAATACAGGATTATTATATTATTATTTGCAAAAATCCGCTCCGATAATTAATGCACTGCTTCGATTTCCCACCACAGTGTGATCAAATCGCCACGTTCGTTTTCAAATTTTCTATTAATTTTTCAATCTACTCCCGACTCTACATAATTGATGGGAAAAAATCAGTATATAATATATTTTGTACCTCTTAATATGTACAATCAATGTACCGAATTCCAGATTTTTTAATTAATATTATGAGAGTAATGAATATTTTAGTGCAACCATTTAAAAAAAATGTATGTATTTTTGAAAATTAAACTGCTCGGTGGCACGTGTTCTCCTTATCCCAGCGGGTCCAAATTTTACACAGATTTTTTTTTCATATCTTGATTTGTTTTTTTGCTAGACGTTAAATTTTTTTTACCAAAGCCAAAATAATGGTCACCCTTATATATATATATATTAGGTGTACAAATAAGTTTTAGGACACTTCGATTTTGTATCATAACAGCTATTCTAAATTAATTCAAAGGTCCTGCTCACTTATCATAGATGGCGCTTGATATGTAGTATCGAAACATAAAGGAGTCATAAACATAGCCTATAAATTCTGTAAATTAAACATGCAGACCGATACGCTATTTATTAGACACTGCATTCGCTATGAATTCCATCAAGGAAAAAATGTTAGGAAAGCGTGTGAATCGATATGTTCTGTTCTTGGAGACAATATTGTATCCAAAAGTACATGTGAGTATTGGTATAAGCGATTCAAAGAAGGTGATTTCGACGTTAGTGACCGTGAACGCACGGGGCCTCCTGTAGAGGTGGACGATCAGGAAATGCAAGCGTTGCTGGATGAAAACTCTTGTCAGACGGAGAAACAACTTTCGGAACAGCTTGGAGTAACTCAACAAACTGTTTCTTATCGTTTAAAAGCAATGGGTAAGATTCGAAAAGGAACAAAGTGGGTACCACACTTTCTGACTCAAGAAAATAAAAACAGCCGTCTTAACATTTGTGTGAGTCTTTACAACAAGCAACTTAGAAAGTCTTTCTTGTGGAAAATTGTGACCGACGATGAATAGTGGATTTATTTTGATAATCCGAAACGCAAATATCATTGGGTTGACCCCGGCGAGCCGACAACATCCACGCCAAAGCGCAATGTTCATTGTAACAAAGTCATGCTGTGCATATGGTGGGATATGAAAAGCGTACTGTATTATGAACTTCTCAAACCTGGTCAAACAGTTACTACCGATTGCTATTGTCATCAATTGATGCAAGTAAATCAAGAAATTGAGAAGAAACGTCCATTTTCTGGTAAAGGAAAACGTCCAGTAAAACTGCTCCATGACAACGCGCGGCCTCATGTGGGTAAACCGGTCAAGAATACGTTACTAGCGCTTGGATGGGAAGCTGTATCACACCCGGCGTATTCACCAGACTTAGCCCCATCCGATTATCATTTATTCCGGAAAATGCAGAACGATTTGTCTGACGTGCGATTCAAAACATTTGAAGAAGTGGAAAAATGGGTCGCTAAATTTCTCACCTCGCAAGACGAAAGTTTCTTTGCGAAAGGCATCCACGAGTTACCTGAGAGATGGCTGAAGGTCATTCAGTGCGATGGAGATTACTTCGATGAATAACTGTTTTACTTCTTTTTTTAATAAATCTTGAATTTTTTGAAAACTGTCCTAAAACTTATTTGTACACCTAATATATATATATATATATATATATATATATATATATATATATATATATATATATATATATATATATATATATATAGTCGATACCTGTCCCATCTTGTCCTGACGTCCTTCCCACGACATTTCTTCGTCGTAAGCAGGATCGTCCTTCGTCCCAATAAAAACGGGTTCCCACCGTTGATAGGGATGCTCGCGTTTCGTAACGATCAACGGTCTGACACGAGCGGGATCCGGTCTCAGCAGCCATCTCGTTATACCGGGAAATCTTTGACAGTGAATGCAAACGAAACGGTGAAAATAAACGGCGCGACCGTTGCGGACCGCGTCGAGCAGTTGCCTCTTGTTCCTCGGTGGCTTCTCGCGCGAGTCGATCTCAAATATCGGCAGGACAAAGGCGACGTTGGTGCGCGGCACGCGTCCCCTTGTCATTTCGAGAAATCCGCTCGCGAGTTTCTCGCTCGGCAATAACTCGATGTCCGTCACGAGGACTCGCCTCGTACGTGACAAATCTCTCGCCACGTTTCTCGCAACGTTTATCGGATACGTCATGCCCCGTTGTTTTCTCTCGGTCTCGGATTCCCGTACTTGCAAATCCGAGGCCGCACAGTCGCCGGGCGAAACCTCCGGCATCGTCGGACTGAGGGCCGGTGGACGGCCGCCCGGGAATACCAGATGTACCGATACCTTCCGAGCATATATGTTTTTCTTCTTTTCGTTCTTTTCATTACCTTCGTTATCATTCAGCACCGAACAAAGCCAAACGAAGAAAAACAACAATAATTTATTCCTTCTTTAAGGCCTTAGGCCACAGTAACGGGTATAAAATCATGTGCAAATTTAACAATCTTTTCTCGTATGAAAAAGTGATTCAGTCATAAAATTAATTACACATTTATTTATTATGAATATGGGGCCGTCCATATATTACGTCATCGATTTTTGCTGATTTTCGACCTCCCCCCCCCCTACAATCATCCTATCGTCATTTCCTAATGATCCCCCCTCTCGCAAAACTGACGTCATTACCAGTTTGGCAAAATTAAAACATTTGCGGATTTGAGAAAAATTGGGTAACATTAAAACATTTTGTTATAGAATCATCTTTTATTATTATTTATATATTATTTTGTAATATATATTTATTTAATATATTTAATAATATATATATTTATATATATATATATAAATATATATATATTTATATATAATATATAAATTATATATAATATATAAATATATTATAATAATATATTATATAATATAATATAATAAATTATATTATAATATATAAATATATATATATTTATATATATATATATATTTATATATATATATATATATATATATTTATAAATATATATATATATATTTAATAATATATATTTATATATTATTTTGTACTTTGGCAATGTTTATTAATATAATAATATTATTCTTCCCTATTCTTTAGTTTTCTTTGGATAGCTCCCACGGAGTTTTCACCCATTCTTGCAAATCCTGGATCACGGGTAATATCTCCGTATCCTCCCCATATTCATTTTGGCTCGATCGAACTATTTTCATAGGTACGCTGTTATTTGAAGTTCTCGAATATAATGTAGACAAACCTTATGTAATAAATAAATAAATAATGAGTTCAATAATTAATACCATGAGGTACTTGCAAAATATTTTTCATCACTCATGCGGGGAAACCACTCTAGTTGTACAATATACTGTTGTACATTTTGAAGTAACTGGTATCACAAGAATGACGCCAATTTCGAAACGCCCCCCCCCCCCATCATCCATCATTTACCGTCATCCACAGACGAACCTCCCCCCCCCCCCAAATTTAGAATGACGTAATATATGGACGGCCCCTATGAAGTTGTTAGAAAAAATATATAGATTTTTTTTCGATGTACAAAATGACCGACTACTAATATTTTCTTTTGTTATCTTTTTTTTAGGCGCTCCGCGGCGTGACATTTAGCATCCACAATTTTTGACCTAGAACAAAAAACAAAAATTCTCGTCAATCTACATTAGAATACCGAGACAAGTACGTACGTACGTAATTTAAAAAAATGTTGTTTTATTCAAAAGTTGTAGGTATTTGAACTTAAGGTAGTACGAGCGCGCAATCTTGATTTCTATAGATTTCGTTCAAATTTTAACCAGACATTGTTCATATCATTATGCATGTTTGAGGTAAATTTTGGAACAGTCGACTATCTAAATTGGGAGATAATGGGTTTTAAAGTTGCAATTTTTAACACTGCAGGGTCTACATTGAAATTTAGACAGAATGATTTTCCATAAAAAATATTTGTCCGCTATAATAAGAAGACATATGGCAACACTGCAGAACAGTATTGTTCAATATTTCGAGAAGAAAATAATTATCGCGTTCCTAAAGTTAAAAATTTTGTGATAAAAAAATATTTGCATTATAAATATTAATATATTATATTGTTTATGTTATCTTCATTGACAAATAAAAGTGTTGGTTCATTCATAACTAATTAAAAACTTTATTCGATTGAAAATTACTTCCAAATAAAAATTTGTATTGGAGTATTATTTTAAATATGCCGCGCAAACTCACGACATTGGATACGTGAAACGATGCAGTGTTGCCATATGTCTTCTTATTACAGGGGACAAAAATTTTTTACGAAAAATTATTCTGTCTAAATTTCAATGCAGACCCTGCAGTGTTAAAAGTTGCCATTTGAAAACCGATTATCTCCCAATCTGAATAGTCGACTATTCTGAAATTTCACTCAAAAATGCATAATGATATGAACAATATCTTGTTAAAATTTGAACAAATTCTATAGAAATGAAGATTGCGCGCTCGTACTACCTTAAGAAATGAATTTTCAGTGAAAAATTTCGTTATAACTGCTCATAAACTGCTCATAAAATGAAAAGTTTTCGATTAATCAGAAATTCCATACGTACTTCTCTGCGAAATGCAATTAGGAACATAACCTTTAAATGTGATGTAAATCGTGTGAAAATTGTTGAAGTTATTTGTCACGCCAATTGGAAAAAAACTGTTTCGAGAAGTTTCGAGTATACTGAGAAAAAAAACCAATTGAATCAAAAAAATATATTGGTTGATCCAAATAAATGTGCTGTTACGGAGTGCCACCGATATATGAGATTGTTACAAATTAACCCAAACAAAAATTGGAAAATGTGATTGATTTAAATAACATATTATTGTATTTGAAAAAGCTCTTCTGTTCTCTGAATATCTACATTATCCTTCAAATAAAATCATATTTTATTGAAATCATTCTATATACAATCCGTAGATGTATGGATGAAATAATTAAGCGGTTGCTACAACATGTTTTATTTCGTACAAAAATATAATCAACATATTTATTTCTTTACGGCATCGAAACGAATATGCCATGGGACGTGAGTTTTTCAATTTGTTTTAAATCTTAAATAAAAAGTGAGCATTAGAATGATCATCTACGATAATAGTGGAGAGAATATCCGATATCCAATAGAATATCCATGAAGAGAATATCAGATATTCAACTGATAAGAACGGATACTACACTTTGTTCTTAGCCACAGGCCAAGAAGCGATACTCTTTAGAGTTTCTCCGACGTTTAAGGGCGGGGTAAAGTATTAAAAAATGTTTTTTTTTTCATTTTTTTTTCATTTTTTAAATGAATGCATAATATATCAAGAATATTGTGTTAAAATTTCAAGTCGATCGGAGTAAAATTGACGAAGTTATGAGTATTTGAGCGTCTATTGCTCCATGCCGTTCTCTTCTCTTCTGCGTTTTTCAAACCGTTTTTCTGAGACTTGTCATATTTGAAGTCCGTGTACACGATAACTCAAAATCTACTGGACCAATCGCTTTGAAATTTTGCACAGTACTTCTTCACATAATTCACCAGGTATTGTCGAGAGCTTTTTTTGTTTTTTTTAATAATTAATAATTTTTCAACAACAAATTAGCCGATTTTTTTAGCGAAAATCGGGTTTTTGGCTCCCAAGTGCTACGAAAAATCGAAAAAACGAAGAAAAAAAAATCCTCCCGTCATTACCTCGAGAAACATCTCCTTTAACAAATGCATTTTGATTTTTTTGTTTCAAATGATTCTGTTGCGAGTTATGGTGCACACCGCAAACCAACTTTTTTCGAGGCGCCTCCGGGGTTTAATTTTCACTAGCTCAATTTTGAATATTTTGCAATGCAAATTTAGGAGAATGTTATTCAAATGTTACTTTGTTATATGTACATTTTTCAATAAACGAACACTATTCGTTACGCCAAAAAAAAGCTTAAAAACATGCCTTTTTTTCGCCGAATTAACTTTACCCCGCCCTTAAGTAGATTTTCGGTTCGCGCTACGCTTAGGAGAAACGAGCGCGCGTGCGGCTTCTAGCGGTTACTCCCAGAACTACGGGTTTCCTCACATCTATAATTTCGGTGACGCTCGGCCACGATTTGGTTCAATTTTTTCAACCAAATGCGCAAGAAACAAATTTTATTTTCGCATAATTTTTTAACCAATTCAGACATTTGCTTAATATTTTTCGATAAAAACAAAACATTAATACTTTAACGAATAATGTACTTGGAAATCAAAATCGGATATGGTGAAAAGAATAAAATAACATATTTGCTCAATAGAAATTTTATCTGAATCAAACGAGCGATATTTAATGTTTCATGTGTACTCGAATCAGCAATATTCATGTTATGAATTGAAACGCTCTATTTGTTCGTTGCAGAAAATGCATTCAAAACTAGATAATTTGTTCGCGATAATTTTATTACATAGTTTCAATAATATATTGTTCTCTGCTAACAATATATCTTTTGAATGAAAGAAAACTTTTAATTTCATCGTGTTATTAAGGGGTAAGGCCACTGTAAATTTTTTGAAAAATCGATTTTTTTTTATTGGCTTAAAAAATAGTTTAAACCCTCTAGTTTAAAAATAGTTTAAATCCTTTTAACTTCTTTTTTTAATTTTTTCCAATAAAAAACTATTCGCAAAACTTTAAACGCGTTTTTCTCGAAACATGGTTTTTCAAAATGGCACGCAGCATAACTCGAACAATTTTCATTTTTTTTACTTGAAATTTTAACCAGATGTGAACATTTACATTATCTTGAGAATGTCGATCGGAATTTTCAAGAACTTTATTTATTGATTTTTTATTAACAAAAAACTTGCCGTTTTTTTCGTCAAAAATCAATTTTTTTTTTCAAACGCACGCCAAATCCACAAAAATTGATACTTTTTAAAATCCGATCGACATTCTCTAGCTATAGCCCTCTAGATTAATGGTTTTTTTTTTGTTCTAGATTCAAAAGTGCACCAGTGGTGCTGCGTGCCGCGGAGCCCTGGAAGCAAAACATGTCCCGGGAAGATAGCTGTGGAACCGCCATTTTGTTTTTTTTTACTGTAAAAAAATTTTATAATAAAGTTTAATGTATGCCCGATAACACCATTAAAAGTTTTTTTTCAAATACCTTCAATTTCGGGAGCAAAAAATTAGTGAAAAAACCTTTTTTTTTGGGCCGTTACAGTGGCCTTACCCCTTAAAGTCAATAGCGTTTTGTTTGCACTAATAAATCCGACTATTTACACCAACAATTTTACAATTGAATCAACAAAATGTCATTCAATAACACCAACGATATTGGATCAATGATTTTTGTCTCAGTGTAGTCGGCCATTTTGTACATCGACAAAAAATATATATATATTTTCCAACAGTTTGATATTCATACTAAATAGATGTGTAGTTAATTCTACGAGTGGATCACTTTTCCATACGAAAAAAAACATTGTTAAATTCGCACACGATATTATACCCGTTACTGTGGCCTAAGGCCTTAGCGAATTGTCATTGAAGATGAAGCTTGAGAAAAGAAGAAGCAAAAGCCGTTAAATAGCACCTTTGACATTTCAGGTTCGCAGCGACAGGCGCGTTCGAGGAGGGCAACGGCGAGTCCGGCGTCGAGGCCGGGAGCGAAGACGGCCAGACTGAGAGCGCCTTCCCATCGTTTGGCCAGCTCGACCACGTGATAGAGCTGATCGGCGGTCGCGTGGGTGCAGAGCGTCAAACTTGGCAATTCGAGGTCCCGCGACCGGCCGAGCACCACGTCCGGCAAAACTTTGTAAGGCGCGTGTGCTCCATTGGGACTCGTTCCGTCCACGATGCCAGTCGGATACGCGAGTGTCTTTGGCAATCCGTAATACCACGAGCAGACGGTGCGATTGGCCGGTCTTCTGCCGGCCATATAGGCGCCCGGTGCGTACGCAGGCGCCGTATTCTCCCGTCGTCGCGTCCTCGTCGCGGCCATCTCGAGGATCTCCGCGTAACCGGAAGCCTCCAGACGACTCGTCGCCTCATCGTCCGAAACGAGTAAACCCCTGCCGGCCAGCAACAATTTCCACGTCAACGACGACGATATTATCACGAGGATCGCCAGAAGTGCGAGCCTGCGCAAATTACTACGCATCGTCCGGCTACCCGCGAGCCCCGACGTGCCTTCACCCACCACCCCGTACGCCGCACGCTCGACTAGTCGCGCTTTGTTTTTTCTACTCCCACGGAGCTCGCACGCGGCGCCTCTGCCAAGTGGGTCGATCGACGCGCCGGCGCCCTCGCTAAAAAGAGACAAATTCACTCTGGCTCCCCAGGCCTGTGCAATTCGACAAAAGACACTCAACGTTGTCTCTCAAATAGTCCAGCCGTTCTTATTCAACTCGAATTGTGGAGACAAAAAATATGCGCAATATCCAAAATTAAGACAAAATCACGCGAACAATATTTGCATTTTTCACGACTGCGTTCGTTCGAATATCTTAATGACCAGTGGACCAAGGCCATCCGGAAATTCGAAGGATTTTTCAATCGAAGTAACGCAGAGTGTGCAACGTTAATCCCGCGAATCGTACTTTCTAAGATACGGACAAAGAGAGCCGGCTGATACGTCATACTCTGCACGAACTGATCGATGAAGCTTAATTAAAGTCCGCCTAATCGTTTGTGTGTGTTCCCCTTACGAGCGCGTGTCCCTCGTCCGATCATTGTACGTACGTCTCTCCTGAATGGAAAATCACGACTCGTGAGAGGGAGAAAAGGCAATTGGAGCCTCGCGCCGATCGATCTCCGCGCCTCTTCAAGTTCTCTTTTCATACGGTGCAACGACCTCCCGATATTGGGACTTGGAATTCATTCGTAGCGTTTTTTTTAATGAAAAAAAAAACATTTATTTCAAATGAAAATAAAAAATTATTAGGTGCTGGAATTAATTCGTAGCGTTTTACAAGAGATGGCGTAGGTAGTACAGTATTTCGTTTTTACCGACAGTAATGTATTCATCGTGAAACAGCTATCATTGAATGTTATTTGCTGTACATAACCTCTTTTTGAATAGTAAGTAACAACACTTAATAATTTATGGAATATGTCAACATTTGTGCCGAATAAAGTGTTTTTGTGGGGAGTTTTGCTACCCGCTTGTTCCCCAATTTTTTGCACCGAATTGTCACTGGTGTTGAAAAATGGATCCATTACAATCCGAAGCGCAGAAAGTCATGGGTTAAGCCCGGCCACCCATCAACATCAGTGGCAAAGCCAAATATCCGTGGGTCTAAGCTCCTGCTCTGTATTTGGTGGGATCAGAGGGGTGTGATGTATTATGAACTGCTGAAACCGAATGAAACCATAACTGGGGATCGCTACCGACTGCGATTGATGCGCTTGAGCCGTGCATTGAAAGAAAAACGGCCGGAATACTCCGAAAGACACGACAAAGTCATTTTGCTGCACGACAAAGCTCGTCCGCACCTCGCAAAACCGGTACAAACATATCTGGAAACACTTAAATGGGAAGTCCTCTACCCCACCCGCCGTATTCTCCAGATATCGCTCCTTCTGATTACCATTTGTTGAGTCTGAGCAGAAGTTCACTTCTTACGAAGATTGTCAAAAATGGGTCGGTTCGTGGCTTGCATCTAAAGACGTGGCGTTCTTCCGACACGGTATTCTTACCTTGCATGTGTAGCTATGAAGAGCATGTTCACCATACACTTCCACTAAAATACGATGAGCTTCAGCAGCACTTTTGTTCATATTAAGACGGAATGACACCTCATCGCGGTCGGTATAAACGTAGATTAGCTTACGATAACCCAATCTACATTTTTTTTCTCAAATTCAGAAAATTTGAGGGGCAGACAGCTGTTCGTCTATCTATTTGGCGTCGTTTGGCAAAGTTACGACGGGATCTGAAGAGCCGTTTTAGAGATTTTTGGGAATCTATCATTGTTCTACCATACCGACCGCGATGAGGTGTCATTCCGTCTTAAGGTGCGACCCCACGCAGACGCTCGACGCTGGTTTGTGGCGTCATATCGGGTCACGTGACCCTATTTCGAATTTCCCCCGCGGCCCCAAACTGTAGCGACAAGTCGCCGCATCGAATAGCAGCGTCAAGATGGCTGCTTACAGAAAATCGATTTCCTAACCTCTTTCAGTAGCAGTCTTGGTGTGGTCGTGACAGTGTTGAAGTGAAAGAAATACGAGCGAATAAAAGTTGAAATATAATAAAAAGTGTTTTTTTTTTCGGAAATCGGCGCGATGTCGTTTGTGTACAGATATCAGAAGTGGGTGAATCAGTGCCAAGCAGCCCCCTGACACTGGCCTGCTATTCCTATACTATAAACGAAAACGCGTTTCGTCCCGGCTTTTTAGTTCTTGAAATCGCCACTGACCAGCGTTGGCTGTTGTGTGACAGCCTTCGGCTCTAAATACTTCGATCAGCTGAACGATTCGCTACTTTCGTAGCTTTCGCCTGTTATCGTTATGGCGACGTTATTTATTGTGTTCAAATGGAAAATCATTAGAACGGAAAATCATTCCAATTATATCAAAAGATTTTTGTTCATGTAAGATATTCGAAAAACCGGCACAACATACATATACATGCATGCCTGTCACACGACTACTAGCGCCACAGTGCAGCTAGGACATTTTGCGAACAGCATTTATCTACCAGTGTCAGGGGGCTGGTGCCAAGAGATTGCTCACAGAGCACTTGTCACTTATTGTTTGTAAATTTGGACGCTCTCCTGGCGCAGCGACAAAGCTCAAATAGTTTCAGTTTTGTCGCTACTTGTCACGTGACCCGATATGACGCCACAAACCAGCGTCGAGCGTCTGCGTGGGGTCGCACCTTTAAAGTCACGAAGTAAAACTCCCTGCAAAAACACCGTATTCGGCAAAAATGTTGACATTCAATAAATTATTAAGTGTTGTTATTTACGATTCCAAAAGAGGTTATGTATAGCAAATTACATTAAATGATGGCTGTTTAACGATGAATACATTACTGTCGGTAACAACGAAATCCTTTACTACCTACGCCATCTCTTGTAAAATGCTACGAATTAATTCCAACACCTAATAATAAATCACACCCCTCTAATTTTTCGGCTGGCCAGGTCGCTCCTTGTCATCCAAATCGAAATCACCAGCTTTAAAACGTGCAAACCACTTCCGACACGTTTGTTCAGCTTGAGCATGTTCACCATACACTTCCACTAAAATATGATGAGCTTCAGCAGCACTTTTGTTCATATTAAAGTCACGAATTAAAGCTCCCCGAAAAAACACCGTATTCGGCAAAAATGTTGACATTCAATAAATTATTAAGTGTTGTTATTTACGATTTCAAAAGAGGTTATGTATAGCAAATTACATTAAATGATGGCTGTTTCACGATGAATACATTACTGTCGGTAACAACGAAATACCTTACTACCTACGCCATCTCTTGTAAAACGGTACGAATTAATTCCAACACCTAATAATAAATCACACCCCTCTAATTTTTCGGCTGACCAGGTCGCTCCTTGTCATCCAAGTCGAAATCACCAGCTTTAAAGCGTGCAAACCGCTTCCGACACGTTTGCTCAGCTAGACCATGTTCACCATCACGGTCTTATACCGTGTTCACCATACACTTCCACTAAAATACGATGAGCTTCAGCAGCACTTTTGTTCATATTAAAGTTACGAATTAAAACTCCCCGAAAAAACACCGTATTCGGCAAAAATGTTGACATTCAATAAATTATGAGGTGTTGTTATTTACGATTCAAAAGGAGGTTATGTACAGCAAATGACCTTCAATGATAGCTGTTTCACGATGAATACATTACCGTCGGTAACAACGGAATACTGTACTACCTACGCCATCTCTTGTAAAACGCTACGAATTAATTCCAACACATGATAGATGAAAACATTGGATTATTCATTTGCACGGCTAATATTCGCTTGGCATTGGAGACTTTGCGAGGATCTTCTGGTCCTTTCAACTGTCGCGTAGTCCGAGTAATTGTTTTTTTTCCCTCATCTGGCTTAAACGACGCATACCGTCGTGGTCGATTTTACGCAATGTCCAATCGTCGTGCTCGGCGCGCATGATCGCGCGGTTCACTAGACGGTCACGAGTTCGCGGCACTTTCGCCACTCTGGAAAAGTCCCAATTTTCCCCTCGACCAAGAGCAACGTGCACAATCCGGTAAATCGCGGAGATCCAGCGAAACGTACTCGAAAATGTTTAGCGGCGTCGAATACTACTACTTTTTTCTTCTTTATCGAGATGCGCAAAACGAGAATTTTTGTTGGCTCGAGCGTAGGCCCGAGCCGATGGAACATTTTTTACCAGGCTTTCGGGCTCTTTTTTTGCGTCAAAATAATCACGAAAAAATGTTTGGCAATAAGTTACGCGTTTCCCTCACTCGTCCATGCATCGAATCTGCAAAAGCTACGAATTCCTCGTCATTGATTGAATACGCGGCCGCTAATATTAGCGCGTACATTCTCGCCTCCCTCTTCGAGGCGTCCGCTCTCCTACTCGCGCGGAATAAAGCGGGCGCGCGTTAGAGGCACACGTCCGCCGATTGCAAAAGGGGCTTTACTCGGGCGACGATGCAGTCGCCGAAACTTGCCCGACGAAGAGGTCGCGCTCCGACGCTCTCTCTCTCTCCCATCCTCTCTCCATTTATCTCGGTCTCTTTCCGGTGGTGAAAATTCCACGTGGATCGAGCCTCGACTCGTTTTCGAAGGAACACGCCGCGTCTCACGGCATAAAAGCAACTACGATCAAGCTATAAACTTCCGTCGCATTACGTTTTTCTTTTTGACAAACGAAATTCTTGCCTTTTTCGTTCGCGAAAATATGGCACGCTTTTTGAATAAAATCCGTGTCGTTGCGTCGATGTAAATCGACTTTCCATCGATCGAGACCCATTCGAGAGGGTGAAGATTGAGGGAGCGAAATAAAAGTACAAATTAAAAAAAAATCGTATCTATTCGCGTACGAAATAAATCAACGCGACTTGGCAATTGGCAAAATCCACTCTCGCAATCGTTTAAACTTATCGACGAAGACAAATCATCGGAGATATCGCGTGCATCGACTATAAATAATCTTATTGCGAGTGTCGAAAGAACGACGAACAATTAAAGTTCGTTTAAAATAATTCAACTCGAAATGAAAAACAAGACAACGAAAAACGAATTTTGGTGAGTGTACCGTGCGATTCGCGTTACATATAATCGTCATCGAACGAAAGAATTACAAAGCACGGTCAATTTCATCTGGCACGGAGATTCGCGTGACAGGTTTAATAATAAACCCGAGTAGCTCGTTACGCGCTTTTTCATTTCGATCTTCCTCGCGGACGCGTTCACCTGTCGCGAGCGCGCTGCACTATTTTCCTTTTTAATCGTATTTTATCGCGATGTTTGTTTATCAAGCCCGCGTCTATCTTTATCGGACGCACCTCTTGTAAATTATTACGCGTCCGTAAGTTCGTGTCATAGGGCGCATGACGTAACACGCTTTAGCGCGGATAACAAGCGACGTATGTGGAAACTCGGGTAGTTCGTATTCATCGATTGGTCGATATTGTTGTCCAACGTGTGAGGATACAACAAATTGAGGAAAATTCACGGACCAAGTCTCGGCGGTAAACATTTGTCATACCGTGTACGTTGAAGCATCGAGATCGATCACTTTTTTTTTTCATCCCACCTATTTGCAATTGTCGTCGACCTTTGAATAACGTTTAAGTCGATGGAAGAAAAAAAATGTTTTTAATGAAAATAAATCTAACGCGATGTAAGATGTGACGTGATAAAAATAATATAATAAAATATAAAATACAACGGAATCGCATCGCCGTACTATCGATACGCGCAACCATAATGTGCAAACAAATGTGCGGGAAATGCGTCGGAGCGTGAGTGAGGCACGTGAAACTTCGTGAGCCGTTCCATCGGCGAGTCTGACAGGAACGCGAGCCCGGGAAGGATATCCGTCCAATAGTAAACCCCCCCGAGGTTACTATCAAGCCCAAGCATACCTACAATTAAATTCGCATTAGTGAAGCGACGAGCAATTTGCGTCTACGGCAAATTAGAACACTCCCAAATTTCTTATCTATTGTATTACACAAAATTTAACCACATTTTTTCATTCCACCGTATTCGTTTGAGCTTGTGGCCTTTTCGTTGCAAACGAAAGCCATTCGTGATCGCCGCCTTTTATTAAAACTCCATACACGACAAATTATACTTTTGACATTTTAAGGCCTTAGGCAACTCTAGAGGTCGAAAAATAGGCTTTTTGGGGATTTTTTTTTTCAGAAAAACTACAAAATAAATCGAGATTACAAAAAAGGAGTTTATCATACATATCAGTGACTGTATACAATAATTTTTTTGAAGCGATTAATTAAAAAATTGCGGCTGTGCAGTGTTCATCTAAAAACTGGATTTTTTAAGTTGGCCGGAAACATAACTCGGACAATTTTCAACCGATTCACTTGAAATGTTGAATATATCTTGAAAAATACATTGTCTATGGAAGTACGTAGGATTTTTTTTTACGTTGCACAGTTCGTTTGTTATTAACAATTTTATGACGATTTTTTAGACAAATTTTTCACTTTCCAAAAATTCTCGTTAAAGCTTGTTCGTTAAAAATTGTTATTAGTTACCAAAGCTGTTTTTTTTTCCTTCGACGAATCTCCGAACGTCAATCATCGCGCTTACACATTATCTTCTTACATAATGCTCGTGGAATTTCTTTTGTATACGTATCGAGTCTGAGATTTTTGTAAGCTCCGTTACGACTGCCTCTTGTGCAACAGCGCGAAATTATTCAATACAGTCTTGCGAGGCGAATCCTTATACATCAAACGCTACAATTGGTTCTTCAAATGACATCGGAATTAATTCGGTTTCCTTCTCAGTCAATATCGTTATCACGTTGCAATAAGAGGACGCGTGGTGTTTTTTCCCTCGTACCCGTTGAAAAGAAAGTACGGTAAATGTCACGAGTCTTATCGAGAGTCGAAGGGTGCAAAAATAAACCACCGCCGTCGAATATCCATAAGTGAATATCCGTAAGTCGAACATCCACAAGTGAATATGCGTAAGTCGAATATCCATAAGTGCGAATATCCATAAGTGAGTGTAGAGTAGAAATGAGTGCCAGAAATGGCGGGAGGTAGACATAAGTGAGTATAGAGAAGAAATGAGCGCCAGAAATGGCGGGAAGTAGGCAAATATAGTGAGTTTGTTAGGTTTATTTGGTTGTTTGGGTTTGTTTGTTTTGTTTTCGAATTGTTCGGGTTTGTTTGTTTTGTTTTTTAATTGTTTGGGTTGTTTGTTTGTTTGTTTGTTTGTTTTCGTTTCTTTGTTTGTTTGGGTTTGCTTGTTTGTTTGGGTTGTAGAAATGGCGGGAAGTAGACAAATCCAAACAAGCCCAAAATCCTTTGGTTGTTTGGGCTTGTTTGTTTGTTGTTTAATAGTTTGGGTTTGTTCGTTTTGTTCTTGAATTGTTTGGGTTTGTTTGTATATTTTGGTTTGTTTGTTTGTTTGAGTTCGTTTGTTTGGGTTGTAGAAATGGCGGGAAGTAGACAAATATAGTAAGGGGCCGTCCATATATTACGTCATTCTAAATTTGGGGGGGGGGAGGTTCGTCTGCGGATGACGGTAAATGATGGATGAGGGGGGGGGGGGGGGGGCGTTTCGAAATTGACGTCATTCTTGTGATACCAGTTACTTCAAAATGTACAATAGTATATTGTACAACTAGAGTTGTTTCCCCGCATGAGTGATGAAAAATATTTTGCAAGTACCTAATGGTATTAATTATTGAACTCATTATTTATTTATTTATTACATAAGGTTTGTCTACATTATATTCGAGAACTTCAAATAACAGCGTACCTATGAAAATAGTTCGATCGAGCCAAAATGAATATGGGGAGGATACGGGGATATTACCCGTGATCCAGGATTTGCAAGAATGGGTGAAAACTCCGTGGGAGCTATCCAAAGAAAACTAAAGAATAGGGAAGAATAATATTATTATATTAATGAAAATTGCCAAAGTACAAAATAATAAAAGATGATTCTATAAAAAAATGTGGGAGCTATCCAAAGAAAACTAAAGAATAGGGAAGAATAATATTATTATATTCATAAACATTGCCAAAGTACAAAATAATAAAAGATGATTCTATAACAAAATGTTTTAATGTTACCCAATTTTTCTCAAATCCGCAAATGTTTTAATTTTGCCAAACTGGTAATGACGTCAGTTTTGCGAGAGGGGGGGGTCATTAGGAAATGACGATAGGATGATTGTAGGGGGGGGGGGGGGTCGAAAATCAGCCAAAATCGATGACGTAATATATGGACGGCCCCTAAGTTCCTTTGGTCGTTTGGTTTGGTTTGTTTGTTTTGTTTTTTAATTGTTTGGGTTTGTTTGTTTGTTTGTTTGAGTTCGTTTGCTTGGATATGGATATTCGACTCATGGATATTCATTTATGGAACTTAAACAAACAAATAGAGTGAGTTCCTTTGGTTGTTTGGGTTTGTTTGTTTGTTTGGATATGGATATTCACTTATGGAATCCAAACAAACAAATATAGTGAATTCCTTTGGTTGTTTGGGTTTGTTTGTTTGTTTAGTTTTTTAATTGTTTGGATTTGTTTGTTTGTTTGAGTTCGTTTGCTTGGATATGGATATTCGACTTATGGATATTCATTTATGGAACCCAAACAAACAAATAGAGTGAGTTCCTTTGGTTGTTTGGGTTGGTTGGGTTGTTTGTTTTGTTTTTGAATTATTTGGGTTTGTTCGTTTGTTTGGATATGAATATTCACTTATGGAACCCAAACAAACAAATATAGTGAGTTCCTTTGATTGTTTGTTTAGTTTGGTTTGTTTGTTTTATTTTTGAATTGTTTGGGTTTGTTTGGATATGGATATTCGACTTATGGATATTCACTCATGGATATTCGACTTATGGATATTCATTTATGGAACTTAAACAAACAAATAGAGTGAGTTCCTTTGGTTGTTTGGGTTTGTTTGTTTGTTTGGATATGGATATTCACTTATGGAATCCAAACAAACAAATATAGTGAATTCCTTTGGTTGTTTGGGTTTGTTTGTTTGTTTAGTTTGTTTTGTTTTTTAATTGTTTGGATTTGTTTGTTTGTTTGAGTTCGTTTGCTTGGATATGGATATTCGACTTATGGATATTCATTTATGGAACCCAAACAAACAAATAGAGTGAGTTCCTTTGGTTGTTTGGGTTGGTTGGTTTGTTTGTTTTGTTTTTGAATTATTTGGGTTTGTTCGTTTGTTTGGATATGAATATTAACTTATGGAACCCAAACAAACAGATATATTGAGTTCCTTTGATTGTTTGGGTTTGTTTGTTTAGTTTGGTTTGTTTGTTTTATTTTTTAATTGTTTGGGTTTGTTTGGATATGGATATTCGACTTATGGATATTCACTCATGGATATTCGACTTATGGATATTCATTTATGGAACTTAAACAAACAAATAGAGTGAGTTCCTTTGGTTGTTTGGGTTTGTTTGTTTGTTTGGATATGGATATTCACTTATGGAATCCAAACAAACAAATATAGTGAATTCCTTTGGTTGTTTGGGTTTGTTTGTTTGTTTAGTTTGTTTTGTTTTTTAATTGTTTGGATTTGTTTGTTTGTTTGAGTTCGTTTGCTTGGATATGGATATTCGACTTATGGATATTCATTTATGGAACCCAAACAAACAAATAGAGTGAGTTCCTTTGGTTGTTTGGGTTCGTTGGTTTGTTTGTTTTGTTTTTGAATTATTTGGGTTTGTTCGTTTGTTTGGATATGAATATTAACTTATGGAACCCAAACAAACAAATATAGTGAGTTCCATTGATTGTTTGGGTTTGTTTGTTTAGTTTGGTTTGTTTGTTTTATTTTTGAATTGTTTGGGTTTGTTTGGATATGGATATTCGACTTATGGATATTCACTTATGGATATTCGACTTATGGATATTCACTTATGGATATTCGTACTTCTGGATAATCGGTTACGGAAATTCGACTCATGGATATTCTACCCCAATTGAATGAACAAATGGTGTTTTCCATTTGCCACGACGAGTGTGGATACGCGTGTAGTATATGGAGTGCGTATGTGTGCGCGTGTCCAATGTTAACGGACTAAATTTTCTTGCAGGTTCGAGGAAACAAGTCCGCAAATATATTAATAGAAAAGTTGAATAATTTGTCAACGGGAAGGAGAGGCTGCGTCGGCGAGGAGGTTTTCCGCGGTGGTGTGTGTGTGTGTGTGTGTGTGTGTGTACGATAAGGAGCGCGGCGTCGAGGCCTCGCGAGGTCGCATGGATGTGCCGGTCTTCCCGGCACCCCCGACGCTCGACGGGCCTGGTACGACCATCAGAAAGGTTTCGGACGTCGGGAAAACAAGGACGACGGACTTTGGTCGCGACGCTCCTCGCAATGTCTCGTCGCCCGGTCAACTATCCCGTGCCAATAATACCAATGCCATCAACAATCGCGACAATCACCGACGACGCGCTCATCGCATCGGACGCTTCGTAAATTCGATACATCCGAAAATTTCGAGGGATATTCCGGCGGGAAAAAGGCGCGCGCGGGTCACCGAGCTCAGAGTCAGGATGTCGAAACGTCGCGAGGACGACGAGGACGACGCCGACGTCGTTTGCGCTTCGGGTAATTGCACCGACGATCCATCGATCCCTTTCACCTCGGTCGTTTTTTTTTTTCGTTCTTCTTCCACTCTCGCCAAAGCCCATTCATCCTTCAACGGAATATCCCGCGCAAAAGTCCAACTGTCACTTTCAATCCGTCATTATTAATGCCAATCGATGAGCGCTAAGCTCCGCGTCGCTGAGGCTTCTTCGCAAAAGCACCACCTAACGCTACTACCGTGTAACGAAAAATCTCAAATGCCAACCAAACACTTTTCACGTTACGCGATAAAAACGAAAAATATGACACTTATACAATGAGAAAAAAAATCACTGATCCAATATCATTGGTGTTATTGAATGAAATTTCGTTGATGCAATTGTAAAATTGTTCGTGTAAATAAACGGATTTATTAGTCCAAACAAAACGCTATTGACTTTAAGGCGTTACCCCCACTTGTAGCGCAAAAAAAAGGCCTTTTTCATGAATTTTTTAAAAGAAAACTACAAAACTTTTTTAATCGATCAATATACCATCTTAAAGAACACATCTTGAAGAACTTTCAGTAATTTTTTTATTGAAAAATATTACATTGTTCAGTGGCAAATGGCCGTCAATGAAATAATGTTTTTATATACACGGTTTGCGGTGACCAACATTGGGGCGAAGTGGATCATCTGAAAAAAAAATGCGGATGGATTTAGTCAAATATAAGTATAAACTAGTCTTTAATCGAAGGATTTTAAAAAATATTCATTTTTCACACAATGGCGGACAGTCAAAGTTAATGGTTCGATTTTAACGAAAAAAAACGACCGTTTTTTGGCTATAAAACGGCCATTTTGTTTCGAAAAAAAAAATCGAACGATTAAAGACTACATTTTTATGTATTAAATAAGCCTGCGAAATTTCAAGAAGATCGGTTCATTAGTGCTCGAGTAATCTTGGTCACCGACTTCAGAAATGCCATTTTGAGAAAAACGCGTTTAAAGTTTCAATTTCCGGTCGTTTACACAACGGATTCTTCTCTTTCAACGCTCATATCTCAGTCAATTTTGTTCGGATCGACTTGAAATTTTCAGGACATATTCTCAGATGCTTATACTTCAAAAAAAAGCAATAAAAAAAATCGATTTTTTCAAAATCGCAAGTGGGGGTAACCCCTTAATAACTTGATCAAATTAAACGTTTTTAAAAGATATATCGTTAGCCGAGATTAATATATTATTGAAACTATGTAAAAAATTATCGCGAACAAATTGTATAGTTATGAATGCATTTTTTGCAACGAACAAAAAAAGCGTTTCAATTCATAACATGAATATTGTTGATTCGAGTACACAAGAAAAATTAAATTTCCTTCGATCGATTCAGATAAAATTTCTATTGAGTAAATATGTTATTTAATTTCTTGCACCATTTCCGATATTGATTTCCAAGTACATTATTCGTTAAAATATTAATATTTTATTTTGATTGAAAAATATTAAGCAAATGTCTGAATTGGTTAAAAAATTATGCGAAAATAAAATTCGTTTCTTGCGCATTTGGTTGAAAAAATTCAACCAAATCATGGCCGAGCGCCACCGAAATGATAGGTGTGAGGAAACCCGTAGTTCTCGGAGTAACCGCTAGAAGCCGCACGCGCGCTCGTTTCTCGTAAGCGTAGCGCGAACTGAAAATCTACTTAAGGGGGGATTGTCTTTTTTTTCGCAAAATTTACCGCTTTTTGCGAATTTTTTTGTGAAGAAAGTATACAACGGAAAACTTGTGAAACTTGGCATATAGTTTTATTGATCTGTTTACTACATACAAAAAAAATTTTAAACAATTTCATCAAAAAATCCGCCTCCCACCCTCCTCGACGCGCGATGGTCCTTTTTTGATGGTGTGCACGATTACAGCCTTCACGTTCATCCTGCACCAAAAACCCAAAAAACATTTTACTTTAGACACATATAGCTATCGTTCTATGAAGGGAAAAAAAAATTGACGATTTGGTGACGTTTTGAACTTGAAGTATCGATTTTTCGAAAAAAATTGATCGATTTTTTGTTATAAATAAAAAACTATTAAACGTATTGCTTTTTTGCTTCATCAAACGATAAAAGGATGTCAGCTGAGCATTCTGTCCAAATTTGAAGGCAATCGGTTGAATAGTTTTTAAGAAATCGTGCACACCATCAAAAAAGGACCATCGCGCGTCGAGGGGGGTGGGAGGCGGATTTTTTGATGAAATTGTTTAAAAAATTTTTTGTATGTAGTAAACAGATCAATAAAACTATATGCCAAGTTTCACAAGTTTTCCGTTGTATACTTTCTTCACAAAAAAATTCCCAAAAAGCGGTAAATTTTGCGAAAAAAGAGACAATCCCCCCTTAAACGCCGGAGAAACTCTAAAGAGTATCGCTTCCTAGCCTGTGGCTAAGATCAAAGTGTAGTATCTGTTCTTATCAGTTGAATATCTGATATTCTCTCCATGGATTATTCCATTGGATATCTGATATTCTCTCCACTATTATCGTGGATCATCATTCTAATGCTCACTTTTTATTTAAGATTTAAAACAAATTGAAAAACTTACGTCCCATGGAATATTCGTTTCAATGTAGTAAAGAAATAATTAATTCTATTGATTATATTTTTGTACGAAATAAAAAATGTTGTAGCAACCGCATAATTATTTCATCCATACATCTACGGATTGTATATAGAATGATTTCAATAGAATATAATTTTTTTCGAAGGATAATGTAGATATTCAGAGAACAGAAGAGCTTGTTCAAATAAAATAATATGTTATTTAAATCAATCACATTTTCCAATATTTTATAGTATTGTAACAATCTCATATATCGGTGGCACTCCGCAGCAGCACATTTATTTGGATCAACCAATATATTTTTTCGATGCAATTGGTTTTTTTTATCACTGTAGTTGTCGAGCTCTTTGCCCTCATCGTGCCGTCACCAAGCTTGGTCTCTGAATAATTGAAAATTCTCTGCGCCATGCAATGTCCCCACCTCGATTGACATATCGAAATCTAAACGGAATTGTCTTTTCATTATCCAACGTATGTACGTTTCTGTATATATGTTTTTTCGTTTTTCATTCTCGCACACGGAGAGAATTTTTAAGTATTTTTTACGGTGAAATCTCCGTAAAAATTACATTAAAAATTTGAAACCGGTGACAAATGTGCACATAGTCAAAAATTGACACTACCTTTTAATATTTTGCTTTCATTCATGTAATAATTTAAGCAAGTAGCATAAGTTTTTACATTCCTTTCAGTAAAAATTCTGACGCATTCTCATGTAGAATTTTAACAATGGGCTGCCTCAAAAATTCCAAGTTTCTACAGTAAAAATAACCTGGACAAACTTGAAATTTCTAAAATCCCTAGCGAAAAATTAATTCCCTATGATTAAATAAATACTCTATATACTGTATTAACCGGCGTTTTCATCGACGTTTCTGAACATTTGTGTTCTTGATTGCTACTTATTTTAGCATATCATCTTTCCGTACCATTGTAGACGTCCTTTATCGAAGTTTCTTTTCACGTTTCTCTGTTTTCTTGCGTAGAACTGCGTAGAACACGTTAGACTGCACGAGACCACGAGGCTTTCTTGGCCCATGCTTCTTACTATAATGCGCATGCGCGGTACCGCTGTTGCTAAGCAACGCGGGTCGGCGTCGTTCGTGCTCGTCATACTGCGTCATACACAAGCGCACTCTACAGCTTGCGTTCACGTATACGCACGCTCACACAGAGCTCATGCGTACGGTCAGGCGACCTAGCCCTAACTGATTTTACTATAAAGAACGTAAAATTCCGGTGGACGCACGGAAAATTTCGGCTTCCTTTTTTAAATTTTTATGGAAAACACGCAAATTTCTCAATCTTCTACTGAAAAATTTCATTTATATTAGCACTTTTTTAACTTATTGTCGTAATCTTTACGTTTCATGAAATTTTACTATTAATTTCAGTAAAAATTGTGGAAAATATTTTAAATTTCTGTTACGCAAAAGTAAATTTTGATTCATTTCCATGAAAATTTATAATTTATTTCCTAAAAACCTGAAGAATTGCACATTTGTCACCGAGTTACTATGATTTCACAGTAAAAATTACTTAAAAATTCTCTCCGTGCAGGGCTTGCCCCAGAGCTCACCACTTCATGCAATTTTTCACACTGACAGAAAAATTCTATTGATATGAACCAATCGCGTCTATTTGATTTTTGTTTATTTGAATTAACTAGATTTTTCGTGGAATCAAATTTTTCCTATTGCATTCCCGATTTAAAATTATTGACTTTATATACATTTATTTATTCAAATCAAAATATATTCAATTTCGCCCAATAAATAAATACTTTATTTAATCCTAATAAATCTGTGATTCGGTTTCATCTGCTCAAACAAAAAATTTAGTTGAATCCACTAAATAGATCTATTTGATTTTTTTAAATTTAAATTAAATGGAATTTTCGTCGAGATTTTCAACGAGAGGGTGGAGAGAGACGATATATAGGTGTATATATATATATATATATATATATATATATATATATATATATAGGTTATGTTAGAAAAATATATAGCATGTTATTCGATAAAACTCTAATTATCACAATGATATTAACTAATTGATATAGTTTATGTGATACAGCAAATAATTATAGGAATTCATTTGGTCTCTTAGCCATATCTGCGACTAAGATGATACAGTACTACCTCTCTAAGAGAGCGGTCTAGGGCGGTTAGGGGAAGAAATTCTCGAGAAATTCGTCGCCGAAGCCTTCCCCCACCGCTAGGTTAGCGCGCTCGAAAATCGCGCATGTGGTAGCGTGTATGTGTTTCTCCACTCGAACTCGATAAGAGAGCGCCAGCTGATCACGAAAATGAAGCCGTCTCTACGATTCTTGCGGACGTCAACAGGACTCTATACTCTGATGTATAGTATATATGTTATGAAAACATACATATTGTACATGCTGTACGATATTTGCATTTATTACTACTACTCATAAACATATCTCTAGTATAATGTAGCCTCGATAATTTTTATCAATATCAATAATATTCTATGCTGTGTTAATGTCTATTAAAATATATTTTACTTGCATTAAATTACTACTTGAAATTTAATTATGGTGCAAGTTTTTTTCTCCGACTTTACGGCTCAAACGTATATATTATTATACAAAGGAATATTATCCATTTGACAATCGTGCGACGTGCGATTTTCTGAAATCGCTCGCGATCTCTTATCGAGTTGTCCGCGACAAACTCGAGAGGCCTCGGGTACACTGGACAGCTCGAGCTAGGTGGGGGAAGCCATAAAATGCGCTCAAGCGGAACGGCGGGGAAATTCTCTCTTAGCGAGGGCTCTCTTAGAGAGGTAGTACTGTACAAGCACTCGGTAGCATAGGGACAGCGTGCGTAGCTATCAGTAGGTAGGTTCTAGTTTCGATTCCCATATAGATGAAATATTTTCTTCTATAGAAATCATCAAAAAAGGCCAGGGAATAACGAAATGCGATACAAAATCATTGTCGTAAAACTCTCAATTAAGTATTTCATTTTATTTTGGATTTATGAAATATTTTCTATATATAGTACACTTAGATTTACAGTGTACATTGTAAGCAAATAGAGATTTAGTTGAATCGAATCTTTATTCATTCAATTTGAATATATTCAATATTTAAAAAGAATAGCTGAAACAAATAAAAAAATATCTTCGAAACAAATAAGATCGTAGCAGGTCGTGAGCCAAGGAAAAGACCTATTTTATTTAAGGCCTTATATACGCGATTTCGCCGATTTTCGAAGATACTTTTCTAGACGCGGTTTTATAAAAATGACGCATATATTGGTATTTTTTACAGATCATTTATGCACATGGTTAAGTATGTGTAAAAAAAATCAGAAATATTAACAAATGGCGGAGATATAACATAATGAAGCAATGTATTTTTTTGCGCTGATGGTGAAAGTTCTCGGCATCGATGTGGGTGTCTGAAAAAAATTAACATCTTTATAATTGCATAATGAATGTCTCTTCAGTGTGAACCAACAATATTTAAAAAAATATATATAATAAAAATTTGAAACTTAAATT
This sequence comes from Ophion obscuratus, assembly GCA_964007375.1. Lineage (NCBI taxonomy): Eukaryota > Metazoa > Arthropoda > Insecta > Hymenoptera > Ichneumonidae > Ophion > Ophion obscuratus. Next base: position 68,922,272 of record OZ023313.1, on the reverse strand, counting down.
TTTTTATTCAATTTCCTTTCAGTATTTTCTTTTTATATTTATTTGTGTCATTGATATTTTTTTTTCTGTGGTTCACACGATAGGTGATGATACTAAGAATATGTTGTAAAAATTTCAAAGCGATCTGAAACTTCGTTCAAGAGTTAGAAGTTTCACAAGGTTAAAAAATGTGAATCGTGGAAAAACGTATCTATTATAAATGCAATCTTACCTTATTTTTGGAATTTTTTAATTCTGTAAAGCTTAAAATATTCCTAACCGTTCGTGCTAATCGAATAAAAAATAATGAAAATAGTTGAAATTTTTTCGCGTATATAAGGCCTTAAATAGATCCTATTTAAATTTAATATTTTTTTTTTTGACAGTGGAATATTACACGTATTTGCCAGTATTTCACATTATTCTCCGACCTGAAAAAAATGTCTTTCTATTACATCGCAAGTGCTTAAAGCTGCCAACCCCTATTATCGAATTAACAAGTAAAACTTGTAACACTTTGACCCTGCGAAGCAACTACCATTTCGTGCTATACGAACACGGTAGCCATTATCTCATTGTTGGGCGAACTGACGGAATACCTGCATATTGTATAAATGCTGACGGGAAGTTGCCTTACCGTGTTCTAAATAAAATATGACCGTTATTGTGTCCGACGGCGACAATATCACCGATCCACGTATACTTCCAGAAAATGAAATACAAGCTCGATGTTTCTACCTCGCTATGTAGTACGTCCGACGAGACAACTTCCGTCAAGGTCATTTTTCCAAACACATTAGAAAAAGGTAACGCTACCTCCAGTGTTTTTTTTTTCATACGAAAGCCTCTGTTCTCAGTAGCCCCCGCTCCCGGTCTCGAAAAAAAAGCTTTATTCCGTATCGAAGTCGGTCATTGTATTGTCTATTTTGGACGAAAATAGAGGCGCCGCTCCCTCGAGAGTCTATTTATTATTTTTCGTTCCGTTTACAGTTACTCCGGTCTCCGGAGATTCGAGAACGATATCCGAGGATCTGTCCGTTCGCGTGAAAGATGAAATAACGCAGGAAGAGTCGGGGCGGCGGCGGTCTACGAGAACAACGGGCATTCAGACAAGCTGTGCCAATGGACCTTACAGGCTCAAAGTTTTACCGTCCCTGCGCGACATTGTGCCCGATGATTCGAACGGCAATCCCAAGAGGGCATCGCGGTTTTGTTGGCATCTCAGATTTTTGGGAAGACTCTCCTTGTGCCAGTTTGGTACTGAACAAATACTGAATATATTACCTGAAAAGATGTCTTTATATTACATCGCAACTGCTTAACCCTTTGAAGCATGCATTTTTCTTTCGGTTGAAATTTCATACTCGGGGGTTTTCGGGGACGCTGATTACGGATCTGCACTCAAAATTTGGGAATTCAAGATCGGGGATCCAATATGGCGGACCATAAATGCAAAACGTCGTTTGATGATAGCGAAAGTTGGTACTCGGGGGTTTTCGGGGTCGCTGATTACGAATCTGCACTCAAAATTCCGGAATTCAAGATGGCGGTTCCAATATGGCGGCCCATAAATGCAAAACGTCGTTTGATGATAGCGCAAGTTGGTATTCGGGGTGTTCGGGGACGCTGATTACGGATCTGCACTCAAAATTTGGGAATTCAAGATGGGGGATCCAATATGGCGGACCATAAATGCAAAACGTAGTTTGATGATAGCGAAAGTTGGTACTCGGGGGTTTTCGCGGTCGCTGATTACAAATCTGCGCTCAAAATTTGGGACTTCAATATGGCGGACCATAAGTGCAAAACGTTGTTTGATAATAGCGAAAGTTGGTACTCGGGGGTTTTCGGGGTCGCTGATTACAAATCTGCACTTATAATCCGAGAATTCAAAATGGCGGACCATAAATGCAAAACGTCGTTTGATGACAGCGCACGTTGATAGTCGGGGGTTTTCGCGGTCGCTGATTACAAATCTGCACTCAAAATTTGGGAATTCAAGATGGCGAATCGAACATGGTGGACCATGAATGCAAAACGTCGTTTGATGATAGCCAAAGTTGCTACTCGGGGGTTTTCGGGGTCGCTGAATACGAATCTGCACTCAAAATTCAAGAACTCAAAATGGCGGATCCGATATGGCGGACCATAAGTGCAAAACTCGTTTGATGTTAGCGCAAGTTGTTACTCGGGGGTTTTCGGGGTCGCTGATTACAAATCTGCACTAAAAATTCGGGAATTCAAGATGGCGGATCCAATATGGCGGACCATAATTGCAAAACGTCGTTTGATGATAGCGAAAGTTGGTACTCGGGGGTTTTCGGGGTCGCTGATTATAAATCTGCATTGAAAATTTGGGAATTCAAGATGGCAGATCCAATATGGCGGACAATAAATGCAAAACGTCGTTTGATGATAGCGAAAGTTGGTACCCGGGGGTTTTCGGGGTCGCTGATTACAAATCTGCACTCAAAAGTCCGGAATTCAAGATGGCGGACCATAAATGCAAATGAACAAATACCTTTCGCATTCGATCAATGGCGCATTACACTTTGGAACGAATTGTTTTCACAAAACCTTTGGAGATTCTCAAGTTTGACACTTTTTGTCTTTGGTTACGTTACCGGGGATGACTCTTTGATATGCCTTTGGCGCAGGATTAGCGTGGCTTTTGACGTTTTGGACGATGGCAGGCGCTGCCTCGTTCTACGCGACCGAGGGCCCGCGGGAACGAGAACAGGTGCTCGAGTTGAAGGACATGCAGCGGGATTTGGCGGTCGGCTTGGCGACGGAGCTCCGCCAGTTGCGGGCGAAAGAGCAAGAAATGGAGCCCCTCTGGAGCAACAAGGTGCGCCAATACGTCGCGAAACACGAGAAACTCTTGCTAGCCGCTGTGAGCTCGGGATACGGCGAGGGAGGCAACGGTGGACAACTCTGGACGTTTCCCGGCTGCGTTCTTTTCTCGATATCGCTCATCACGACACTCGGTCAGCCATCCAGAACTAACAATCTCATTTAAGGCGGGATATACATTTACAACGATTAAAAAATCGATTTTTTTTCTTTTAACGATAGAACTATATATGAGGCATTCCACGTCACTTCAGCCAGTAAAAAAAAATCCACAAATAATTTTGAAAAATCGAGTTACTTTATTGAAAAATATTCACCGAGTGTCGAAATTTTTTTAAAATTACTGACGTTTTTTCTCGTTGATTACCACTTTTTAACATTTTTCCATTAAAATGGCCGTATCTTTGGCAGGATTTGACGTATTTGCGTTCGTAAAAAACGAAAATGTGCGTCTTTTTCTAGCCTTCCAGAAAAAAATTAATTTAGATTTTATTGAGCAAGTCGAACGTCCGTTTCAGGGCAAAATATGCAAAAATATTTTTTTTCTCTAGGAAAGACACTCGTTATTTTATTTACGTGTATTTTTATTGGCGTGCAGGATTACTCAAAAACTATTAAGCCGATTGAGGTGAAACTCGGTAGAAGTATTGATAATATTGGTACCTTCTACTTGACGAGAATTGTTTTTGAAAAATTGAAAAAAAAACGACTTTTTTTATCCGCATTTGACAGAAATGTTGCGTGAAATGTTGATTTTTTTTTTGTAAATGCGTGCCATTTTCGTAAATTTGCATTTTCTTCATTTTAATTAACGTCACATAGAAACTATACATGTTCGAACTGAAAAAATGTTTGAACTTATTGGCAAATCGAAGACTACGGAAAGCTAGACTGCACGCCGATTCGCAACTCCCGCGGCGACCTTGCTGTAACACTCTGCCACAGATCCGCCATTTTGATGATGAATTAATTAAAAAAAATTGTTTTGTACACATAAGGCCTTAGGCCGTAGTAATGGGTATAAAATCATGTGCGAATTAACAGAGTTTTTTCTTATGAAATAGTGATTCACTCATAAAGCCAATTACACGTCTATTAAGGAGGTACGGTGATTAGAGCGAGTCCAAGATAAAAGCCCGATTTTTTTTAATAACATTGTCGAAATATTCGTCCATGCATATGCGGAGTTTCCGCGAGATTTACCGTACAGTTTCCGAGTTATTAATTGTTAAAGTTTGTCAATTAGTCACACGTAGACGACAAAATGTGCCTGTCCTCTCATATATCGATTTTTTTGTGCTACTTGGAGCCAAGACACGCGTAAAAAAAACTGACGGTTGCGTTCGTTGGTTCGTTGTGATCAATAAGGCAACTTGAATTGGAAAGCTCACCGCAGAAATAAGCAATAAATTTAGAAATAAAGTCGCGAAAAACCGAAGTATTCGGCAAGAGAGAGACGTCTCGTGACGTAACCGCAGCCATCTTGCTCGAAGTGTGGCAACGCCGGATACCCGCGCAAATTTGATTCTTCTATCGGATATTTTCAACGCGAATTAAAAATATGGTTGTGCGAAGCCGTACGTTTTTTAATCGATTATAAAAGGCCTTTCGTCGATATTTACTCAAAGTTCTTTTATGTATAGCTAAGGCATCTCAATCTTTCTGGCGACATGCATACAACGCATTTATATGTAAAGTCAGCATGGAAAAACCGTCATATAAAATGAACGTTCGTTTTTATATCTGCAAATATTGTGAAAATTAGGAAAGGGAAAAATAACATAACAATCGATGAAATATGTTTTGACTTCGGACAGATTGGACATTGGATATTGAGGTTAACGTCAACGCGACGTTTTTCATTTGCATTCGCAATATCATCTTTTCACTCTCTAATTCTTGTCCGACAGAATCTACCTTTGTCTCTAAACTGGACTTCAGGTACAATCCTGTTACTCTCTTGATAAACTTCTACAGTACTTATTTTCATTCTCCATGTTTACCGGCTACCAAAAATAATAAGCCGAGCGCGTGGGACCGATGACAGCTATCGAAAATGCAACGATGCTAAACGTCAAAGATATGGCGAACTACTGAAGTCGAGTAGTAGATTATTACGTTTGTTTTCATATTGTAAAAATAATAAGTAGCTTGAAATTCAATACTTAAAAAATATTACTCGAAATATAGGCCACACACATATGTCTAAAACGTAGCGGTATTATGGCGAAAAAAAGACTCTTAGTTTACTAGCGTGGTCATCACCGTACCTCCTTAAGTATAAATATCAAGCTGTTAGAAAATATATGTTTTTTTTTTCGATGCACAAAATGGCCGACTACTCGAAACTTCTCGAAAGAGCTTTTTTCCAATTGGCGTGACAAATAACTTCAACAATTTTCACTCGATTTACTTCAAATTGAAAAATTATGCTCGTAATTGCATTTCGCAGAGAATTACGTACGGAATTTCTGATTAATCGAAAACTTTTCGTTTTATGAGCAGTCTATGAGCAGTTATAACGAAATTTTTCACTGAAAATTCATTTCTCAAGGGCGGGGTGTAGTATATAAATTTTAAATTTTTTAAATGAATGCATAATATATCAAGAATATTGTGTTAAAATTTCAAGTCGATCGGAGTAAAATTGACGAAGTTATGAGTATTTGAGCGTCTATTGCTCCATGCCGTTCTCTTCTCTTCTGCGTTTTTCAAAACCGTTTTTCTGAGACTTGTCATATTTGAAGTCCGTGTGCACGATAACTCAAAATCTACTGGACCAATCGCTTTGAAATTTTGCACAGTACTTCTTCACATAATTCACCAGGTATTGTCGAGAGCTTTTTTTTTTTTTTTTTTTTAATAATTACTAATTTTTCAACAACAAATTAGCCGATTTTTTTAGCGAAAATCGGGTTTTTGGCTCCCAAGTGCTACGAAAAATCGAAAAATCGAAAAAAAAAAATCCTCCCGTCATTACCTCGAGAAACATCTCCTTTAACAAATGCATTTTGATTTTTTTGTTTCAAATGATTCTGTTGCGAGTTATGGTGCACACCGCAAACCAACTTTTTTTCGAGGCGCCTCCGGGGTTTAATTTTCACTCGCTCAATTTTGAATATTTTGCAATGCAAATTTAGGAGAATGTTGTTCAAATGTTACTTCATTATATGTAAATTTTTCAATAAACGAACACTATTCGTTACGCCAAAAAAAAATCTTAAAAACATGCCTTTTTTTCGCCGAATCAACTTTACCCCGCCGTTAAGTTCAAATACCTACAACTTTTGAATAAAACAATATTTTTTTAATTCCTCACGTACTTCTCTAGGTATTCTAATGTAGATTGACGAGAATTTTTGTTTTTTGTTCTAGGTAAAAAATTGTGGATGATAAATGTCACGCCGCGGAGCGCCTAAAAAAGATAACAAAAGAAAACAGTCGGCCATTTTGTACATGGAAAAAAAATATATATTCTCTAACAGCTTGATATTCATACTAAATGGATGTGTAATTAATTTTACGAATCACTTTTTCATACGAAATAAAAAATTGTTAAATTCGCACATGATTTTGTACCCATTACTGTAGCCTAACCCCTTAAATATACTATCAAAGTATACCTAAACTTTGATAATTGTAGAATAATTATTTCTCACTTTTAAAAACCCCCTCAACATTGCTTATTTTTTTCCTGTCTAAATGTATATCCCGCCTTAAAAGGAAAAAAAAACGGAAACCAAGTGTCTGATTTCTCACACGAGGATCAGTGGCGACTGGAAAGTTTTTTTTTGTGCTTCGTGCAGGGTTCGGTGCTCCCGTGCCGCGTACAACGCCCGGCAGAACCGTGGCTGTCGTATTCGCCGCCATCGGTATACCGGCGCACTTCCTCCTCATTCTCAACCTCGGCCTCCTTCTCGCAATGCGACTGCAGAGATACGCGGTGAGGAGGAAATACAAGCTGGAAAGCGAGATGGAAACGTCCGAGATGTCTCCGGTGCCCAAGTGGGTCAAGGGCGTTCCGTTCTGCTGCATCGGTTGGTTCTCGGAAACAATAAAACAAAACGATTGAATAAACAGTGCTATATATATATATATATATATATATATATATATATATATATATATATATATTAGACTGATTAAAAAAAAACATGATTTTTTTTCCTTCGGGATTCTCGTGCTATTGTTGGGCACTAATAAAAGAAAATTTCTCTAAAAAGATGGGCGCGGTCACTCAATTTTTAGAGGTGGCTATCTCGACTTTTTTGTATTTGAATTTTTTTTAACGAACGTATTGCATTTAAGCATAGTCACGGCTTCGGGTTCCGGATAAAAATCACATCCAGCAGCTATTTCGTAACAAAAATAAACTCTAACAATTTGAAAAGATTGCAATATTCACAATTTAAATCCCGGTAGATCAATAATGGCGTCTATACTACTCTCTTTATTCATGTAGATTTATTTTTACGCATTAACATTTCGCACTTTTTACGAAAAATTAAATTATAAGCTTTTATTCATAAATCGTATATTTACATTTTCAAAATGCTACACTTATATTATCTTCAAACTCATTTATATTTCTTCCCAGCCACTGTACATAAAATCGCGCATACCACTGCGCAAGTCACTGCGCATCCGTGGCGCCATTTTGTATTGGCGCAGCGCATTTGTAAGTGGTGTTGTTTTTTTCTTCAATGTGGCTCAAGTAAAGACAATTTTAAACAATGGCTCGGAAAAACGAAGACAACATAATTTGGCTAATCGGCAAGGAAATTCCGAAAATAAGTACCCGTCATTTACCGTCAAATCGGAAAGTTTACAGTTTGTTCTTTTACAAACATAAGAGAGAAAAACTGACCATACGTCGAAGTGCACACGAAACAATGAAAGAAGTTTACGAACAATGGAAATGTGCTGAAATTCCAACGCGTAGATTGAATAACGCAATCGTGAAATTAATAAAACTCCATTTAGTCTGGAAAAAACTTTTAAAAAATCGGGTTAAAAAGAATTTGCCCTCACAAATATTGAAGGAGAGTAAATTTAAGAGAGATTTGGACAAACTGTTCAACGTTGCACATTTTCGTTCTGCCCAAAATGTTAACGAACTTGGGCGGTTATTTTTGCTATCACACGTTTCGATTATTTCTCCATTGTGACGGCAACTTCTTTTAAACCCGATTTTTTAAAAGTTTTTTCCAGACTAGATGGAGTTTTATTAATTTCAAGATTGCGTTATCCAACTGACATGTTGGAATTTCAGCACATTTCCATTGTTCGAAAACTTTATTCATCGTTTCGTGTGCACTTCGACGTATGGTCAGTTTTTCTCTGTTATGTTTGTAAAAGAACAAACTCAAAACTTTCCAATTTGACGGTAAATGACGGGTACTTATTTTCGGAATTTCCTTGCCGATTAGCCAAATTGTCTTGTCTTCGTTTTTCCGAGCCATTGTTTAAAATTGTCTTTAACTGAGTCACATTGAAAAAAAGAAAAAAACAACACCACGATGCGCGATGTTATGCACAGTGGCTGGGAAGAAATATAAATGAGTTTGAAGATAATATAAGTGTAGCATTTTGAAAATGTAAATACATGATTTATGAATAAAAGCTTATAATTTAATTTTTCGTAAAAAGTGCGAAACGTTAATGCGTATAAATAAATCTACATGAATAAAGAGAGTAGTATAGACGCCATTATTGATCTACCTGGATTTGAATTGTGAATGTTGCAATCTTTTCAAATTGTTAGAGTTTATTTTTGTTACGAAATAGCTGCTGGATGTGATTTTTATCCGTAACCCGAAGCCGTGACTATGCTTGAATGCAATACGTTCGTTAAAAAAAATTCAAATACAAAAAAGTCGAGATAGCCACCTCTAAAAATTGAGTGACCGCGCCCATCTTTTTAGAGAAATTTTCTTTTATTAGTGCCCAACAATAGCACGAGAATCCCGAAGGAAAAAAAATCATGTTTTTTTTTTTAATCAGTCTAATATATATATATATATATATATATATATATATATATATATATATATATATATATACATATACACACATATATATATATATATATATATATATATATATATATATGAATATATGAATATGAATATATATATATGTGCGGGTGTAATTATTTGTTTCTATTTCTGTCTCTCGTTGTTTTTTTCTCAGGTGGTTACTACTTGATAGGAATAATGTGCTTCGGTGTGGCGAGAACGAGACCATTCGCCGCGAGTCTTTTGTTTCCTCTGGATTTTACGGCGGCGGGTGGCCTAGCCACGACTTCCGGACCCGTGAGAATAATGTACGGCGTTTATCTCGAGGGAGCGGTTACGATAGCCGCGGTGGCGGTCGCCGTGCTTCGCGTGTCCGCCACGCAGAGCCTCACGAACATTGGCCTCAAGTATGGCCTACTGACCGAGGCTTAAGGCTAACCGGCTGTCCTCAACGGCCCGATCGATCGATAGTCACGCATCCACACACACATAAACACCGCGCACGTGTAAAAAGTCATTGGCGAGCACGCCCCCGAGCTACTCGCGTTCGATCAGTCCGCGCAGCGGGTGCGAAAAAGCAAACTCGTTATACTCGTATCCCGTATAACACGCGACGCATTTGATCGCCGTGACGGGGCCGGGTTGAAATTCCGAACTTTGAATGATCAGAACGCTCGAAAGTCCGAAAGAATTTTACACGAGAAATTAAAGCTCCGAAAATCTGGACGGGGCCGGGCTGGAATTACGAACGTTGAACCTAAACAAACACAAACTCCGGAAGAATTTTACACGAAAGATCGAAACTCCGAAAATTTGAACACCGTCGAAATAATTCGGCTATGGAAGTTTCGAATGGTTCAAAATTTTCAACAAATCGACGAATTATTTAGAGACTTTTTTTTATTAAGGGGTTAGGCCACAGTAACGGGTATAAAATCATGTGCGAATTTAACATTTTTTTTTCGTATGGAAAAGTAATTCACTCATAAAATTAATGACACATTCATTTAGTATCAACTTCAAGCAGTTGGAAAATATTTTTTTTTGTTTTCGATGTAAAAAATGGCCGACTACTAATATTTTCTCTTATCTTTTTTTTAGGCGCTCGTCGATGAAAAAAAATGTTCTCGCTACAAATCGAATAGTAACTTATTCTTATGATGATAGAGCACCGTTTTAGCGAAAAAAAATCGATTTTTTGAAAATTCTACTGTGGACCTGCGCCTTAAGAAGTGATTTTACGAGAATTTTAAAATTTGTCCAGACAATGTTATACGTTCTACATTATTTAAGTCAACTGTGTAGACTTTCGCTGACATAATCTTGACGAACCTTGTAATTTCGGAACATTAAAATTAGGAATTTTAATCCGTCGGCGCATCAAAGTTCGGAATTTCGACCCGGCTCTCATGTCAATATCATGCCAGCGAAAGTCTACACAATTGGCAGTAAATGATGTAGAACGTATAAAACTGTCTAGACAAATTTAAAAATCCACGCAAAATCACTTAAGGGACAAAACCACTGTGACCCCCTGTTTTTTGCCATTTTTCAAGAATTTTTTTTTGTGGGAAAAAAAAGATATTCCAAATTTTTTTTGTTTTGTTCGTTGTTTATTGAAGATACATAAAAAAAAATTTCAAATTTTTCACGCCCCATGGTGACGCTGGGGAAGCTCCCGCGTCAGGTACTGTCTCTGCAGTGGTTCGCGGCACGCAGCAGAACTCTCTTCAAAGTCGATCTGAAAAAAAAATGCCGAGTGTTTTCGTTAATAATATGATATTTTGAAGAGAAGTAGATAGGGATTTGAAAGAATATTGATTTTTTTAAAATAGGCACGCTTTTGAATTTAAAGGACGATTTTCGAGCAAAATTTCTCGTCGAAAACAGGCTATAACTTTTTTTATTATTGAGATATCGAAAAAATCCTATGTACTTCTTTAGATAATCTAGTTTTATTGATGCAGTCCAAATTTGAAGTCGATCGGATAAAAATTGCTCGAGTTCTGCTGCGTGCCGCACTCAAAAAAGTGCTTTTGAGAAAAACGCGTTCAAAGTTTTAGGTTTGTTAATTTATGCGATAAATTGGAAAAAAAATTTTTTACCTTTAATCAGCGATGCCGGCACCATATAGCTGGCCTTCAAGAAGCAAATCATTGTCCCTGGCATCTTTTCTCGAACTTGTAGAGGCTCTTCTTGCCTCTTTTGCAGCGTCTGTGAGCGAGCGCTCCGCCAGCTCGATCCGCGCTGCGTCGGTTTCAACGCAAAAATTGAAACAATTTGGGTCGATAGTTATCCCCAACGTGTCCAAAACTTTCATGAGGCTTCTCAGGCCATCATTGAATAATAATACCGCGATATCAGCTGCAATATCGACGATTGACCATTGACGACTTGAAAATTTTTCAATTATCGCCACCTATGGCTTTTTTTCGAAACTATATTTATAACAATAGCCGGTTTTTGTGAAGGGAGACAAAAGAATACCTGGGAAAGACCCGCAGGACCTGGGAAAGGCCCGGTATACCTGCCGACCCTGAGGCGCGCAGCTGCGCGGGACCCCGAGCGTCACGGAGCGCTGCACCGCTCCACAAAATATTCAATATCTCCGAAAATAATTATTTTTTCGACCTGGCTCCAACGGCATCTTAATCTTAAATGTATTTTAGATTTTTCTAGATGGTTTTCAAAAAATCGATTTTTTGAAGCCGTCACAGTGGTGTTGTCCCTTAAGAGGCCACTCTAGAGGCCGAAAAAGAGGCTTTTTGGAGATTTTTTTTCAGAAAAACTACAAAATAAATCGAGATTACAAAAAAGGGCGTTTATCATACATATTAGTGACTGCATACAGTAATTTTTTTGAAGCGATTAATTTCAAAATGGCGGCTGTGCAGCGTTTATCTCAAAACTGCATTTTTTAAGTTGGCCGGAAACATAACTCGGACAATTTTCAACCGATTCACTTGAAATGTTGAGTATATCTTGAAAAATACATTGTCTATGGAAGTGCGGACGATTTTATTTTTATATTGCATAGATCATCCGTTATTAACAATTATCTGACGATTTTTTAGGCAAATTTTTGAAAAGTGAAACATTTCGTCAGATAATTGTTAATAACAAATGAACTATGCAATATAAAAAAAATGCTACGCACTTCCACAGACAATGTATTTTTCAAGATATATTCAACATTTCAAGTGAATCGGTTGGAAATTGTCCGAGTTATGTTTTCGGCAGACTTAAAAAATGCAGTTTTGAGATAAACGCTGCCATTTTGAAATGAGTCGCTTCAAAAAAATTATTGTACACAGTCACTGATATGTATGGTAAACACTCTTTTTGTAATTTCGATTTATTTTGTAGATTTTCTGAAAAAATAAATTCCCAAACAGCCTATTTTTCGGTCTCTAGAGTGGCCTAACCCCAAATAAAAAAAAATTCTCAAAATAATTGGTCGATTTATTGAAAATGTCGAAACTTAAAACTTCCACAGCCGAATTATTTTGACGCAGTTAAGATTTTCGGAGTTTCGGTCTATCGTGTAAAATTCCTTCGGAGTTTCGAGCGTTATGACCACCAAAAGTTCGGAATTTCAACCCGGCCCCATCTTGAATTTCGGAATTTCGAACCGTCGGAGCATTCAAAGTTCGGAATTTCAAGGCCGCTGTGACGGAACGAAAAATAATCGGCAATGCTTCGGACGATTGAGAGGAAACGATCATCTTCCACTGTCCTACTGCGCATCGTTTCTAAACTTTTAACTCCGAACTGTGATCGGCCCGGCAGAACCAATCCCAAAACTGTACATTTTAGCCGAATTTTCTAATGTAGGCAATGAAATAAAAAAGAATCTCTTCTTTTTTACGATATATATTTGAGAGCCTTATGTACTTGTGTAACAATGTCAATTTGGAACAGCGTACTTTTGTATTAGGAGTACAACTTTGCAGTGACCGTTTTACTTAGAGAGCCACTGCGGCCGAAGTAGTGGCCCTAGCTGAATAAAAAAAGTGGCATTTTAAACTAGAGGCTCTGCCAATGTAAACAGTTTAAAAAAGCTAACGCATACGTGTATGCATTATAAAGTTATTGGCACTCAAACATGGCAACCTACGAGCCGAATTCTCAGCATTTGCGGGAACTGCTCCAAAGACAACAAAGGAAGGGATTTTTGCATCGGATTGTGACTGGAGATGAAAAGTGGGTTTACTACGATAATCCTAAACGCCGAAAATCATGGGGACTGCCTGGTCATATTCCGTCATCGACGCCCAAACCGAATATTCACGGATCCAAAGTGATGCTGTGTATCTGGTGGGACCAGCTGGGCGTTGTGTACTATGAGCTGCTCAAACCATCCGAAACCATCACAGGGGAACTCTACCGACGTCAGTTGATGCGCTTGAGTAAGGCACTCAAAGAGAAACGGCCACAATTCAACGAAAGACATGACAAGGTGATACTGCAGCATGACAATGCCCGACCCCATGTTGCAAATGTCGTGAAAAAGTACTTGGAAATGGTGAAATGGGAGGTTTTATCCCACCCGCCGTACTCTCCAGACATTGCCCCTTCCGACTATCACTTGTTCCGGTCAATGGCACACGATTTGGCTGACCAGCACTTCGGTACTTACGAAGAAGTAAAAAATTGGGACGATTCCTGGATTGCCTCCAAGGACCAAGACTTTTATCGACGCGGGATTCGAATGCTACCTGAAAGATGGGCCGAGGTCGTAGCTAGCGACGGGCAGTACTTTGATTAAAAAATATGTAGCCACTTTTTTATAATAAAGCCTTAAACTTTTGAAAAAAAACGGTCACTGCAAAGTTGTACTCCCAATACAAACTCTTCGTAATTCATTCAAACGAGGACACCGAGCGATCGGTAAGAAAAATCATCCCACCGTGTCGTCTGAATATCTCTGCGACAAATAAAAAAACCCCGTAGAAGAAATTAAATGTATCGTTTACGTCCCTTCTCGACTCTACCACAAAATTGATAACGAAACTGTGGGTTTGTCAGAACGTCGAGGCATGAGATAACGTGCGGTATCAATTCATAATTCGCAGTGACAAAGAAGAAAAGTTTCTACACAGAAATAGCGTTTTCTCAATTTTACACTCTGTCGAATGTCGCGTAAGTCTCTGTAATCCTCGATAATGGACTTGTTCGTAACCGATCGATTCCCATCGTGTATAGGCCGAGAGCAAACGCGATGAAACCTTTTGTATCAACACACCAATGTTACGAACGTTATCGAGAACTTTTCTCACACTCCGTAGCCAACGCCATGCGCCCGAAATATCGATTACTCGCCACGAAGCGAGAGCACGTGCATGTACGAAAGCAGATGCCTCGTGAGCCAGCCGCGAGTCGCGTGACGTCAAACAACGGTATTAGCCGATCACTCGGGAAAATACGCTTACTCTCATTAGGACTTATCGAAGCGTACGGAAATTGGCTTTGACGAGAAAATAGCGGTGAGAAAAAAAAACAAGACACGTGCACTGAATAATCGGGGCACGTTTTATCGATCCGAGCGAGAGCGCGGAACGCTTCGCTCTTTCTCATTGTTCGCGTCACTTGATTCTATAGCCTTAGGGCCACACTAACGAGCGTAAAATCACGTGCGAATTTAACAATTTTTTTTTTCGTATGAAAAAGTAATTCACCCGTAAAATTAATTACACATCTATTCAGTATGAATATCGAGCTGTTGGCAAATATATATATATATTTTTTTCGATGTACAAAATGGCCGACTACTGATATTTTCTTGTTATCTTTTTTATTAGGCGCTCCGCGGCGTGACATTTAGCATCCACAATTTTTTACCTAGAACAAAAAACAAAAATCCTCGTCAATCTACATTAGAATACCTAGAGAAGTACGTACGGAATTTAAAAAGTATCGTTTTATTCAAAAGTTGTAGGTAATTGAACTTAAGAAATGAATTTTCAGTGACAAAATTTCGTCATAACTGCTCATAAAATGAAAAGTTTTCGATTAACGGCGGGGTAAAGTTAATTCGGCGAGAAAAAGGCGTTTTTAAGATTTTTTTTTTTTTGGCGTAACGAATAGTGTTCGTTTATTGAAAAATTTACATATAATAAAGTAACATTTGAACAACATTCTCCTAAATTTGCATTGCAAAATATTCAAAATTGAGCGAGTGAAAATTAAACCCCGGAGGCGCCTCGAAAAAAAGTTGGTTTGCGGTGTGCACCATAACTCGCAACAGAATCATTTGAAACAAAAAAATCCAAATGCATTTGTTAAGGGGTAAGGCCACTGTAAATTTTTTGAAAAATCGATTTTTTTTTATTGGCTTAAAAAATAGTTTAAACCCTCTAGAATAAGAAAAAAAGGTCCTGTGCGACCCAAACAAACCCAAACAAACCCAAACAAACTATTCGCAAAACTTTAAACGCGTTTTTCTCGAAACATGGTTTTTCAAAATGGCACGCAGCATAACTCGAACAATTTTCATTTTTTTTACTTGAAATTTTAACCAGATGTGAACATTTACATTATCTTGAGAATGTCGATCGGAATTTTCAAGAACTTTATTTATTGATTTTTTATTAACAAAAAACTTGCCGTTTTTTCGTCAAAAATCAATTTTTTTTTTCAAACGCACGTCAAATCCACAAAAATTGATACTTTTTAAAATCCGATCGACATTCTCTAGCTATAGCACTCTAGATTAATGGTTTTTTTTTTTGTTCTAGATTCAAAAGTGCACCAGTGGTGCTGCGTGCCGCGGAGCCCTGGAAGCAAAACATGTCCCGGGAAGATAGCTGTGGAACCGCCATTTTGTTTTTTTTTACTGTAAAAAAATGTTATAATAAAGTTTAATGTATGCCCGATAACACCATTAAAAGTTTTTTTTCAAATACCTTCAATTTCGGGAGCAAAAAATTAGTGAAAAAACCTTTTTTTTTGGGCCGTTACAGTGGCCTTACCCCTTAATCAGAAATTCCGAGTAGACGGCCATTTTGTACATCGAAAAAAAAAATTTAACAGCTTGATATGCATACTAAATAGATGTGTCATTCATTTTATGAGCGAATCACTTTTTCGTACGAAAAAAAATTGTTAAATTCGCACATGATTTTACACCCGGTACTGTGGCCCAAGGCCTTGAGGAGAAAATAAATAGGCGACATCCCGATACCTGACAACAAGTGGACTAACGAATGTGAACAAAGCCAAGTGCTTCGATTGACTTTTCCGGAAGTAATAATGATCTGCGTCGCGAGAACCTCGATACTCGCGGGGAAAAGTGACAATAACCGCATATACTGTATAGACGATGGAATACAATGGAAAGAAGTTCTATATAAATTGGTAACTCGGATTTTATTGTACACCTTTAATACGTAAGTTCCGGATTCTCAACTTACTACTGTTTTTTTTTTACATCCTCTATAATTGTTCTCGTCATTTGTCGCGAATCCCGCTCTTTCGCACATACGAGACGAGCCATGAGAATTAAAAAACAAAAAAAAGAAGAAAAAAGGAACATGCAAACTTTTGGAAAAAGCTGTGTGCAGATTCGTTTGTTCTTGGTCTGTGTAACCGTTTTCTTTTTTTTTCTTCTCTTTTCTCACTTCTGACCAGCCGCTCAGGGCATTTTTTGACGTTTCTTCTTCCGATCACCGTCGTTACCTTCGGCTACTCCTTCGCTCTTCTGACTATTGACGTTCGGCTCGCTGGACGGCCGCGCCGTAGAGGACTGCGGTTTATCGCCGGGACCGTCCACTGTTTTTCTCGTTACGGCTGGCGAATCGTCGTCCAACGCCTTTCTTATCGACTCCAACAATTCGTCGGGGCCCTCGAAACATTGTTTCGTACCTGAAATAAGCAGGTACGATTACGATATCTTTGGCGCCTTTATTTGACCCTGGTTTATTGATATTTGGCCCTAAATAAGGCTTTTTTCAAGAGTGACAAAAATTGAAATTCGGCGTTTAAGGGGGTGGAAACAGGGGGTTAAAAGTCGAAGCATTATTATGTTTGTGGTTCCCAATGCGCAAAAATGCGACTTTTGTGTGTGTGGAATCGTTGGGTGGGTCTGGAGCACCTTCGATGTGTGTGTGGAATCGTTGGATGGGTCTGGAGCACCTTCGATGTGTGTGTGGAATCGTTGGGTCGGTCTGGAGCACCTTCGATGTGTGTGTGGAATCGTTGGGTGGGTCTGGAGCACCTTCGATGTGTGCGTGGAATCGTTGGGTGGGTCTGGAGCACCTTCGATGTGTGTGTGGAATCGTTGGGTGGGTCTGGAGCACTTTCGATATGTGTACGATACCGTTCAACGTTGATTAGTCTTAGGTGCTCTTAATTTCATTTTTCCGGCATATGCTTGGGCACGATTACGATATCTCTGGCGCCTTAATTTGATCGTGGATTATTCATATTTGGCGCAAAAGAAACACTTTTTTTGAGAATAAAAAAATCGCGATTTTGGCTTCCTTTAGAAGATACAGGACATTTTACGAATTATTCGTTATTAAGCGATTTAGCTGGTTTGCGTTAATGTAGCTTTCTTCGGAATGCGCTATGTCGGGAAAATAAACAAGAACAAACCCAAACAAAGTACGACGTAACAATGTAAAACACGTGGAAAATTCGATTTACATAGAAAATCGGAAAAATACACTTTTTCTCTTCGAAGCGCTGTAAATCCAAAACTAAGGCTCAAAACGAAAAAAGTTATTCTTGTTTTTCGTATTTTTTCGGCCATATTTCATAATCCAATGGTCAAATTTAGGCGCCAAAGATATCGTAATCTCCCCAATAAGCAAATACAGCAAGCGCGATTATTTCTCTGCATCACGCTCAACGAGTCCCGAGGAAATTTTTCACGAACATTTGAAATTGGTTTCAAAGCCGTTTAGGTCGTTATTGTCGCGGGTGAATATATCCATTTAAGGGGTTAAGCCACAGTAACGGGTATAAAATCACGTGCGAATTTAACCATTTTTTTCGTATGGAAAAGTTATTCACATAAAATTAATTACACATCTATTCAATATGAATATCAAGCTGTTAGAAAATATATACTGTGGCGCGCAAAAGTTTCGGGCCAACCTTTTTCTCTCAGTTATTCGATAAAATATATAATGCCTGAACCTCCCCATCATTTAAAATATTTGAGGGAGCTATGATATGCATAACAGCGTGGTATATTATTTTGTTTGTATAGTGTATGGTTTGTGTACAGCGTCGAACGCGTTCGGTCAGTGTGCAAAAATATTTCGCCGCTGTCACACCTTCTCCAGCCGCGCCGTTTGTTTACGTTTTCTTTCGCGCTAGTTCGAAACATGAAGAATCGTGAAAAAATCAGTTCTATTTCTGCCGCAATGGCGAAACACAAAAATTGAGGTCCGCGAAGTTGTGTTAAATCTATTAGGTGTACAAATAAGTTTTAGGACACTTCGATTTTGTATCATAACAGCTATTCTAAATTAATTCAAAGGTCCCGCTCACTTATCATAGATGGCGCTTGATATGTAGTATCGAAACGTGAAGGAGTCATAAACATAATCTATAAATTCTGTAAATTAAACATGCAGACCGATAAGCTATTTATTAGACACTGCATTCGCTATGAATTCCATCAAGGAAAAAGTGTTAGGAAAGCGTGTGAATCGATATGTTCTGTTCTTGGAGACAACATTGTATCTAAAAGTACATGTGAGTATTGGTATAAGCGATTCAAAGAAGGTGATTTCGACGTTAGTGACCGTGAACGCACGGGGCCTCCTGTAAAGGTGGACGATCAGGAACTGCAAGCGTTGCTGGATGAAAACTCTTGTCAGACGGAGAAACAACTTTCGGAACAGCTTGGAGTAACTCAACAAACTGTTTCTTATCGTTTAAAAGCAATGGGTAAGATTCGAAAAGGAACAAAGTGGGTACCACACTTTCTGACTCAAGAAAATAAAAACAGCCGTCTTAACATTTGTGTGAGTCTTTACAACAAGCAACATAGAAAGTCTTTCTTGTGGAAAATTGTGACCGGCGATGAAAAGTGGATTTATTTTGATAATCCGAAACGCAAATATCATTGGGTTGACCCCGGCGAGCCGACAACATCCACCCCAAAGCGCAATGTTCATTGTAACAAAGTCATGCTGTGCATATGGTGGGATATGAAAAGCGTACTGTATTATGAACTTCTCGAACCTGGTCAAACAGTTACTACCGATCGCTATTGTCATCAATTGTTGCAAGTGAATCAAGAAATTGAGAAGAAACGTCCATTTTCTGGTAAAGGAAAACGTCCAGTAAAACTGCTCCATGACAACGCGCGGCCTCATGTGGGTAAACCGGTCAAGGATATGTTACTAGCGCTTGGATGGGAAGCTGTACCACACCCGGCGTATTCACCAGACTTAGCCCCATCCGATTATCATTTATTCCGGAAAATGCAGAACGATTTGTCTGACGTGCGATTCAAAACATTTGAAGAAGTGGAAAAATGGGTCGCTAAATTTCTCACCTCGCAAGACGAAAGTTTCTTTGCGAAAGGCATCCGCGAGTTACCTGAGAGATGACTGAAGGTCATTCAGTGCGATGGAGATTACTTCGATGAATAACTGTGTTTTACTTCTTTTTTAATAAATCTTGAATTTTTTGAAAACTGTCCTAAAACTTATTTGTACACCTAATATTTGAAAAAGGAAAGAGTTCTCGTGATATTGCGAATACTCTATCTATTGGGAAAAGCAAAGTAACCCGTATTATTGCGAAATATAAATCAACAAATTCGTTGTGTGATAAAAGTCGAAGCGGTAGACCATGAAAAACTTCAAATCACGTGGACAAAATCATCGAAAGAAAGTGCGTCATAGATCCGCGAAAACCTGCAGCAATAATTTCGCGAGAATTACGCAGTGAAAATCTTGCTGATATCGGTCGGAGTACGGCATCCCGACGTCTGGAGGCTGTGGGCTTGATTGGGCGCGTCGGTGTAAAGAAACCTCTCATCAGCGCAAAGAATGAGAAGGCTAGATTGAATTTTGCCAAAAAATATCAACATTGGACAGTATCGAATTGGCGGAAAGTCCTTTTTTCCGACGAATCCAAATTTCAATTGTTCGGAAGTGATGGTGGCAAGTCCGCAAGACGTTCAGCAGGTACCAGATAAGATGTACGAGATCAAATTCCAACTGTAAAACACGGTGGCGGAAATGTTAAAGTTTGGGGAGCATTTTCTGATAACGGTATTGGTCCGCTAATAGAAATCCAAGGAAATATGGACGCTATAATGTATCGAAATATATTGCGAGACCACATGCTCCCATTTGCAAAGAAAAATATGCCGAATGGGTGGATATGTCAACACGACAATGATCCCAAACATGCTTCGCGTCCTGTGAAGAATTTCCTTGAAAGCCGAAAAGTGCGCCTTCTCGACTGGCCCTCGCCGTCACCGGATTTAAATCCGATTGAACATTTATGGCAAGAGCTCAAGGTTCGCGTTGGAACGAAGAATCACTCCAACAAGACGGAATTACGGGATCATTTGCAATATGAGTGGGAAAAGATGCCACAAGATCACATCTCGCAATTAATTGCGTCTATACCCCGACGATGTGCTGCTGTAATCGCTGCTAAGGGCATGGCAACGAAGTATTGACTCTAGAGAGAAAACTAAACCATGTTTTGATATTTTTATAATGTTTTGTTTTTTGTTTTCATACGCAATAGTATATGGCCCAATACTTTTGCACAGTCATTAAATAAAAACTGTTGGATAATTAATTGTTGAAAAGTGATATTACTGTTTATACCACTTTTTTTTTAAATATCAAGCATCTCGACGCCAATTATAAGTGTCATCACTCGTTTGTGTTTCCCGTACCATCGTATTTCTATGCAATATCCACGAAAAATAGGGTGACCCGAAATTTTTGCACGCTACTGTTTATATATATTTTTTCGATGTACACAATGGCCGAATACTCGAAACTTCTCGAAACAGCTTTTTCCGAATTGGCATGACAAATAAATTCAACAATTTTCACTCGATTTACTTCAAATTTGAAAATTACTTTCCAAAATGCATTTCGCATAGACGTACGGAATTTTTTGTACGTACGAAAACTTTTTATTTTATGAGCAATTTATGAGCAGTTATAACGAATTTTTTCATTGAAAATTAATTTCTTAAGGGAGACTTTGTCCCGCATTGAGCGGCGGGAGATGTTAGCGGCTCAACATGAGCAGCTAGAAGAAGAGGAGGGATGCCTCTATGGACCAGGCATTGCCGATTAGCGGTAATTATAAACACATTTGTGTAAACACATTACAAAACTTTAAACGCGTTTTTCTCGAAAAGACGTTTTTAAAAATGGCTGACATTCTCCTGACCGCTGTAATTTGCATATCGACCTGAAATTTGGAGAGCATACTCAAAAAATATATCTTCACGGAATGACGGATCGTTTTTTCCATAGATACATTTTTGCATTTATTATTAGGAGTACAACTTTGCAGTGACCGTTTTACTTAGAGAGCCACTGCGGCCGAAGTAGTGGCCCTAGCTCAATAAAAAAAAGTGGCATTTTAAACTAGAGGCTCTGCCAATGTAAACAATGTAAAAAAGCTAACAGATACGTGTATGCATTATAAAGTTATTGGCACTCAAACATGGCAACCTACGAGCCGAATTCTCAGCATTTGCGGGAACTGCTCCAAAGACAACAAAGGAAGGGATTTTTGCACCGGATTGTGACTGGAGATGAAAAGTGGGTTTACTACGATAATCCTAAACGCCGAAAATCATGGGGACTGCCTGGTCATATTCCGTCATCGACGCCCAAACCGAATATTCACGGATCCAAAGTGATGCTGTGTATCTGGTGGGACCAGCTGGGCGTTGTGTACTATGAGCTGCTCAAACCATCCGAAACCATCACAGGGGAACTCTACCGACGTCAAGTTGATGCGCTTGAGTAAGGCACGCAAAGAGAAACGGCCACAATTCAACGAAAGACATGACAAGGTGACACTGCAGCATGACAATGCTCGACCCCATGTTGCAAATGTCGTGAAAAAGTACTTGGAAACGCTGAAATGGGAGGTTTTATCCCACCCGCCGTACTCTCCAGACATTGCCCCTTCCGACTATCACTTGTTCCGGTCAATGGCACACGATTTGGCTGACCAGCACTTCGGTACTTACGAAGAAGTCAAAAATTGGGTCGATTCCTGGATTGCCTCCAAGGACCAAGACTTTTATCGACGCGGGATTCGAATGCTACCTGAAAGATGGGCCGAGGTCGTAGCTAGCGACGGTCAGTACTTTGATTAAAAAATATGTAGCAACATTTTTATAATAAAGCCTTAAACTTTTGAAAAAAAAAAAAAAACGGTCACTGCAAAGTTGTACTCCCAATATTTATCTTTTTATGCGAAAAAAAACGCGAAAATTCGATTTTTTTTTAAATTGCCGCCATTTTCCGAAATTTGTACTAAACGAAAAACCCATCCGTCATTCCATGACCAAAGGGTCACAGATTGATAATATGCTTTGAATTTGTGTTTCAGATCAACAAAGAGGGGGCAGTGATGTCAGCCGTTTACCTCCCGCGATTTGAGGACCTGTTTTCGCGGAGCTGCAACGGCCGCCATTTTGGTTTTTTTTAACGTTCTGTATATCACGAATAGAAGCAAGAAAAAACCGCACTCAAAAAGCTTTACTTGTTTCCTTTAAAAAAAATAAAGTGTAAACACCTGAAATAAGGCACTCCGAGGACAAAGTCTCCGTTAAGTTCAAATACCTACGACTTTTGAATAAAACAATATTTTTTAAATTCTGTACGTACTTCTCTAGGTATTCTAACGTAGATTGACGAGAATTTTTGATTTTTGTTCTAGGTAACAAATCGTGGATGCTAAATGTCACGCCGCGGAGCGCCTAAAAAAGAAGATAAATGAAAATAGTAGCCGGCCATTTTGTACATCGAAAAAAAAAAAATCTTTTCTAACAGCTTGATATTCATACTAAATAGATGTGTAATTAATTTGACGAGTGAATCACTTTTTCATACGAAAAAAAAAAATGTTAAATTCACACATGATTTTATACCCGTTACCGTGGCCCAAGTCCTTAACGTTATTTCCGTCAAAGCGGCGAGAAACTCACCCAACGTATTTTTATCCAAAAATCGCCCTCTTGATCTTATTAAGCAGTCCATCGTTTTCTTCGACTTGCTCACCCTGTACCCGTTGTTTCGCTTGAGTTTCATCTATCGGACCTAGAAAAAGCAAGATACGGTTTTCTGCTTACAAAATGAAAAACAGAGTACTCGTTCAGTATAACGTAAAGGGTAATTGTTTGAGAGTGTTACTTCACGGAAATGACCACTCCGTTTGAATGCTATTCGATCAATGTTCAAGAAAACCGCAGTTGCTTTCTCATAGGTTTTATTAGGGAAAAAACTTGTCGAGGGATACACGAGTGCGAAAGTCGACGGGATTCAGACGAAAATGAACTCAAGCGATACTCGAGTACAATCGGAAAATAACATTGCAGTTTGCATCTGTGGAAGGCAATATTTTTTTTGTTCCGACTGCCCAACTCTTTTTCCTCATTTCGGCTGAACATTTTCCAAAATCCTTGTCAAAGATCCATCACTTAAAAGTCCAAAAGAGTTTAGATAGTGAACAAAATTGAGAAGAAAAAAAAACAGTAGGATTTTCGTTGCATTCCAACGATGCAAACTTCAACAGCATCCGAAAATGTGTGAAATGCGAATTTTTCAATAACATTTGAAGAATCAATGTTGTTTAGCTCGAGACGAGAGAAAAGATCAACCGCGTTTGATAATCAAAATTCAAACGGATTTTCAAATATCAATGAAACATAGATGCTGCTGATTTCTGATATTCTTCATCGATAAATTGACACGAATCACTCTGTCCGGGTTTCAAAGTAACAAAGAGGAACTCTTCTTCGATCTAGCTGTTTGAGGGTTGCTTTTTGTTTTCATCGGAATCGCGTTTGCGACGATATCCATTTGTTTATTCTCTCGGCCATGTTGGTTTGTTTGTTTTTTTTTCGTTTTTCACGAATTGTAGCCTTTTCCCTTACCGTCCTTCTTGGTGGTAACCCCGTAAATAGTGCCGGGCGTGTCTTTCTCGAGCTCGGCGTACGCCTGAATGAGTGCTTTTTGTTTGGCCGTGAGCGTGGTCGGTGTGGTGATTTTAACATTGACGTAATGATCACCGTGACCGAGACCGTTGACCTTTTTCATTCCTTTGCCGCTGAGCCGTATTTTCGTATGCGACGCGGTGCCCGGACGTATCTGTATCGTCTGATCTTCGTAGACACCCTGTATCCTTATCGTGCCACCGAGGATCGCTTGGGCCACGGATATCTCCGCATCCGTGTGAACGTCGGGCCCGTCGCGTCGGAAATATCGCGATTTCTCGACTCGGAATGTTACAAAGACCTCCTTGTTGCCAACGGCCATGCGAATCGTTTGTCCGTCCTCGACTCCGGCTGGCACGGGTACGATTACTTTTTTACGTTGAATCTGCGAATCGCCACAAGTATGAGAGAATAAAATGACGGAAGAATTTCACGAGACGACAATGAGTAAGGGGCCGTACGCAAATTACGTAACGCAATTGGGAGGGGGTCAAGGTTTGCGTTACGTCACGATTTTTCAAAACTGCGAGAAATAGCAAAATTTCGGCATGTTCAAGTTTTTTGTTTAAACCTCGCGTGCAATTTTACCGTGGACAGCTCACAGTTTTCCATGCGCAGTGTCAGTGAAGGGGGAAAGGCACTGTGCGAGAGCTTGCACAGTAGCTTTCCCATACCCCCCAAGCAAAATTTGAAGGACATTTTTTAAAAATATAATTCTTGGAAGTACATGTTTTGAAAAATATGTTGGCAATATTTTTTTTCACAAGTCCAAAAATTGGCGGAGTTATAGTCACTTTAGTGAGAACAGGTAGCGCTACCGGTAAGTGCCCTCAGTCCCTACAAGTGTGGCATCATTTACAATGGATAAAGTACAGGTTCTTATTATTTTGTGAACTATCATGAAGATGAAGAACCGTCGTATCGCTCGCGACTGGATACTTCAACGTATTGGGAGTACAACTTTGCAGTGACCGTTTTTTTCAAAAGTTTAAGGCTTTATTATAAAAAAGTGGCTACATATTTTTTAATCAAAGTACTGCCCGTCGATAGCTACGACCTCGGCCCATCTTTCAGGTAGCATTCGAATCCCGCGTCGATAAAAGTCTTGGTCCTTGGAGGCAATCCAGAAATCGACCCAATTTTTGACTTCTTCGTAAGTACCGAAGTGCTGGTCAGCCAAATCGTGTGCCATTGACCGGAACAAGTGATAGTCGGAAGGGGCAATGTCTGGAGAGTACGGCGGGTGGGATAAAACCTCCCATTTCAGCGTTTCCAAGTACTTTTTCACGACATTTGCAACATGGGGTCGGGCATTGTCATGCTGCAGTATCACCTTGTCATGTCTTTCGTTGAATTGTGGCCGTTTCTCTTTGAGTGCCTTACTCAAGCGCATCAACTGACGTCGGTAGAGTTCCCCTGTGATGGTTTCGGATGGTTTGAGCAGCTCATAGTACACAACGCCCAGCTGGTCCCACCAGATACACGGCATCACTTTTGATCCGTGAATATTCGGTTTGGGCGTCGATGACGGAATATGACCAGGCAGTCCCCATGATTTTCGGCGTTTAGGATTATCGTAGTGAACCCACTTTTCATCTCCAGTCACAATCCGGTGCAAAAATCCCTTCATTTGTTGTCTTTGGAGCAGTTCCCGCAAATGCTGAGAATTCGGCTCGTAGGTTGGCATGTTTAAGTGCCAATAACTTTATAATGCATACACGTATCCGTTAGCTTTTTTAAATTGTTTACATTGGCAGAGCCTCTAGTTTAAAATGCCACTTTTTTTATTGAGCTAGGGCCACTACTTCGGCCGCAGTGGCTCTCTAAGTAAAACGGTCACTGCAAAGTTGTACTCCTAATAAGTATCAATATTTCCAAAAAAAAAACATAACTTTATATCAAGAAACACGGAACGAAAACTTTGAACGCGTTTTTCTCGAAACTAGTTTTTTCGACTTTGTCCAAACGCGAATACAGTCCGACCTCCGAATAAGAAACCAAAAGCCCCCAAGGGGAAGAGTTTTTCTTATATATAGCATACCCCCACCAGGCGCGCGCTCCGCGCTCACTACCTGTCTGTCTCTCTCACTATTTTTCGCATGCGATCCTCTGAACGAGAAACTCGCTCGAACGAGTTGCAACTTAGTATTCACATCGCCCATGCAAAAACGTTTTCGACTGCGCGTGGACATTTATTTAGCGAATTTTTGTTTTACGTTAATATACATACTATTGAATATTATTGTGTACTACTGTATCTGAATTACTATTAACTGTTGTAAAATGCCCGAAACTGTAAAGAAGCGTAAGAGATCAGACTCTGGTATACAAGTCGAAGAAAATAGTACAGAATCTGCGCCACAAGGTGATAATTTAAACAAAGAGCTTTATATCCATATTGTTTTATCCCATTTATATAAAAGAAGAAGTCAATATCTCTGAGGATTCATCTTCAATGACAGAGTTCGACTCTCTCGAAAATATTTCACCGTCAGTTGAGTGCGTTGCGGATCAAAGTAATACGCAACAAGACGAAAACACTTTTCTTTACGTTTCGGAAACTTCTTCTGTTTTATATGAAAATCTTCAAACGCCCTTATCTTTGTTTTTATTTTATATGAAATCTTGTCAACACATATATGTATCTTTTTAAAGAATACAAACGATTTCTAATAAACTTGTAGATTTTTTGTTACATTCACACACGCACAAACACATACTCACGCACGCATGCACACATCAATTTACACTAAAACGTTCACTCTATTTTGCCCGAATGATCTCTCCCAGGCTGGTTTCTTAACCAGAGGTTCCACGCACAAAATTCTCGAGCTCGGAGTTCGCGTCGGAGTGGGGGAAGCGCTCGAGTGAGAAACTGGGGAAAGTTTCTTATTGCCGGGTTTCTTATTCGGAGGTCTGACTGTATATCTCGGAAACTAGAAGTGACCGAAAAGAAATGTCTGTACATAAAAGTTGTAGTTTTGTGTTAGCTTTCGAGCGGACGACTTAAAATAATTTTTACGTTCCGATGACGCTGATTTTTTACCGAAAAAGGGCGAAATTATTTTTTTTTATTAAGGGACAACACCACTGTGACGGCTACAAAAAATCGATTTTTTGAAAACTATCTAGAAAAATCTAAAATACATTTAAGATTACGATGCCGTTGGACCCAGGTCAAAAAATAATTATTTTCGGAGATATTGAATATTTTGTGGAGCGGTGCAGCGCTCCGTGACGCTCGGGGTCCCGCGCAGCTGCGCGCCTCAGGGTCGGCAGGTATACCGGACCTTTCCCAGGTCCTGCGGGTCTTTCCCAGGTATTCTTTTGTCTCCCTTCACAAAAACCGGCTATTGTTATAAATATAGTTTCGAAAAAAAGCCATAGGTGGCGATAATTGAAAAATTTTCAAGTCTTCAATCGTCAATCGTCGATATTGCAGCTGATATCGCGGTATTATTATTCAATGATGGCCTGAGAAGCCTCATGAAAGTTTTGGAGACGTTGGGGATAACTATCGGCCCGAATTGTTTCAATTTTTGCGTTGAAACCGACGCAGCGCGGATCGAGCTGGCGGAGCGCTCGCTCACAGACGCTGCAAAAGAGGCAAGAAGAGCCTCCACAAGTTCGAGAAAAGATGCTAGGGACAATGATTTGCTTCTTGAAGGTCAGCTATATGGTGCCGGCATCGCTGATTAAAGGTAAACATTTTTTTTCCAATTTATCGCATAAATTAACAAACCTAAAACTTTGAACGCGTTTTTCTCAAAACCACTTTTTTGAGTGCGGCACGCAGCAGAACTCGAGCAATTTTTATCCGATCGACTTCAAATTTGGACTGCATCAATAAAACTAGATTATCTAAAGAAGTACATAGGATTTTTTCGATATCTCAATAATAAAAAAAGTTATAGCCTATTTTCGACGAGAAATTTTGCTCGAAAATCGTCCTTTAATTTCAAGAGCGTGCCTATTTTTTAAAAATCAATATTTTTTCAAATCCCTATGTACTTCTCTTCAAAATATCATATTATTAACGAAAACACTCGGTATTTTCTTTTCAGATCGACTTTGAAGAGAGTTCTGCTGCGTGCCGCGAACCACTGCAGAGGCAACAGTACCTGACGCGGAAGCTTCCCCAGCGTCACCACGGGGCGCGAAAAATTTGACATTTTTTTTTATGTATCTTCAATAAACAACGAACAAACCAAAAAAACATTTTTTCGAATATCTCTTTTTTTCCCGCAAAAAAATTCTTGAAAAATGGCAAAAAAACAGGGGTCACAGTGGTATTGTCCCTTAAAAAACGGCGATTTTTGTGGCTGAAAAAATTACAGTCTTCCAGTATGTCTGACGATATCGCAAAAAAATCGCCAGAGTGGCACGGATCGAGGTTCTAGGGTAAAAAAATAAAACCACACAAATTAGTTTTTTATACCGGAACCTCGCTCCGTGCCACTCTGACGATTTTTTTGCGATACCGTCAGACATACTGGAAGACTCAGTAATTTTTTAGCCCAAAAAAACGACTGTTTATTAGTAAAAAATAAATAAAAATTCCCCCTTTTTTGGTAAAAAATCAGCGTTACCAGAACGTAAAAATTATTTCAAATATTCCGCTCGAAAGCTAACACAAAACTACAACTTTTATGTGCAGACATTTTTCTTCAGTAACTTCAAGTTTCTGCAATATGTTAAAAAAAATAATTTGTGGTTTTATTTTTTTTACTCTAGAACCTCGATCCGTGCCACTCTGGCGATTTTTTTGCGATATCGTCAGACATACTGGAACACTGTAATTTCTTCAGCCAAAGAAAAATGGCCGTTTTTGAATAAAAAAGGAATTTCCCCCTTTTTTGATAAAAAAAATCAGCGTTACCGGAACGTAAAAATTATTTCAAGTCGTCCGCTCGAAAGCTAACACAAAACTACAACTTTTATGTACAGACATTTTTTTTCAGTTACTTCTAGTTTCCGAGATATATTCATTTGGAAAAGAAACGGCATTTTCTAAAATGTTGAATTAAAAAATCTGAAACAATTCACATAGAATGCCTTTTAGTAGTACTTTGATATAACCAATTATGGAGCAGACCTGAGATGGTCGAACAAAAGTGGCTGAATAGACGAAGAATCCCTCACATCTCAGTTCATTTTCAAGATTTCGTCATAAAAATTGGTATAAAACTAGATGAATATATACTTCATAAAATGAGTATAAACCCGATCCTTTCGTAATTAGTTATGTATATCCAGCATCGCGATTATTGACACCCGTTACGTAACGGAATAGGAGAGGGGGTTCTGGCCAAGCGTTACGGTCCCGTTACGTTGGGTGGAGGGGGGGGGGGGGGGGGGGGGGGTGAAAAATTGTGAAATCTTGCGTTACGTAATTTGTGTACGGCCCCTAACGGCTCGGCGAGCGAAGCCGAGAGATCGAAATCGTTTTTTTCGTACCGATTGACCTTTGCCCTCGCACTCGACGCAAGGATGCTTTATGTAGACTCTGGAGCCGTGACAGTATCGGCAGGTCGATCTCATAACGAAAGGTCCCGTACTTATAGTCTCCATTCCCGTTCCGTTGCACCGATGACACTTGATGGCTTTGGTGCCGAGCTCGCATCTCGTTCCCTGGCACTTGGGGCACGTGTCGATAACGTTGAGAATAACGTCCTTGTTGACGCCTCGGGCGGCTTGCGCAAAAGTCAAATTCATGACAACCTGCAAAAATACGATTGGAGAGGAACGCGCGACGGACGACCTAGCCGAGCCCTCGAATTTTTCATGGATCACCAAAGACGAACCTCTTGCGCCGCTCCGAAGCCGTATTTCGAGTCGGCGTAGTCGTCTTGAAAGTCGGAAAAATTTGCGCTCTTGAAGCCCGCGTCGCCGAATATTTTTCTAAACAGATCCTCGGGATTTATGGTAGATTGAAAGTTCCAATTGTGGGAGAAGTCTCTGGCAGACTGGGCGCCTCCCGAAGTACCCTGGCCCATACCCATCTGCTCGGACGTCGAACCCCACGTGTCGTACTCTTTCCTCTTGGTGTCGTCGCTCAGTACTTCGTAAGCCTCGGAAACCTCTTGGAACTTTTGTCCCGCGTTCGGCTCCGTCTTGTTAGTGTCCGGGTGATATTTCTTCGCCAGCTCGTAATACGCCTTCTTTACGTCTTTGGCCGACGCGTTTTTCGATACTCCGAGAATCTCGTAGTAGTTTCGTTTGTTCGCGGCTCCCGATCTATGAAATTCGCGTCTCGGCTCGACTATCTTCTCTATCGTGTCTGAAAGTACAACAAAATATACATGTTTATCCTTGTCCTTTTCGATTCGTCCGAGGATGCCTTCTCGTTCAGCTTCGAGTGGTGTAATTAAAAAAAAACTTGCCACCATTCGGACGGGACAAACACGCAAGTGGCGAAATTGTAAAATGTTCATTCGCAATCAGCGCACGTTGAGGTTATGAAACATTAAACTACGTCGAAATAGTTTTGTATCGCGTGACAGATGAGACCGAAGATGATGTTAAATCGCGGTGCATCCGAACAATAAGCAACATCGCTATCGCGAGGTTTGAACAAAGTTAACGTTAAAAGCGAATTTCACGAACATGATGTAATCTCGAGTGACTGTCATGAGCGGAGCTCTAAGATTTCCCACTAGTTACATTTTTCGCTGTTCCTTCGCGTCCAGGCCGTGACACCCATCGTCAAAGTGCCAAATTGTCTTTGTGATCCGGTACATCGCCGCAACAGATTGCATTGTAATTTTTTCGCGTTACTATTATTTATAATGCGAATAGCGCCCGGTCGTAAAAACGCAGCGAGCCCCTTGCCGGTCGCCATGTTGTATAAGACAACACGCATGGCCGCCTTCTATCCCTGCGATCCTCTCATGATCGACCACGCGGTATCTCGCTTCATCGTACGGATAGCTCTACTACATTCTAGAAAGTACGTTTTACCCTCGCATTTACGCGAAGTGCCTGAAAACGAGAATTCGATTCGTTCTCAATTCGACCAGCCAATTCTCTTAAAACTTATTCTACGTCTTTCATTTGCCTTTTTTGTTTCTTTTTTTTTCATCGTTCTTTATTCATGGTAATTCTGTTCCAACGTCCAATTGCGATTGTTTCGTCAAAAAGAGGAAAAAAATATACACTGCTGCTCAAAAGTTTGGATACACCAGTCGATATTTCTTGCCGCACTAAAAGTTACATAGCTTTGTCAAAAATAACAAAGATAACGAAATTTACCGAACGGCGTTTTGAGGGAACATATTCAGCTTTGTTTTGCTTTTTTGAAATATTTTTTTCGACCCCGTACGCACTTTTGTGACTGTCTTTCGGCTTTTTTTCGACCATCGAGAAATGGGACTTCTGGACATTTTTTTTGTCATGTTTATCCATGATAAATTTGAACGGGGTAGCTTTGTCCTGAACGCCATACTTTTCGAGTTAAGGGCATGTACAAGGTCAACATAACCTTACAAATTTTCTAAACCAGAATTTTCTCATAGATGGTTCAATTTTTTAGGAAAAACAAAGCATTAGGCTCTGGAGAATTCCCCGACGCTGAGCTTGATGATTTCGTTTTGCCCTAAATATTATTCATCTCTGAGAATTCTCTGTTCGAAAACTTCAGCTATCTTTCTCGCACTCATATGTCACGTGGTAGACTTCTACTTCGCCTTAATGCCTTAATGCCACAGTAAGACCGTGGCCACAGTAACGAGCAGCCCTCTGACACTGGCCTACTATTCCTATACTATAAACGAAAACGTGTTTCGTCCCGGCTTTTTAGTTCTTGAAATCGCCACTGTCCAGCGTTGGCTGTTGTGTGACAGCCTTCGGCTCTAAATACTTCGATCAGCTGAACGATTCGATACTTTCGTAGCTTTCGCCTGTTATCGTTATGGCGACGTTATTTATTGTGTTCAAATGGAAAATCATTAGAACGGAAAATCATTCCAATTATATCAAAAGATTTTTGTTCATGTAAGATATTCGAAAAACCGGCACAACATACATATATATGCATGCCTGTCACACGACTACTAGCGCCACAGTGCGGCTAGGACATTTTGCGAACAGCATTTATCTACCAGTGTCAGGGGGCTGGTAACGAGTATAAAATCATGTGCGAATATAACCATTTTTTTCGTATGAAAAAGTGATTCACTCATTAAATTGATCACCCATCTATTTAGTACGAATATCAAGTTGTTAGAAAATGTATATACATTTTTTTCGATGTACAAAATGACCGACTACTCGAAACTTCTCGAAACAGCTTTTTTCCAATTGGCGTGACAAATAACTTCAACAATTTTCACTCGATTTACTTCAAATTTAAAAGTTATGAGCGACTATTTTCGCTTATCAGAATGTCGAGCGAAAATAGTTTTGAAAAAATCTTACAGGAAAATTCTTTGAAAATTCCAGGCTATTCAGTATAAACGTATGCTACTTTTTACAGTTTGGATATTTCCTCTTAAACCCTGTAGTTCTTGAGTTACGTTGCATTTTCCAAGATTAGTCTTTTTTAGCCAACAATGAAATAACTGCGAAAAAATCGTACGAAAGTAAAAAAAAACGAAAATGAAGCTCCTGTTACCCCGTTCAAATTTATCATGGTAAGTCATGCGCCCATTTTTTGATAGCCGAAAAAAAAGCCGAAAAACAGTCACGTACAAAAGTGCGTACCGTGTCGAAAAAAAATATCATGAAAAACATTTCAAAAGAGCCAAACAAAGCTGAATTTGTTCCCTTTAAAACGCCGTTCGATAAATTTGGTTATCTTTTTTTTTTTGACGAAGCTATGTAACTATCAGTGCGGCACGACATATCGACTGGCGTGTCCAAACTTTTGAGCGGCAGTGTATAATGTCGTTTAGATCTTGCAGTGAGCATCACAGCATTTTCACATTTGATAAAAATATAATGGCATCTTTCTACCCACACAGGATGTCATTTTTTCACTTTCAGTTTTAAGGACACCGCTATTCGAGCTACACGAATTATATTTATTTATAAACAAACAAAATTGATTACTCTATTCGGGTGTTCGGAAAATTCCAACAGATGGCAGCACTCGTTTCGAAGCTGTAGCGGTCTGTAACCTTTACTTTTACACGATAATAACCCAAATCCCTTGAACTTGGGTCGTTTGTGTCCATGCCAAATCTTTCAACGTTGAGCATGCCTCTGAATTTTGATGAAAATGTTTATTGAAAAAGGGATTTTCGGGGCTGGCAACAATTCTATCGCATAGTTAGAAGTCCACAGAAGACCTAGGAATTTTTTCAGATTTTTCCTTACAGAATAACATAGTTAAATAAGCGACGCACGCTAATGACCCATGTCCAAGGTTTACGGGTGCTAAACCTTGGCACCCGTAAATGGGGTTAGGGATAAACGGTTGCAGAGGATAAGAATATATAAGTCTATACCACGGTCTTATATACAGGTCTGGAAACTCCGACGATTTGGATGGTTCGCTTAAAAAAAAAAATTTCTTTCTCGTAGCTGCCACCAGTAGGGCGCTACTGGTAGATCGGTGCTCTGGAAGAGACAGAAACAGATTGTCGGTCTCTTTTTAATAACCTAAGCGAATTTTGCAAATTAAAACACCTCACCACTTTAAAGCAATACCGGAGTACATACTTCATATTGTTAATTCATCTTCGAATGCACCCAACCTCCAAAACAGCACCCCAAATACGTGATACCTCTAAGCGAGTACTATATTATATCAGTATATACATAAATATCTATTCTCACTATATACTCGAGAGCAATGAAACCGCACATGTAAATATATTTTGAACAAAATGCAGTGCGCAATTTCGGGGTTTGTTGTTGTCCTTTTGTTTTTTCATGTTTTGATATAATTGGATAAATATTGCAATGACCTTCAGCCCACATTTAAAAAACAACGGTTTTTTTTAATTTGAAAATAAATCATTTTTTCTAAAATATATTCATATGTGCGATCCCATTGCTCTCGAGGGTATATGCACACACACACACACACATACACACACGCACGCGCGCGCGCGCGTGCGTGCGTGTGTAATATATTTGCGAAATTGTTTGCATCGAATTTTTAGTGTGCACAATTTGGAGAGTTTTTTTTTAACGACGAATTGTTTTTTCGTTATCACATTTGTTTGGTAGGTTTTCTGTCTCATTCTGAGGCTTATATAATATACGATTGCGTAGAATAGAATTTCAGAAGCGTGTGCCGTGCAAGGAAACGTGAATGTGTACGTTTCTAGAACCTCGTCGAGGGTTAGCTCGAATGCATTTCGGCATGGTGAGCAAATCAATTTTACACAGGGAGCTGCTCATGCACGCAGTAACGGAGAAGGAGAATAGGTTATATCTATTACCCGTCCTCGGGCACTTATTTCGTACAGCGCCAAGTAGTGGCAGCATTGAGAAATAAAAAATTTTTTTTAGCGGACCTTCCCCCACACCATAAAGTTCAAGGAGTTTCCAGACCTGTATATAAGACCGTGGTCTATACTTTATTTTACTAACACTTACTACATAAGAAACAACACAATATATTTTCATCCGGATCATGGAGACTAGATACGGGAGCCTAAACTCGGCATTTTAAGTGATGCCCGAAATTGAAGACAACAGGGATGGCGCTACAATCGCGCGTAGAGTTGCGGCGCTAGCTTCACTCGGCAACAGACCGAACGCGAAATTGACGTCACATTGAATTTTGTTTTCATAATTTTCATGTGGAAAATACTCTAATAATAATATAATAATACTTTTACATGACAATGTTTGTGTGTGTGTGTGTGTGTGTGTGTGTGTGTGTGTGTGTGTGTGTGTGTGTGTGTGTGTAGTTCTCAATTAAGTTTCGAATCTATAAGTGTATAAAACAACCCTATGTATTTTTTTATCCTAAAGCCTTTAAAAGTTGGTAGAAAAATTAGATTTGCAAAAATATTTACCGACTTAATTTTTTTTTTGAAAACTTTTCGGCTCATGTGTAAAAGTAGTATTTTAGTACGTTAGGCCCACTATTATACTCCCTGAAGAAAAAAATCACGGGAGTACGCTTAATAATTTAATTTAATTTACAAACTGTCGTGTAAAATTAGTATCTTACAAAAAAATCACACAAACCAAAATAACTTTTAAACCACTGGAAATTGCAGAACATACATGGGGGTTCAATCGATAGGTATTGAAGTCCCCCATCCTTATGCGTCGTTTGCTCCACTCCTCGTGTTACACTCTATATTGCCGGGCTCGTCCATCTCACTACTATGCTATAGCATAGTAGTGAGAAGGCTCTGTACTCTATGCTAGCATACTAATTAATGAGATATCAAACATGGTGGGGTAAACGCGAAAAGTAAAGAACTTTAAAAACCTGTAGGAACATGTGAAGGAATATTGGCAATTATAATAAATGAAAATTGAACTCTTAAAAGTTAACGATACTTATTCATTAAGAACATAATAACCATCGAGTTCTTGACCGCTCTCAATTTCGCAATTTTTTTGCAGTCTTCGTTTGCTCGAACAGGATAGGTGCGTGAGGACCGGCTTAGCAGTGTTTGTGACATACATACAGTGACGTATTACTGTCAGTGTCAATTACTATATATGTGAGTATTATATATATATGTGTTTGGTTTGTTGGTTGATTTAAGGTTTGATGTAAATTATATATTTTATTATTTCTTTTTGTAGCGACGAAAAAAAATATTTTTCTTGAAAATCCAGTATGCAATATTCATATTATGGCTGTTTAATCGTACGTGTCACCGTATACAAATAAAAAATTTACAGTATAGATCACCTCCAAGTAAAAAATTACCGATATATTATCATTTCATAATTTAAACAAAAGTATATCAATATTACTCTTCAGTATTATAAACTGCGCTAATAAGAAACAAACATACGACAAATTGCGGATCGACGATTCAAAATCACCGCGCGGACGGAGCCAGCAGTGGTAGCGCCGCCAGGCGGGTACAATCCGCGGATCATTCATCACTTTCACAGCCATTTCGCCAGGATTGCGTTCGGGCTCCTTTACTCTAGTCCACGGTCATATATACAGGTCTGAGCACTCCGTTAAAAAATGCGTGTTTCTAAGGCTGGGAATACACGTCCGATTTTTTCTTTCCGACAATCCGATCCGACAGTCGGATCTGACTATCGGAAGGCGCTCGTGCCATACCCCAGGTAGCAATTTTCAAAAAGTTGTCCAAAAGTCGACTAAAAGGGTGCCAAATGTCCGCTTGAAAGTTATCTATAAGTTATCATGTGTCCAAAAGTTATCTTTTTGGATGGTTGTTGACTTTAAGATAACTTCCGGGCGGACATTTGGCACTCTTTTAGTCGACTTTTGGACAACTTTTTGAAAATTGCTACCTGGGACATTTGTTTGAGCATGCAACACACATCCGATCCGACTATCGGAACTCGGATCCGACTATCGGATCGGATGTGTATTGCATGCTCAAGCAAATGTATGGCACGAGCGCCTTCCGATAGTCGGATCCGACTGTCGGATCGGATTGTCGGAAAGAAAAAATCGGACGTGTATTCCCAGCCTAAGTGACGCCTCTATTTGCGCATTCCACCGCGGCGCTAGTGAAGGGGGGGCACTTTTGTTTATA
This sequence comes from Ophion obscuratus, assembly GCA_964007375.1. Lineage (NCBI taxonomy): Eukaryota > Metazoa > Arthropoda > Insecta > Hymenoptera > Ichneumonidae > Ophion > Ophion obscuratus. The sequence continues at coordinate 68,885,595 of OZ023313.1, read as the reverse complement.
CCGCGTTTACGGGGCATGATGTCTACTGATATTTTCTACTACTTTTCTACTACTACTACTAATGAAAGGAATGCGTGCTACACGTAAAAGGGAAAGAAATTCGCATACGCGCATACATCGCGCTCTGTCGCACATGCGTCCGAGATAGCAGCGCTCCACGCTTTTGCGGCCAATTTCGCAAAGAGTGGCGTCAGATAGAGGCACGCTTTGAGGTGTACGGAATATACGGGAGTGCCCAGACCTGTCTATAACGACCGTGCTCTAGTCTCCATGGACGTAAGACTTTTCGAGAATGTTGCTCGTGGAAACTTCTAGACGCTTCGGGCGTTGTCGGTACAGCGGTCACCGACGTTACCGACGGTTTCCATAAAGCGGCACGGCGAGCCGTCCTGAGAAGAGCGTCGATTCCGAACTGGCGCACCGATAGTCCGTGGTCAATAATCTTTCAACAATCAGAAGGCTTTCGTCGTCTGGTGTTTGCGCGAGTGTCGACTTTTTTTAATTCTTCATCCTATCGAGCACGTGTCAAATTGATAAATGATCAAGTGGTCTCGTTGAAACCGGGCCAATTGTTGTTATACGAAAAATGTTGTAAATGCGGAAGCCGCAACAGAATGCTTGGACTAATAGTTGCCAGTCGCCTGGTGAGAATTGCCTCTGTATTATTTTAAAGAGACTTAAGCTTAAGGATCCATAAGTTTAAGCCGGTTGCCGATTCAACCGTGCATCAATCCACTCGGGAGCTTTCTGTATTTACGAGAAAAAAAAAAAAACTATTATTAATCTCTGATTATTCGCCAGGTTCAAACGGACTTTCAACAAATTGGCGAAACGCAGTTTCTCATAACAGTCAACGATGCCGACAACATCAATCACATTGTCCTTTTTCTCACAGGAACGATACCCTTCCCCGAAGGAATGGGCGGAGCAGGTAATAACACGTTCTACGCGACGACGCTACTTACACCTTGCTTTTGTCGTCAAACAATTGACTCGCCGCTGTTAAGCCGTACCCTCAAATATTACTCTCTTCTATCGTATAAAATTAATTTTTCCCTAGACAAAGTTATCCGTATTTTCTCGTGTAAAAACAAAAAATGAACGTTCTTTCAGTCTACTTTAGCTGGCCTGATCCCAACGCTCCGCCCAACTGGCAATTTCTCGGATACATATCCAACGCCAAACCATCGGCTATCTTCAAGATATCCAATCTGAAGCGAAATCACGAGTTCGCAAATAGCAATTTGGGAATATTCGGAGTGGGAAAAATCTCCCACGTCGCTCAGATCGGAGTTTCCGTCGAACCTTTGAGCATCATAGAGCAACAGGCGGTCACTGTCGCCGCCACGGCCGCCAATACTTTTGTCGAATTCACTCAGAAAATGATAACCAGCTTCTTGAATTACATTTCCAGTTTTTCCGTCACTCAGTCGCAAATGACGTCCAATCCGACGGAAAACTTTGTACCCCTCTCCTCCGTTCAAAGTTGGTACGAAACGTTCGAGAGACGCCTGCAACAAAATCCAAATTTCTGGAAAGCGTGATGCGCGACTGCACGCCTATCCGCCAATAATTTCGGGTTTTACCGATACTCTAGACTTCGCTTTTCGTACGCGCCGCACGAAAATTGTATAATCGAAAAATTGTTTTTATGTTTATGGGTCGAGCGCGCATTCACCACTTTTACCCACGTTACTGCTAATAAGCCAAGCCGGTATGGTGCATTATCTTTGTACGTCTTGTGAAAACACTTCGAAACGCCTCATTCTTGATGTATTATAACGAGAGCGCATCATTCGTCATTTGCGTTCGTATACGTTCACGGAATATCAGAATTTATTTGAAAAAAAAAAAAAAAAACAAAAAACAAAAAACGCATTCCCGTTTCGTAACGCGTCGGTAACTTCGAAATGTTGTGAATTGAATTTGGGTGCTCAATGTGGTTTGTAAGCGGATGTTTTTACGAATAATTTCCAAAATAATATACTGAGAATAACGAACAATTTATTTATTTGACTTAACCCCCGTATGTCTGGAAACAATAAATGGCCGCACGAGAATTTCGAATGTGCGGTTAGCGGATTTGAAAAAAATACCGTCCGACCTCCGAATAAGAAACCAAAAGCCCCCAAGCGGGGAAGAGTTTTTTTTATATATCGCATACCCCCACCAAGCGCGCGCTCCGCGCTTACTACCTCTGTCTGTCTCACTCTTTTCAACTTAGTATTCACATCGCCCATGCAAAAACGTTTTGCGCGTGGACATTTATTTAGCGAATTTTTGTTTTACGTTAATATACATACTATTGAATATTATTGTGTACTACTGTATCTGAATTACTATTAACTGTTATAAAATGACCGAAACTGTAAAGAAGCATAAGAGATCAGACTGTAGTATACAAGTCGAAGAAAATATTACAGAATCTGCGCCACAACCCTGATGGAAATCCGCTTATTGGAATTCGACAAATAATGTTGAAATCTGTTAAAAAATGTCAGAAACTGTGAAAATGAATAGATTCTAACATAATTTGATGGAATCGTACATATTTTGATAGATTCTGTCGGAAATAATCTATGAAAACCGGACAGAACCTCACATATTATGTTAACTTTACGCAATGTCATAAAATCACAGAATTCGATACTTTCTGTCATCTTTTTGTCAGAAAATGTCATCTTTTAACAAAAAATGATAAAATTAATTTTCCATTTTTTCACATATTGTTGCATCGAAAAGAATGACAGAAAATGACAAAAAATGATAGAAAACGATAATTTTTATCGTAATTTGTTGTCACATTTTTATTGAATTCTGACAGATTTCAGCTGTCATTAAATCACAGAGTTTGATACTTTCTGTCATCTTTATGTCGGAAAATGTCATCTTTTAACAAAAAATGATAAATAAGTTTTCCATTTTTTGACATATTGTTGCATCGAAAAAAATGACAGAAAATGTCAAAAAATGATAGAAAACGATAATTTTTATCATAATTTGTTGTCGCATTTTTGTTGAATTCTGACAGATTTCAGCTATCATTAAATTACAGAATTTGATACTTTCTGTCGTCTTTATGTCGGAAAATGTCATCTTTTAACAAAAAATGATAAATCAGTTTTCCATTTTTTGACATATTGTTGCATCGAAAAAAATGACAGAAAATATCAAAAAATGATAGAAAACGATAATTTTTATCATAATTTGTTGTCACATTTTTATTGAATATTGACAGATTTCAGCTGCCAGAATTCTGACAATTTATTATCAGAATCGATAATTAAATGTCAAAATTCATCAGAATATATCATATATTTATAATGCAACGTGTAAAAAGTTAACAAGTTCGGTCATTATATGACAAAAAATAAAAAAGAATGATATAATTTGACAGATTCGGTCATAATATTTCATGAATGTTAAAGAATTTCATTTCATTCCATTAAATAATGACATTTAATGACGAAAATCTCACAAAAAATAAGAAAGAATGATATAATTTGACATATTCGGTCATAATATTTTATAAATGTTGAAGAATTCCATTATATTCCATAAAAAAATTACATTTAATGACGAAAATCTCACAAAAAATAAGAAAGAATGATATAATTCGACAGATTCGGTCATAATATTTCATGAATGTTGAAGAATTCCATTTTATTCCATCAAAAAATGACATTAAATGACGAAAATCTCACATAAAATGGAAAACTCTTACGACATTATATGACATATTATGTAAGATTCTGACAGAAATTACTGAATTATAACATTACTTTTCTGATAAAATATGACAGATTCCGTAAAGCATGTTCCAATTTCCGGTCAGAAATCATGAACTTCTCACAGAAAATGTCAAATCTCGAAATAATATGACAGATTCTGTCGTATAAATGACATATTCTGACATTATTTCTCATTGAAAGTTGACGGAATATTATCAAATCTGACATTTTTTGTTAAAATCTGACGAATTCCAATAAGCGGATTTCCATCAGGGAAGGTGATAATTTAAACAAAGAGCTTTATGTCCATATTGTTTTATCCCATTTATATAAAAGAAGAAGAAGTCAATATCTCTGGGGATTCATCTTCAATGGCAGAGTTCGACTCTCTCGAAAATATTCCACCGTCAGTTGAGTGCGTTGCGGATCAAAATAATACGCAACAAGACGAAAACGCTTTTCTTTACGTCTCGGAAACTTTTGCTGTTTTATATGAAAATCTTTAAACGCCCTTATCTTTGTTTTTATTTTATATGAAATCTTGTCAACACATATATGTATCTTTTTAATGAATACAAAAAAATTCTAATAAACTTGTAGATTTTTTGTTACATTCACACACGCACACACGCATACTCACGCACGCATGCACACGTCAATTTACACTACACGTTCACTCTATTTTGCCCGAATAATCTCTCCCAGGCTGGTTTCTTAACCAGAGGTTCCGCGCACAAAATTCTCGAGCTCGGAGTTTGAGTCGGAGTGGGGGAAGCGCTCGAGTGAGAAACTGGGGAAAGTTTTTTATCGCCGGGTTTGTTATTTCGGAGGTCGGACTGTACTTTCAAACGGGATGCCAATGTTTGATCGTACAACGGAAAAAAAAATTCTTTGTACGTCGTATATTATCTCTCCCAGTATCCAAATAACCCAGGTGGCAAAATGTTATCTATATGGCATCCGAATGATATCGCAAAACGGATACGGATAGCTTTTCGGTTATCAAAAAAGATACCGTTTTGCATTACAAACAACTTATTTGTGCCCGATGGTTAACTATACGGCAACTTTTAATAGTTAACGAAGTGTCGACAAAATGTTAACTCTTATCGGTTGTCGGGTTGGGGGGCAGTCAAAAACTGCCCACCCAACGACAATGAAAAACAATGAATATAGAATAGATTTATTCCACATGTCTTGCGGTTGCATTGATATTTCCCACTTGCAATATTCGTTACAAACAATGAATGTATTGTTTAGTAATATTAAATTACAGTCATAATACTATCTTATCGATCTCTTTATCAAAATCGACTGATTAATGGTCTAGAATATTGAATACAGTCCAATAATACCTATTTTTTGTTATTAACGATGTTTATCACGTAATAACTAAAATTAGGTAATATTGGACTATGTTAAATATCCTAGACTATTAATAAGTTGATTTTTATAAGAAATTGATATATATATATATATATATATATATATATATATATATATATATATATATATATATATATATATATATTAGACCTGTCCTTAAGAAGAGCAAAATCGAATTTTAATGGTCTTACCCCCTCAAATTAGTTCGAAATAATTTTGAAAAAATGTCAGAATTTTTTAAAAAATTTCCCTCCATATTTACCCACCGCTAGGAAGCCATACTTTTTCCCATAAGAAAAGCATTGATTTTTGGTGATTTTTAATCATTTTTTTTTAAGTTTATAAATATATTTTTAAACTAGAAGTTCTGTTCTATTCTTCTATAATAATAGAACAGAACTTCTAGTTTATAAATAATATTTTTAAACTAGAAGTTCTGTTCTATTCTTCTATAATAATAATAAAATGCGTGAAGACTTAACCGATTTTAACTTCTATATTTAGACCTCTGAAAGATACTCTTCGACTTTTTTTTTCTATTTTCAGCGATTCCCGAGAATTTATAATCTTCGGCGAAAAGTTTCCTATTTTTTTTAACCTCTGCCATTTTATTCCTCCTATTTTTAGCTCTCAAAACGACGTTCTTCCCCTTTTTTTCCGCGTTCTTCGCAACATATAGAGAATAAAGATGTGATTGATCTAGCCCAAAAATACTTGTATCGAATTCCGAAAAATCCGACAAAAAGGTAAGATTACTGTCAGAATTTTCGGAGAATTTACGATTTTTTAGCTTATAATTAGGGCAACGGTAAAAAAAAGATCGAAAATCACGAAAAATCAATGCTTCTCTTATGGGAAGAAGTAAGGCTTCCTAGCGGCGGGTAATTATGAAGGGAATTTTTTTTTATTCTGACATTTTTTAAAAATTATTTCGAACCAATTTGGGGGGTAAGACCATTAAAATTCGATTTTGCCCTTTTTAAGGACAGGTTTAATATATATATATATATATATATATATATGGGGTAGATCAATAACTATTAGCACCTTGGATATCTTCGAAACTATAAGGTTCACAAAAATATTTGCTGAAATGAAATTGCACAGTACAAAAGGGGCCATCCGATAGCGATAATAGTTTTTTTTGCAGGAGGTATTTCGAACATTTAAAGGTCAACTCCATTTTTTTAAATGGACCGGTATGTTTTTTTTCTGTATCATAAAAGAGGAGCTTAAAACGAGTTCAACGACCTATAACATAAGGTCATTGAAGGTCATAGAAAGTACAGAAAGGCGATAATACTCACAGTTTCGGTAGTAAATAGAATTACTACGTTTATAGTAAGTGTTCAAAATGACGACTATCGGTATCTATGCAACATTGGATTCTTTTTTGGATTGATTGACTTGCAAGTTTACCTCACCTAACACCTTTAGATTTCCTTTTATGGGCAAAATTGAAAGTTGAAATGTACAGAGAAGTGCCAACTACACTTGACGACATGCAACAAAGAATTATTACAGCCTGTGCATCAATAAGTTTTGACGCTGTAAAACTTGCAAGTCAATCAATGGAAAAAAGAATCCAATGTTGCATTGATACTGATGGTCGTCATTTTGAACACTTACTTTAAACGTTGTAAATTTTATGTACCACCAAAACTGAAAGTTTTATCGCTTTTCTGTACTTTCTATGACCTTCAATGACCTTGAATATCATACAAAACACGACTTTATTGATGGTACCAAGAATATAAATTTCAGTGTCTCACGTAACGTCTTATTGACTCGAGCGTCATAGATCGATTGCCTCGTGTTCTCGGCCCAACAATCAACGCCTCCCTTGATGCCACGCTCCCTGTCGAATGTTCTCGGCGCTCAGCGGCCGAGGCTAGGGTCCCTACATATATATCGCCAATAAATAGATATCCGTTCGATATGACTTTTTGATGCCGTTTCCATGTCGTTTTGTCAACTTTATGGATGCCTTTTGGACAACTTTTAGATGCCTATGGCATCTTGGCATTCTCGTGCCTTTAAGGAGAGAGTAGGTGTTGCACTTTTGAAGAATCGATTTTTTTGTTGTCCTTTCTTATAGTTAAACATTTCAAGAATATAATCCCAAAATTTCAAGTCAATCAGAGCAAAACTCTCGATGTTAATGAACTATTTAGTCTCGCTCCTCTAACACTGTAGCTCCGACTTCTATAAACTTCAAACGCGTTTTTCTCGAAACCACTTTTTCAAAGTCCGTGTTCACTGCCATTTGAAAACTACATGACCGATTTATTTCAAACTTGGTACACACTTTCTACATATAAAATACCTCCCCCCACCGGTTAATTTGAGATTTTTTTTACATCGAGGGGGTTTTCCACCCCCAAAATAGCGGAATTTTTCGTGAAAAATAGTACTTTTCACTTTACATGACCACCAAAAATTTAGAAATGAAAAAAAAAAATTATCCAAGACCATTGAGGGGAGGATTTGATGATACTTTAACTAAATTTTAATGGTACTTGATTTCAGATAATTTCTAGCTGAGATACAGTGAACACCGCAAATCGTGTTTTTCCAAAGGCGTTCTTGGAAAAGCTTTGTCACCGGCTTGTTTGTGGATATTTTCGCGTACAAATTTCACGGAATGTTCTTGAAATGACACTTAAGAATGAACGAAAGGTCTCAATAAATTTACTCTGTCCATATAGATGAAAAAAATCGCAAAAAAGTGTTCTTTTCTCTCGCTGAAACCCCTACCCTCCCGTTGAGAGGATATCTTGCGGGTATGTCGATTTGATAACTTAACGCTAACGTACCGGCGACGGATAAAAGTTAACCTCTGCTTGTCAATTTGTCAATCATTAAAAGTTGCCGTATATTTAACCTATTCTACACAAATAAGTTATCCGCGAAGCGATCATTAGTGATATTATTTGTAATCCAAACTGGCATATTTTTGGACAACCAAAAAGTTATCCATATCCGTTTTGGGATATCTTTCGGATACCGTATAGATAAAATTTCGCTACCTGGCAATCGAACGTTTACTCTCTGAAGAAACTTGTGGCGCCCTCTGACAAGCTCCTCGCAGAGCGGGATCCTCGTCCACGGCACGTGTGCTGGTATACAAGTAAAACTCGCACGAAGGAGGTACCGGCGTGCGTTATTGCATCCTCGAAGAAACGTACAATCGTTCTGACATTCCTCAGCGTATTCGGGAAAAGTTTCGCGAAATGCAAGGAGAGATAGCGCCAACGGATAACGCCGCGTTGTATAAAAATGCGACAACGACGAATCAATGGACGATCGATCATAAACATTTGCAGTTCATTGAATCGTACAAAGGTAGGGACGCGGCAATGAATTAATTTCACCGGATTAAGGTAGCACGCCTGTTTCGGTACACCGCAAGCAAATCATCGCGACAATTATCACCGCTCCGCTTCAACAATCGTCGAGACGAATTATTCATTTTTATCGAAACGAAAGAAAATTAAAAAAAAAAACATTTTTATTCCGACAGATGAGAGGATTCTCATCGGAGCGTGTAATTTGAATGGTCGTTTCTGGAACGGCTCTATTCGCCTCTACGACGATTGCGTCAATTTCACCACCACCGCCGCAATTGCCAATTCAACGTCCGAGAGCGCGGTTTGCGGCGCGGTATTCGTCGACGGCGACAAATTTGCAATCGTCGAGGATTGCGGCTCTCTGCAAGTGTTGCAGCTCGTCGACGATCCAAGCGCCGAGGCCAAGCGTGTCGAGTGTCTCGGCTACGCCTGCCAGCACGACGACGCCGTAACGAGCATTTCCACCTTCCGCGACAAAACTCGCGTCGTTACCGGAGGAGCCGATCGTTGGTGAATACTAGCTCGTTAACGTTAAATTTCAGTATCGGGCTTCCTCCGTATCGCCCGACGGACAACGCTCGATACACGCCCACCGACGTCTCGTTATTCTTCGCTCCTATCGCTCGTTAATTTTCAGCATCAAAGTTTGGAATTTGCCCGACCTGTTGGCGGAGCGTTCTTACGAGGGCGCTCACACGAAAACAATCAGCTGCGTCGACGCCAGACCGGACAGCGACGACGTGTTCGCTTCCTCCAGTTTGGACTGCGAAGCGGTAATCTGGGATTCGCGACGAGACAACCCTGCGCAAGGTAACGTTGTCTTTTACGTTTAGCGAGTCCTCCCCACGCTACCCTCGTTCTTCATTATCCAGTCGCGTATTCGAATCCTGGAAGTCAGTTGCAAGCCGTCGCTTGGCATCCCGCGGACGACAACGTTCTCGTGGTCGGGAGTACGGGCGGCGACGTGACACTGATCGACGTTCGAAAACCTCAAGACTTCATGATGCATTCCAACGTATTCAAGAGACCGATCCACAAAATCAAATTCGACGCGAAAAGGTTGCCATCTCAATCTTCTATCATCGATCGTGCGTATTTTCCAGTACATTTTTCATTCCTGTCTTCGATCTTTGTTCCCAAAGGCCGCATTTGTTGGCGGCTTGCTGCGACGATACGTCGCTCAAAGTTCTCGACACGGCAAAGGGCTTTGCCACCGTTTATCACGATAATCGGCACGGTGATTTCGTACGCGGTCTCACCTGGTACAAGGACGATCTGCTGAGCTGTTCATGGGACAACACGGTTCTTCGACACAACGTTCGAGAAGATGACAATTAAGGTCAATTATCAACGAAGGCTATTTTCCCATTTTCTTACCGAACGCAGAGCCACTTTCGTCCAATGTTTCAGCCTGGTTAATACTTTCGTCAATAATAGCAACCACTCTAACGAAAAAATAAAACCGTTCATCGCCAAAGTGTTCTTACAAGTCGAATAACGACCATTCGACGCTTTGAAACGAGACTGACCGATTGAAGCCCAAGACACCCGTAGTTTCGATTGTTGATGGTTGTTTCATCGGTGCAAACTTACGACACGTGGCAAAAAAGACTGTTCTGCAGCACTCGAGGACATTTTCCGTACAATTTCAATATAGATCTTTACTTGACCAATACCAAAATTACACATGATGCTTAGACTAATTGGTATTTTTTCGTTTGGACTTAACCATCGGAATTCTTCGCGAGCGGATTTTCACGAAAATTTCCGCCCCGATATAACGAACGCCAGTTAAAAGTAGCGTAAACCCGACAAAACGTTAACAAACATAATATATACTTTATTCGCATCCGAAGTGTCCTTTCCGCGATTGAGTCCGCAAAGCCGTTTGAGTAGCACTTAGGGTGAGAGGCGTAAAAAGAAGGTACCCCGATAGGATGTGAGATCAACGAAGAGAGAGTGTATTTACGTTTGTAACATTAATTGCATTAGAAAAAGTGTAAATATAAGGTGTCCCATGATGACCTGCCATCCGAGCAACAACCGCATCCAATAAATCTCGGCAATTTCACGGGAAAAAAGTGATTGCGGACCTTTTTCCGCTTCATTTTTCAATAAAGTACTTTTTCAGCACATCCCAAAATATCATCTCGTGGAATATCTTGAAACCTGTCGGATGAAAGGGGAGGAGCCCTTGAGCGCATATTTATATAGCATTTATTTTGTCTCGTACCTCCGTATTATGTAACTTACATGTAAAAGGTTTCTGTTTCTTCTTTTATACAATAATTTCAGGGGGGCTGAACATGATTTTTTTCCGACATACTATTTCGCGTCTCGGAATGCAAAAACTCAAATTTACGGATTGTTTTCCCTTTGCAACAATGATTCGAGGGACTTTGCTGTTGAATAGCGCAACGGGAGAATTTGAGCTTCTCCGTACGGACTGTCGCAACTCTTGCGAAGGCAAATACTTTTTAAGCGAAGAAATTCATATCTAATTGCGCGTGGAATTTTCGACTCGCGCATAATCCACCTAAAGTGGCGAATTGTTATTCAATATTTCAACATTTTCATTCCTGTCATTTGTTTCAACAATTAATCTTAAATCGTTAATAATGAGACGGTGGTGCGATCACGAGTATTGATAAGAAGTAATACACGAGGGACACGATAACGTACGAAATAAGTCATTGTCGCCGTCGTCGTTGGTCGTCGTCGGTGTCAAAAAAAAAAAAGAGCAGTCTTATCAGACAGAAGGATGATAGCGTCAAGCAAAACGAGCGGCGGGGAGGACGGGGCTTTTTCGTACCTGGATATCTCCATACCGTCAAGCTCTCTTTTTCTCTTTCTTCCCGTCGTTGATCAACGTGATGATCAATCGTTATGTACAATTTATACGGTTTTTTTTTATCTGTCCTCGATTAATCGTCGCCTTTGCGCAATTTACGCGCTCAAAATCACAACCGGCGGTAACACGCGTCTTGCATTATCGCCATTCACTCGTTAATAATAATAATAATAATAATATTAAAAGAAACATTACATCATCATTATGTCGCCTATAATATTATGCCTTTTCCGTATGCTCTCTGTAATCATAGTATGCCGATTCATTTTCCCCAAATATTTAACGAAAAAAAAAAATCATCTTGTTTTGCTTCGTTTCGTCTCGAGCGAACGAAATCGGATTGTAACCTATTTCCTTAGGCCAAACTCGACGGCATCGTCGCCCGTTATATCCCCGTACTGCCAAATGATTCGTCGATTCTTTATAGCGTCGTCCATGGCCGCTCGATATTCGCTTAGCTGAGGAACGAATGGACAATCAATCGATATCAAAGTTTTTCACGGTCAGGCAGGTTTAACGAATTGGCAATTAAGGGGCCAGTCAACTTTGAAAATGCCAAAAAATTTTTTACTGTTTTTTTTACTGTTTTCGAAAGTACATTCAAAAATATCGTGTCAAAATAGGTGCAGGAATTGACGATTGAGTTTTGGTACGGGTTTTTCATAGTATTAAGGGCCACTGTAAATTTTTTGAAAAATCGATTTTTTTTATTGGCTTAAAAAATAGTTTAAACCCTCTAGTTTAAAAATAGTTTAAATCCTTTTAACTTCTTTTTTAAATTTTTTCCAATAAAAAACTATTCGCAAAACTTTAAACGCGTTTTTCTCGAAACATGGTTTTTCAAAATGGCACGCAGCATAACTCGAACAATTTTCATTTTTTTTACTTGAAATTTTAACCAGATGTGAACATTTACATTATCTTGAGAATGTCGATCGGAATTTTCAAGAACTTTATTTATTGATTTTTTATTAACAAAAAACTTGCCGTTTTTTTCGTCAAAAATCAATTTTTTTTTTCAAACGCACGCCAAATCCACAAAAATTGATACTTTTTAAAATCCGATCGACATTCTCTAGCTATAGCCCTCTAGATTAATGGTTTTTTTTTTTTGTTCTAGATTCAAAAGTGCACCAGTGGTGCTGCGTGCCGCGGAGCCCTGGAAGCAAAACATGTCCCGGGAAGATAGCTGTGGAACCGCCATTTTGTTTTTTTTTACTGTAAAAAAATTTTATAATAAAGTTTAATGTATGCCCGATAACACCATTAAAAGTTTTTTTTCAAATACCTTCAATTTCGGGAGCAAAAAATTAGTGAAAAAACCTTTTTTTTTGGGCCGTTACAGTGGCCTTACCCCTTAACTTCGAACGCGTTTTTCTCGAAACGTTTTCAAAATCTAACTTCATCGTGTCTCTAGCACTAATAAACCGATTCTCTTGAAATTCGAAACGCATATGAGGCATTCCACGTCACTTCAGCCAGTAAAAAAAAATCCACAAATAATTTTGAAAAATCGAGTTACTTTATTGAGAAATATTAACCGAGCGTCGACATTTAAAAAAAAATTCTGACGTTTTTTCTCGTTGATTACCATTTTTTAAATATTTTTCCATTCAAATGGCTGTATCTTTGGCAAGATTTTACGTATTCACATTCGTAAAAAACGAAAATGTGCGTCTTTTTCTAGCCTTCCAGAAAAAAGTAAATTTAGATTTTGTTGAGCAAGTCGAACGTCCGTTTCGCGGCAAAATATGCAAAAATAATTTTTTTCTCAAGGAAAAACACTCGTTATTTTATTTTTAAGAATTTCCCCGAATTGTGAATACGAAAAACGGATTTTTGGTATTTTTTATATTATGGGATTCCCAAACACCGTGAAGTAACAGCTGTTATTGTTTTTTAATTTTTTTAAATTAAATATTCTTTGAAAATTATATATTTTAAATTCATATTCGAGTTTACCAGGTTTTTAAAATACATATGACATATATGTCATATGGATTGGAGCCTTCGAGTGCTCCACACTCTTCAATCGAATATTAATTAAAAAAATAGCTGTCACTTCACGGTCTTTAGGAATCCCGTAATATAAAAAATACCAAAAATCCGTTTTTCGTATTGACAATTCGGAGAAATTTAAAAAAACACAATAACGAGTGTCTTTCCTTGAGAGAAAAAATATTTTTGCATATTTTGCCCCGAAACGGACGTTCGACTTGCTCAATAAAATCTAGATTTATTTTTTTCTGGAAGGCTACACAAAGACGCACATTTTCGTTTTTTACGAATGTAAATACGTCAAATCCTGCCAAAGATACAGCCATTTGAATGGAAAAATGTTAAAAAGTGGTAATCAACGAGAAAAAACGTCAGCAATTTTCTAAAAATTTCGACACTCGGTGATGTTTCAATAAAGTAACTCGATTTTTCAAAATTATTTGTGAATTTTGTTTTTTACTGGCTGAAGTGACGTGAAATTCCTCATATTGTAAACATGATTCGCAACAAGACGACCCTCGATGGTTTTAAAATTTTGATTTTTACTCTTTGTTTTGCGAAAAACTGCGAAAAAAACGCGTTTTTTTTTTACGTTTTTTCGTTTCTCATGTGCCATTATTTTATTTTTTGATAAAACTTTATATCCGAGGGTCATTTTGTAGCTGGTGTAATACTGAATCAAATGGACTTTGAATTTTTTTGTTTCAGACAAGCCGTTGCAGAGTTGTGATGGAGCTACCTAGCCCACCTATTTTTGAGGTGTTACGTTAAACGTTAGTTTTTGTATTTAATAATGAATAAAAATGAATAAAATTTTATTAAAAATGTATTTCAATACTACTTATCAAGCCCAACAACTTTTATATGCATATGTTTTATAAAATCCTCAAAAAAAAAATCGCGAAAATAGCCTTTTTTCGTGGCTCCAAAGTGGACTGGCCCCTTAAGGCCTTAGGCCACTGTAGAGGCCGAAAAAATAGGCTCTTTGGGGATTTTTTTCCAGAAAAACTACAAAATAAATCGAGATTACAAAAAACAAACCCAAACATATCCCTCACATAATAATTTCTTCATTGAACCCAAACAAACAAACCCAAACGTATCCGTCACAAATTAATAATTTTCCTCCTTTTTATGATGGAATAAATTTCATCGGCGTGACTGTACACTTTAAACTGTATATAATATTGGCAGATATTAACACACGAAAATTTTGGTAGGAAAAATCAAGAAAGTGATAAACATGACATGGGGAATTTTTAAGCGAGCCAGGATTAACAATCTCAAAAGACGTCTGTACTTAATGGAAGCGATTGTTAAGAGCGGAATGCCATATGGATGTGAAATCTGGGGATGAAAGAAGCGGGAACAGATGGAGAAATTCCAGGGAAGGTATGTGAAGATGGCCATGGGTGTAAACAAAAATACCCCAGGCTATATCTGGAGGAAGGAAGCAGGTTGCAGGGGGATGGAAGTGGAGACCTGGAAGAGAGCCGCCCGATACCTTATTGAGGTGGTAAAAATGGAAGACGGAAGGTGGCCCAAAGTATGCCTCAAGGAGGAGGTGAGAGCAATCGGCAATGTGAATCCGTCGAAATGGGGCAAGGAGCTCAAAAAGGCAATGGAAAGTGTAGGAGAGGGTGGAATTTGGCAGGACATAAGAGACGGCAATATAAGGGAAGTGGAGAAAAAAATAAAAAATGGTATGAAAATCAAAACGGAGCAAGAAATACAGCAAGATTGGAGTAAGATCGACGTTTCAACATACTGTAAGGAATACAAAAATAGAAAAGAAGGGTTCCAGATGGAAAAATACTGGGAAGCGGAAGATATTGGGGGGGACAGGAAGGAAATGTGGGCAAGGCTAAGATGCGGCAGCGTGGTGAGGAATAGGAAAAAGGGTTTTGCGGATAATAAGTGCAGAATGTGCAAAATGGAAACTGAGAGCTTGGGGCACATAAGCGTATGCCCAGAGGTAAGGAGGAAGGTCAATCAGACAATTGTAAGCGAGTTGGAGGAGTGGTTAGGAAACGCTAGGGGACTGGAAATCAAAGAGAAAATAGAGGCGCAGTTGAAATTAAAACCGAGCAAGCAAATATGCGACTTTTTTAGGCAATTCGAACGACTGGAAATACCGGAAAGTGAAAATTAGGTTAAGTTTAAGTTTTAAGTCTATAGTTATTCCTCTAGATGTAAGTGTCTTTATAAAAACTTTGTATGGAAGTGACGGGAAGGGAAACTATGTAAACACCCTGAAAGGGTATACACGGAAATAAATACATACTACTATTGGCAGATATTTTGTCATGAGGATATTTTGTCGTCGGGTCAAAACGTGTGTTACCAATGAACTATGCAATATAAAAAAAATCCTACTTCCATAAAAAATGTATTTTTCAAGATATATTCAACATTTCAAGTGAATCGGTTGAAAATTGTCCGAGTTGTGTTTCCGGCCAACTTAAAAAATGCAGTTTTGAGATAAACGCTGCTCAGCCGCCATTTTGAAATGAATTGCTTCAAAAAAATTATTGTATACAGTCACTGATATGTATGATAAACGCCCTTTTTTATAACGATTTACTTTGTAGTTTTTCCGAAGAGAAAAAAATCCCAAAAAGCCAATTTTTTCGGCCTCCGGAGTGGCCTAACCCCTTGAAGTATTCGTATCAGAAATTGCGAATGCTTACCAATTTAGCGCAACTCCTTCTTTCTCTCTTCTCGACGAGAAGATAGCCTTCCGTAACGAGGGCCTTGACGAGATCGTCCTTCGTCGACGCGTCCAATAACGTAGCCGCGGGAATCCCGTTGACTTTGTACTCGACGTTCAAGAGCAAAGTCTTGTCTTCGAGATCTT
The DNA here is from genome assembly GCA_964007375.1 of Ophion obscuratus. NCBI lineage: Eukaryota > Metazoa > Arthropoda > Insecta > Hymenoptera > Ichneumonidae > Ophion > Ophion obscuratus. Next base: position 68,869,422 of record OZ023313.1, on the reverse strand, counting down.
CCTGAAGAGCCGTTATCGCAGCTCTCTTGTCGTCATTCTGAACAACGGGCGACAATAGAAGCATGCAAATTAAGGAATTCAAGGAAAAAAACGAACAAAAGAAAACAAGAGGGAAAAACAACGAATGGTCTTGTGCTCACATCTTCGGGAAGTTCAACGAAAGCGATAATATGCTCGTGGGCGTATGGCTTGTCGGTGGCAAATTCGGCGGGCAAAGGTGCGATTCTCGTTACGTTTAGGATTTCTCGGTTGCCGTAGTCGATGTAGAAAACGCTGACGTTGCCACCGGCGAGTCTCTCGATTTTGGCGCGATACCACTGGTCGTCACCGCTGAACATTGCCGCGACTAGCTCGCCCCTCTTCGGATTGTAGGCACCGGGCAGCGGTGGATTAGTCTCGAGCTCTTGGCGCAATCGTGCCAAAAGACCCTCGACCATGCCTCGCTGATCGACGTATTGCGCGTAGAAATGGAGAGCCTCGGTTATCTCGGAAACTACGACCTCGCGATAGTCGACTTTGCGCTCCGTAACTTCTTTGTCCTCCTCGATTTGCTCGATCTCGGCCTCAACCTCGACGCGATCTTTCCACATCTACGCGATAGGAAAATTCACAGATGCAACTTACGATAAGGGGGCGTACACAAGTTACGTAACGCAAAGTTTGTCAATTTTTTACCCCCCACGTAACGGGACCGTAACGCTTGGCCACCGCCCCCCCCCCCCCCCCCCTATTCCGTTACGTAACGGGTGCTTTGTCGTCAATTGCGATTTTTTTCATAGACATAACTAAGTATGAAAGGATCGGGTTAAGACTCATTTAATGAAGTATTAGGTGTACAAATAAGTTTTAGGATACTTCGATTTTGTATCATAACAGCTATTCTAAATTAATTCAAAGGTCCCGCTCACTTATCATAGATGGTGCTTGATATGTAGTATCGAAACGTAAAGGAGTCATAAACATAACCTATAAATTCTGTAAATTAAACATGCAGACCGATAAGCTATTTATTAGACACTGCATTCGCTATGAATTCCATCAAGGAAAAAGTGTTAGGAAAGCGTGTGAATCGATATGTTCCGTTCTTGGAGACAACATTGTATCTAAAAGTACATGTGAGTATTGGTATAAGCGATTCAAAGAAGGTGATTTCGACGTTAGTGACCGCGAACGCACGGGGCCTCCTGTAAAGGTGGACGATCAGGAACTGCAAGCGTTGCTGGATGAAAACTCTTGTCAGACGGAGAAACAACTTTCGGAACAGCTTGGAGTAACTCAACAAACTGTTTCTTATCGTTTAAAAGCAATGGGTAAGATTCGAAAAGGAACAAAGTGGGTACCACACTTTCTGACTCAAGAAAATAAAAACAGCCGTCTTAACATTTGTGTGAGTCTTTACAACAAGCAACATAGAAAGTCTTTCTTGTGGAAAATAGTGACCGGCGATGAAAAGTGGATTTATTTTGATAATCCGAAACGCAAATATCATTGGGTTGACCCCGGCGAGCCGACAACATCCACGCCAAAGCGCAATGTTCATTGTAACAAAGTCATGCTGTGCATATAGTGGGATATGAAAAGCGTACTGTATTATGAACTTCTCAAACCTGGTCAAACAGTTACTACCGATCGCTATTGTCATCACTTGATGCAAGTGAATCAAGAAATTGAGAAGAAACGTCCATTTTCTGGTAAAGGAAAACGTCCAGTAAAACTGCTCCATGACAACGCGCGGCCTCATGAGGGTAAACCGGTCAAGGATACGTTACTAGCGCTTGGATGGGAAGCTGTACCACACCCGGCGTATTCACCAGACTTAGCCCCATCCGATTATCATTTATTCCGGAAAATGCAGAACGATTTGTCTGACGTGCGATTCAAAACATTTGAAGAAGTGGAAAAATGGGTCGCTAAATTTCTCACCTCGCAAGACGAAAGTTTCTTTGCGAAAGGCATCCGCGAGTTACCTGAGAGATGGCTGAAGGTCATTCAGTGCGATGGAGATTACTTCGATGAATAACTGTGTTTTACTTCTTTTTTAATAAATCTTGAATTTTTTGAAAACTGTCCTAAAACTTATTTGTACACCTAATATATATTCATCTAGTTTTATACCAATTTTTATGACAAAATCTTGAATATTAAGGGGACGGTAGCGATTTGCACTTTTGAAAAATCGGTTTTTTTGTCTTTTCTTATAGTTAAACATTTCAAGAATATAATCCCAAAATTTCAAGTCAATCAGAGCAAAACTCTCGAAGTTATTGACTTAAAATTCTTAAAATGACACGTAACAATGTATAAAAGGTTTCAATAAATTTACCTTGTCCATATAAATGAAAAAAATCACAAAAAAGTGTTTTTTTTTCACGCTGAAACCCCTACCCTCCCCTTAACCGAGATATGAGGCATTCTTCATCAACTGGGCCACTTTTTTTTCAACCTCGCGAATTTTTTTCAAAATCTGCCAGTTTGAAATATCAGTCAAAAGGAACGTTCTGATTTAAAAAAAAATTTTAGGCGTCCGTTCAGGATTTTCAATTTTTCATTACGAACACTGTATCCGAAAAAATATTCATGAAACAAAAACAAAAACATAAGAATGAAAACTTCTTACTTTTTCCGCTTTATCGAAAAATATCAAAATCATAATGTTTCTGCATTGAGAAAATTGAATTGTGGCAAAAAAATGAGAATAACAGTTTTTTAAACCTAATAACATACTTTCGATTTCGGTACAAATTTCATAGGATGTCTGTCATTGGGTAAAGGGTCTGCGAATAAAAAATTCAGAATGGTACCTGCAATGGTTAGGATGAAAAAAAAAAAATAAAAACCCTGCGAAATCTCATAACCGCATATATGAGGGATTCTCCGTCAATTCAGCCACTTTTTTTTCGGCCATCTCACATCTGCCCCATAATTGGTTATATCAAAGTACTATTAAAAGGCATTCTATGTGAATTTTTTCAGATTTTTTAATTCAACATTTTAGAAAATGCTGTTTTTTTCAAATGAATATATCTCGGAAACTAGAAGTAACTGAAAAAAATGTCTCTACATAAAAATTGTAGTTTTGTATTAGCTTTCGAGCGGACGACTTGAAATAATTTTTACGTTGCGGTAACGCTGATTTTTTGGCAAAAAAGGGGAGAATTTTTTTTATTAAAAAAAAACGGCCATTTTTTGTTTGGCTGAAAAAATTACAGTCTTCCAGTATGTCTGACGATATCGCAAAAAAATCGCTCGAGTGGCACGGAGTGAGGTTCCGGTATAAGAAAAAATAATTTGTGTGGTTTCATTTTTTTTACCCTAAAACCTCGATCCGTGCCACTCTGGCGATTTTTAACGAAAGCTAACACAAAACTACAACTTTTATGTACGGACATTTTTTTCAGTTACTTCTAGTTTCCGAGATATTTAAAAAAAAAAAAAACGGCATTTTCTAAAATGTTGAATTAAAAAATCCGAAAAAATTCACATAGAATGCCTTTTACTAGTACTTTGATATAACCAATTATGGGGCAGATTTGAGATGATCGAAAATAAAGTGGCTGAATTGACGGAGAATCCCTCATATATGCCTTGATTTGACGACGAAAGAAAAAATTCTCTTCATTGTCCCATCGATATCTTTATGAAAGGTTATCTGTAAAATAAAAGTCAACAATTTTTCGATATCTATACAAATGTAGCTATAGTTACGCGTAGCCGTTTTTTATTTAGGTTTTTTTTTACCAAATGCCAACCGTTTGGACATTTTTTTCTGTTTCCAAGGCCCTTTTTCTGTACTCAAGCAGTCTTTAAAAATAGTAATTATCAAATGTTAAAAACGCGTATACGTACAACCTCAGTCGCAGCGATTACAAAAATGTTTTTAAAAAAATTGAAAATCGATTGATAAGTTTATAAGTATTCGCTTGGACAAGGTCGAAAAAACTAGTTACGAGAAAAACGCGTTCAAAGTTTTCGTTCCGTGTTTCTTGATATAAAGTTATGCTTTTTTTTCTAAAATATTGATACTCACATTGAAGTATCAAGTCGTGGGCGACATGACGGTTCTTCATCTTCATGACAGTTCACAAAATAATAAGAGCCTGTACTTTATCTATTGTAAATGACGCCACACTTGTAGGGACTGAGGGCACTAACCGGTCGCGCTACCTGTTCTCACTAAATTGCCTATAACTCCGTCAATTTTCGGACTCGTGAATAAAAGTGTTGCCAACATATTTTTCAATACATGTACTTTCAAGAATTATTTTAAAAGAAATCCTTTCAAATTTTGCTTGGGGGATGTGGGAAAGCTACTGTGCAATCTCTTGCACAGTGACTTTTCCCCTTCGAGTTTAAATTAAGGGAGACTTTGTCCTTTGTGCCCACCGGGAGATGTTAGCGGCTCAACATGAGCAGCTAGAAGAAGAGGAGGGTTGCCTCTATGGACCAGGCATTGCCGATTAGCGGTAATTATAAACACATTTGTGTAAACACATTACAAAACTTTAAACGCGTTTTTCTCGAAAAGACGTTTTTAAAAATGGCTGACATTCTCCTGACCGCTGTAATTAACATATCGACCTGAAATTTGGAGAGCATACTCAGAAAATACGTCTTCACGGAATGACGGATCGTTTTTTCGATAGATAAATTTTTGCATTTATTATTTATCTTTTTATGCGAAAAAAAACGCGAAAATTCGATTTTTTTTTAAATTGCCGCCATTTTCCGAAATTTGTACTAAACGAAAAACCCATCCGTCATTCCATGACCAAAGGGTCACAGATTGATAATATGCTTAGAATTTGTGTTTCAGATCAACAAAGAGGGGGCAGTGATGTCAGCCGTTTACCTCCCGCGATTTGAGGACCTGTTTTCGCGGAGCTGCAACCGCCGCCATTTTGGTTTTTTTTTTCAAAAACATTTTTTTTTAACGTTCTGTATATCATGAATAAAAGCGAGAAAAAAACCGCACTCAACAAGCTTTACTCGTTTCCTTTAAAAACATTAAAATGTAACACCTGAAATATGGCACTCCAAGGACAAAGTCTCCCTTAAAAACTTGAACATGCCCAAATTTTGCTATTTCCGGCAGTTTTAAAATCGTGACGTAACGCAAACCTTGACCCCCCCCCCCAATTGCGTTACGTAATCCGCGTACGCCCCTAACCGGTCGATTGAAATGAGAAATCGAACATGGTGCATGGTCGTCTCTACTTACGTTCAATTTTTGGCACTTGGCGCGTTCTTCTGCAGCTTTCAGAAGCTTGAGATATTCGCCGTTTTCCGTGAACGTCGAAACTTCGGCGAGGCCTTCCTCGACGAGAGCAACAGCCATGTTGACACCCTCGACGAATAGCCAGCCGATAAAGCCGCTTCCCTTCGATTCCATCGTTTCGACTTGAATCTCCACGTCTCGCTGGAAGGTGTGTTCCTTCATGAAAGCGAAGGCTTCCTCGCCGTACTTTTCGCCCTCGATCGTGCCGCCACCGCCGCCGGGCGCCGGCCTCGATCTTCGCGGCGCTTTAACCCCAGCGAGCAGCAGCGTAATGAGGCAATTTTCCTTCGGCAAAAAGAGCTTGAGGCGGGATCCGCTCGTTACGAATTCAACGATGCCTTTGGTGCCTCGTGCTCTCTTCAACGCCGACATGTGGTACTTGGCTTTAATCGGGTCGTTCGAAAGATCCATTATCCTCTGAGGTGGCGCGTCCTTCTTCGCGTGAAGACCGTGCTGGGATTTCTCCGCCTTGTTCTCGGCTGCTAGTAGCTCGTTGTAATGAGACGAACGTTGATCGTCGTTTTGACGATATCTCACCACGGTAGCCAGACCTTTCGATACCATTGCTTCGGCGATGTTCCTACGGGAGCAAACGAACGTGCAATATCCGGACTCACTCTCGACAATATTTTCCATCGATTTACGAGGATGGGGTGAAAAGTTTCCGGCCTGACCAAGAGATGGTGCCACTAGGTCTAGTTTCGGAGCGGCGTCCTACAGTACCATTCCTACCGAGCTTGTATGTACAGTTTCAGCCCAATCGCTACGTTAGTTTGCGTTTGAGAGCACATTGCGCGAGACGCTTCCGTTGTTTTCGTAAAAATGGAAAAATTGGAAAAACGTGCTGTCATCAAATACTTCCATTTCAAAGGTTTTACACCAAAACAAATAAAAGAAGAGATGGATTCAGCACTAGGAGACTCCTCCCCATCATATTCAACTATTAAGCAGTAGGTTTCTGAATTTAAAATGGGTCGTGTGAGCACCTCTGACGAGCCTCGCTCAGGACGGCCCGTTGAAGTTACAACTTCAGAGATGATTGAAAAAATCCATAAAATAGTGTCGGAAGACCGCAGGTTGAAAGTGCACGAGATAGCTGAGACCTGTAGGATGTCAGCTGAACGTGTGCGAAATATTTTTTGCACAACCATTTGAACATGGAAAAGCTGTGTGCAAGGTGGGTGCCGCGTTTGCTAACGCTCGACCAAAAACTACTTCGAAAAACCATTTATACCGACAATTTGGCGCTGTATAGGCGTAATCCAAACGAATTTTTGCGTCGATTAATAACTGTTGATGAGACACGGGTCCACCACTACACTCCTGAAAATAAAGAACAGTCAAAACAGTGGGTTGGAAAAGGGCAACGAACCCCAAAGAAGGCAAAAACAATGTTATCGGCAAACAAGGTTATGGCTACTGTTTTTGGGATGCGAGAGGAATTATATACATTGATTACCTTGAAAAGGGTAAGACTATCACTGGTCAATACTACGCAGAGTTATTGCAACGTTTGAAGCACGAGGTGCAAATTAAACGACCTCATTTGGCGAAGAAAAAAGTTTTGTTTCATCACGATAACGCACCAGCGCATTCGTCGATTGTTGCCATGTCCAAAATCCACGAATTGAAGTTTGTATTGATGCCGCATCCTCCCTACTCTCCAGACTTAGCCCCCAGCGACTATTACCTGTTTCCTAACCTCAAAAAATGGCTTGGCGGAAAAAGACTTAAGGGGTAAGGCCACTGTAAATTTTTTGAAAAATCGATTTTTTTTTATTGGCTTAAAAAATAGTTTAAACCCTCTAGTTTAAAAATAGTTTAAATCCTTTTAACTTCTTTTTTTAATTTTTTCCAATAAAAAACTATTCGCAAAACTTTAAACGCGTTTTTCTCGAAACATGGTTTTTCAAAATGGCACGCAGCATAACTCGAACAATTTTCATTTTTTTTACTTGAAATTTTAACCAGATGTGAACATTTACATTATCTTGAGAATGTCGATCGGAATTTTCAAGAACTTTATTTATTGATTTTTTATTAACAAAAAACTTGCCGTTTTTTTCGTCAAAAATCAATTTTTTTTTCAAACGCACGCCAAATCCACAAAAATTGATACTTTTTAAAATCCGATCGACATTCTCTAGCTATAGCCCTCTAGATTAATGGTTTTTTTTTTGTTCTAGATTCAAAAGTGCACCAGTGGTGCTGCGTGCCGCGGAGCCCTGGAAGCAAAACATGTCCCGGGAAGATAGCTGTGGAACCGCCATTTTGTTTTTTTTTTACTGTAAAAAAATTTTATAATAAAGTTTAATGTATGCCCGATAACACCATTAAAAGTTTTTTTTTCAAATACCTTCAATTTCGGGAGCAAAAAATTAGTGAAAAAACCTTTTTTTTTGGGCCGTTACAGTGGCCTTACTCCTTAAGAGCAACGAAGAAGTTATCGAAGCTGTAAATCAGTATTTTGAGGAGCTTGACGAATCTACGTTTAAAACTGTTATAACTAAATTAGGACACCGTTATGAGAAATGTATCAGTGTTGATGGAGATTATGTTGAAAAATAAAGCAAAAAAAAAATTTTTTAAACATCGTTTTTCTTGGTCAGGCCGGAAACTTTTCACCCCACCCTCGTAGGCCCAATACTTACACTTTACCGACGGTCACGGTGCAACAGACTTTCTCGGGATAAGTATCTCGCGCTGGTTGAATATAATCCTCGACGACCTTGACTTGCTTCCTGATGAGCTTTTTTCGCAAAAATTCACGCGCCTCGTACATATGCGGAATATCGTATAAAGGACGAAAATCTTTGGACCTTGGCGCGTTTTTGTCCTCCGAGGCTTTTTTCTCCCTCATCGGTGGCCGAATGCTGCTCAAAAATATTTTCTTCGTTTCAAGATTTTGATTTCTTATGATTATCGAGTCGGCACTGGCGATTTCGATGACGGTCCCGGTATACTCGATCTGTGGACCCGACGGTACGAAATCTTTCCATCTGCGCAATCGTTTCTCCTTTGCTACTTTTTCGGCCATGTAGAGCTTGTCGACGCCCGATTTGATGTGATTCATCGACCAGTCGACGCAACGAGCGAAACCTTCCTTGAGCAAAAGTTCCGCGATGTTGCCTGTTGACAAGATGCGAAAATAATTACACGGGAGAGCCTTTCGACGGGTTTTTCTCAAGCCAGAGACAAGCGAACGCCTTTTGTTTACCCTTCGGATGACGAATGCTGCCGACGAAATTATTGTTGTTGGCGGACTCGAGAATAACCTCGACCTCGCGTTGGAGAAGCCGCCATTCGACGAAATACTGGGCCTCCTTGGCGTGCGGTTCGTCCGGCTCGCCGTCCGTTTTTATCTGGGGGCATCTTATGCCCGAGATCATCAGCGTTATGTGATAAAAGTCCGGCAGCAAGAGAGCCTTGACGGTCGAACCATCGCGAACGTGCTCGATTATCGCTTTGACGGGCTTGCCCCCGTATTTGTCGACAATCACGCGAGGATTTTCGACGGTCCATTTCACGTCGCGTATATGCTCCGACAATGGTTCACCCGACCATTTGCCCTTGCCCGCAGATTTCGCCGCATCTTCGAGCTCCTGCAGACGTATCAGTGCCGGACTTGGATTACGCACGCCGTCACGCTTCACCGTTGCCAGGCCCTCCGCTACCAGGGATTCGGCCACGTTCTCTCCCGTCGTGTCTGCCCGCGTACGATACATTTTTACTTGCTACATGTTGCATCAAGATATTGCCCGTACTTATCGGCGTATACATCGCAGGGTTGCGAAATTTGTAATGAAAAAGTAATGTTCGTTACTTTTTTAAAGGGGTTACCCCCACTTGCGATATTGAAAAAATCGATTTTTTTTTATTGCATTTTTTTGAAGTATGTCTGAGAATATGTCCGGAAAATTTCAAGTCGATCCGAACAGAATTGACTGAGATATGAGCGTCGAAAGAGAAGAATCCGTTGTGTAAACGATCGGCTAATTGAAACTTTAAACGCGTTTTTCTCAAAATGGCGTTTCTGAAGTCGGTGACCAAGATTACTCGAACACTAATGAACCGATCTTCTTAAAATTTTGCAGACTTATTTAATACATAAAAATGTAGTAAAAAATGGCCGTTTTTTTCGTTAAAATCGAACCATTAACTTTGACTGTCCGCCATTTTGTGAAAAATGAATATTTTTTTAAAATCCTTCGATTAAAGACTAGTTTATACTTATATTTGACTAAATCCATCCGCATTTTTTTTTCAGATGATCCACTTCGCCGCAATGTTGGTCACCGCAAACCGTGTATATAAAAACATTATTTCATTGACGGTCATTTGCCCCTAAACAATGTAATATTTGTCAATAAAAAAATTACTGAAAGTTCTTCAAGATGTGTTCTTTAAGATGGTATATTGATCGATTAAAAAAGTTTTGTAGTTTTCTTTAAAAAAATTCATGAAAAAGGACTTTTTTTTTGCGCTACAAGTGGGGGTAACGCCTTAAGGGGAGGGTTTGCACTTTTGGAAAATCGATTTTTTTTGTCTTTTCTCATGGTTAAACATTTCCAGAATATAATCCCAAAATTTCACGTCAATCGGAGCAAAAGTCTCGAAGTTATTGACTATTAGGAGTACAACTTTGCAGTGACCGTTTTACTTAGAGAGCCACTGCGGCCGAAGTAGTGGTCCTAGCTCAATAAAATAAAGTGGCATTTTAAACTAGAGGCTCTGCCAATGTAAACAATTTAAAAAAGCTAACGGATACGTGTATGCATTATAAAGTTATTGGCACTCAAACATGGCAACCTACGAGCCGAATTCTCAGCATTTGCGGGAACTGCTCCAAAGACAACAAAGGAAGGGATTTTTGCACCGGATTGTGACTGGAGATGAAAAGTGGGTTTACTACGATAATCCTAAACGCCGAAAATCATGGGGACTGCCTGTTCATATTCCGTCATCGACGCCCAAACCGAATATTCACGGATCCAAAGTGATGCTGTGTATCTGGTGGGACCAGCTGGACGTTGTGAACTATGAGCTGCTCAAACCATCCGAAACCATCACAGGGGAACTCTACCGACGTCAGTTGATGCGCTTGAGTAAGGCACTCACAGAGAAACGGCCACAATTCAACGAAAGACATGACAAGGTGATACTGCAGCATGACAATGCCCGACCCCATGTTGCAAATGTTGTGAAAAAGTACTTGGAAACGCTGAAATGGGAGGTTTTATCCCACCCGCCGTACTCTCCAGACATTGCCCCTTCCGACTATCACTTGTTCCGGTCAATGGCACACGATTTGGCTGACCAGCATTTCGGTACTTACGAAGAAGTCAAAAATTGGGTCGATTCCTGGATTGCCTCCAAGGACCAAGACTTTTATCGACGCGGGATTCGAATGCTACCTGAAAGATGGGCCGAGGTCGTAGCTAGCGACGGGCAGTACTTTGATTAAAAAATATGTACCCACTTTTTTATAATAAAGCCTTAAACTTTTGAAAAAAACGGTCACTGCAATGTTGTACGCCTAATAGATGAAAAAAATCCGCAAAAAAGTGTTTTTTTTTCACGCTGAAACCTCTACCCTCCCCTTAATGGGTAATGAAAAATTATTTTATTACCCATTACATTACATTCAGTAATGTAAAAAAATTCCATTACTCATTACATTATATTTTGTAATGTAAACAATTTCCGTTACTCGTTACATTGGATTTTGTAATGTAAAAAATGTCCATTACTCGTTACATGGTAAGGTAACAAATTTTGGCAAATATTTGTACCGAGTCGATGTATTTCAGGGCACTTTGTTTATAATATTTAAGTCGGGGGAAGACAATTTCAACCCTTATTTCAACCCCCAAACGCTTTTTTTAATACTTTTTTAAAGGTATGGAGGAAACGGGTTTGGTAACATTAAGTGGGTCAAATGACATAGGTTTGACCCAAAGAAACCCAAACAAATTAGAGTAAGCATAGAGAAAACGTATTTCAAAAATCGAATATTTTCCGGAAATATTTTTCTTTTCTTAATAAAATACCCAACCCTTATCATAAAAAACATATTTTCATACTGCAGAATAGCCCCGAACACGTGAAAAAAATTTTGCAGCCGATTAGGGCTGGAGCCCCACTTGTAAATATTTACCCAAATTTTCATTACTCATTACATTGCATTTTGTAATGTGAAACATTTTCATTACAAAATGCAATGTAATGGGTAATGGAATTTTTACATGCCAAAATTTAATGTAATGAGTAATGGAATTTGTTCACATTACTAATGTAATGTAAAAAATTTCCATTACCCATTACAAGGTAATATGGATTATTATTCGTTTCCCATCGGGTCAGATCGACCCAGTGCAAAAACCGCTGCCCCTAACGGGAAACGAATAATAATCCTCATTACATTGTAATGAGTAATGGAGATTTTTTTCATTGCATTGCATTAGTAATGTAAAAAAAATCCATTACACGTTACATTGGACTTTGTAATGTAAAAAAGGAATGGAAATTTTTCACATTACAAATTCCAATGTAATGAGTAATGAAAATGGTTTACATTACAAGGTAAATATTTACAAGTGGGACTCTAGCCTTAAGGGGAGATATACACCTAGATGGTCGAGGTCGAGGATTTGGAAGCTATGAAAATTCCGTCGACCGTAGGAGACCTACACTATGGGCCTGGTATCGATGATTCCATGTAAGTTGACAAATTTCATGATTTATTCATTCCCAAATTTTCAAACGCGTTTTTCTCAAAACCACGTTTTTCAAATCGGTATCCAAAATTTCTCGAAAACCAATGAACCGATTGCCTTGAGGTTTTCTGTGGTTATTCTATACACCATTATCTAGTACTTGTGATAGGATTTTTTTTTTCCGTTACTCAGTTTTTGTTTTATAGGCAAAATAATAACTAATTTCTGGCCCAAAAATCAGTATGTTCAAACGTCCGCCATCTTGTCATAAATCGATATTTTCAAAATCGGCTATGAGAAGTTCTAGATTATAGTATCTAATTTAATAATCTTTTTGGTTTTTTTTTCAGATTATTTTTGAAGAAACGCCAGTGAATACCGTATACGCACATTTTTTTATGACGCTCCAAAGATCATACAATATCCTTGTATATTTTTGATATTTTTAAATGAAGAAAATTAGACATATTTTTAAATGTATATACTTTGAGATAATTAAAACCAAAATCCGAAATTTCAAATAGTTTTCCTTGAAAAAATTCACAACAATGACCTTTTGTTCCTAGGTGTATATCTCCCCTTAAGGCAGGATTCTACTTTGAAACTTTGAAAAAAAAAAATTTTTTTTTTTACATTTTTCGAAAGTAAATATGTTCAAGAATGTTCGGTCAAAATTTTATAAAGTTCCAAGCAGTCTAACTATCCTTCTTCGCCTTTCGAACGCACCTACCTGAGCGCGCTATTGTGACCCGCCCGGCGCGCGGCCCAGACTCACCAAAACTTTAATCGCGTTTTTCTCGAAACGACATTTTCAAGTACCGTGGTCGTGATAACTCAAAAAGTACTGAACCGATCCTTATGAAATTTGGAACACATATTCTATATGTGTGTACCAACCGACCTAACTACAATCAACTTAAAATTTTGATTAGAACTATTTTTTTATTGCAAAAAAAGACCCAAAAAAACGCATTTTTTTCGTATTTTAGCCGCCATTTTGTTAATTTTGCACGTATATAAAATATTCTAGTTAGGTCGGTTCCTGAAGACATACTGAACATGAAACTATTTGATTTTTTTGTTTCAGACCATCCGTCGGGAAGATTTCACGACCACGGCAACGCTACCTGCTTTTCGAGGCGTTGGCTTTAAACATATTTTACGTGTACAAAAAATGAATAAAATACATTAAAATTTTTTTTTTGATGTACTTAAAGAGTGTATTTATTGAACAGTTTAAACCCCATATCGATATCTTTAATAGTATTCTCAGAAAAAATTCACGAAAATAGCGTTTTTTTCATGGTTTCAAAGTAGAATCCTGCCTTAATCGGCCCCTAAATTGTTTCCACATGTTCGGGTCTATTCTACGGTATGAGAATATGTTTTTTATGATAGGGGAGGGTTATTTCATTATGAACAAAGAAAAATATTCCCGGAAAATATTCGATTTTTGGGTAAATATTTACAAGTGGGGCTCCAGTTTTAATCCGCTCCAAATTTTTTTTCACGTGTTTGGGGCTATTCTTCAGTATGATAATATGTTTTTTATGATTGGGAAGAGGTATTTCATTGAGAAAAAAACATTCCGGATAATATTCGATTTTTGAAATACGTTTTTTGTGTGCTTACTCTAATTTGTTTGGGTTTGTTTGCATCAAATCCATGTCATTTGACCTACTTGATGTCACCAAACTCGTTTCTTCAATACCATTAAATAAAGTTGATAAAAAGCGTTTGAGGGTTGAATTAAGGGTTGAAATTGTCTGCCCCCGACTTAAATATTATAAACAAGGTGCCCTGAAATACACCGACTCTGTACAAAATTTCCAAACTCCTTTTCTAGCTGGAGCCCCACTTGTAAATATTTACCCATTGCAAAATTCAACGCAACGAGTACTGGCATTTGTTTGCATTACAAAATGTAACCCCATGAGTAATGGACATTTTTCACATTACAGAGTGTAACGTAATGGGTAACGAATTTTTTTTCCATCACAAAAAGTAACGCATTATTTGCAACCCTGATAAATCGAGCGAATGTAAACGCGGCTGTTTACCGCATCTTTACCTTTACCAAGCCAAATTGAGCCGTACGTTCGACTCGCGCTCACCGACTTTTCTTCCACGAACGTGACGTTCTCGCTGATGAGTTTTCTTCTCAGAAATTCTCTCGCTTCCCAGGCCCACGGCTCGTCTCTGGTTTCGTCCGAACTGGAACCGTCACAAAGGCAATTAAAAAATGCAATCTCGCTTTTCGACGGAAGACCGCGGGGGGCAAAAATTCGCCAGCCTTACTTGGAGTTTCCGCGGCGTCCCAATTTCGGCGCCGTTACGTTGGAGAGGCAAACTGTTTTCTCGGGCGCGGGGCCTCCGGGTCTCGGTTGGCCTCTGATGGTAATGGTATCCCCGGATACGATCTTTGAAGAAAAACACCTCAGTGTCAACCGTCAGCGCCGAAGCGTCAATAGCGGAGCAAAATCTTGCCCCGCACGCGGTTGTAAACAAAATTTTTCAACTCGTCAGCCGGCTCGACTAACGATAAGCAGACCGGAGCCTCGAGAAAAATCGGAGCAAGTTGTTTATTTCGCCATGGAGCACGAGTGATGTGACTCGCGCAGGCGAAGAGGTTAATCGTCGAGACAGCGTCATATTTTCCCGGGAGCGTTTACGAGAGAAATTAATGGACGCGTAAACGAATGAATTACGGCCAAATCAAGGAGAATTAAGATTACACGGCTGAACTGAGACGGGAGGGGGGATAGTTTTTTTGTGCCAGCTGGCTCGTCCTTCCACGCAGTACGATTCGCACATGAAAATATTATGATAACGTACGAAAAGATGATACGTGATGAGACGCGTTTTCCCGAAGGGACGTGAGGGGGAATGGTGATTTTTTGTTTAAAGATAATTCGGCAAGTTTCCGTGCAACTTACGAGCTTGACGGTACCGTGTTTGAGATCCACATGCTGCGGCTGTTGCTGCTGCTGCTGCTGTTGCTGCGGCGTGCTCATGATGCTGGCTGGCTATTTGTATCTCGTTTAAAGTGCGTATCAAATCGCAACCGCGACCACTCGGATCGTGGAATTCACTGTCTCGTTTATTTTCAACTCTGATCAACGTTTCGCACGATCGAACGTTTCTTTGATGAAGTTTAGGAATAAGACGGCATTGTTGGAAGTAATTTGTAACGCACGGTTCGCCTCGATCTCGCTCTTTACGGGGTGCACCACGTAGTCGGCACGAGCGCGATCTAACGTACGGGCTTTAAAGAAACTTTCGTTTCGGCCACGGTGGTGATGTGGCAACACGCGACACTCCACCGAGTCGACCGCCACGCGCTCTACCACACGCTTCCATCATCCCCTCCCCATTGCGCTTAACGTCCCGTCGAATCTTCTCTCACCGCGTTTACCGCAGGTTACGATCGCGTCGCTTTCATAATATTTTCAAATTTCCGTCTTTTCTCGGCTCTCTCTCTCGGGTATTTCTCGAGCTTCGCCGTAAGAAATATTACGTGCCCCTGCGCGCTCGTGTGTACACGGATCCTCCGCAGTATCAATTGCTCGCTTCAGTATTTTTCTTTTGTCGTTATGCATGTATGAAAATTGAACGCGTGTGCGTAGCTTTACTCTTCATCGTTTATTTACCGATTATGCGCTGACGGATAAGAGTTCATTGCACCTGTGCTTCCGCGCGATCATTCTGCGATATTCTCGCCGCTCGTTTACCTATCTACGCGGAAATAGTGCCAAAAATAACGCTAGCGTTTGAATAGCGCTTCGGGTAATAATGCAGTATGAGGACTTTTCTGAAAAACAGGGGGATTTTTTTTCTTCATGTTGTTTATTCCATTATAGTAAGTGACATTTCCATACGTCATGGGGTTTTGAAGCTTCCGGAAACAGGTATTACAGTCCGACCTCCGAATAAGAAACCCGGCAATAAGAAACTTTCCCCAGTTTCTCACTCGAGCGCTTCCCCCACTCCGACTCGAACGCCGAGCTCGAGATGTGCGCGAACCTCTGGTTAAGAAACCAGCCTGGAAGAGATTATTCGGGCAAAATAGAGAAATTGATGTGTGCATGCGTGCGTGAGTATGTGTGTGTGAATGTAGCTAAAAATGTACAAGTTTATTAGACATTTTTTTTATTCCTTAAAAGGATACATATATGTGTTGACAAGATTTCATATATCAGGTTGATAAAAAAGTTTTGGCGCAATAATTTCAATATAATTTATTTATTTATATATCTTATACAAAACATTTCTAATCAACAATATATTCGCCATCGGTTTCTATGACACTCGACCATCTAGTTGGCAGCTCATTTATTCCCTTTGCCCAAAACTGCAGCGGCTGGAACTCAAAGAAATTTGAAATATCCCTTCTGAGATCGTCGACGTTTTTGAAAGTTTTGTTTCTCAAATATGCCTTCAAATGTCTGAACAAATGGCAGTCAGATGGCGCGATGTCGGGAGAGTATGGTGGGTGAGAAACGGTATTCCAGTGAAGCTCAGTGATTGTTTTGTGGGTTTCCTTTGCGACATAGGGTCTCGCGTTGTCGTGGAGAAGGTGCACAGTCGCGCGTCTTGGCCGTTTTTTTCTTATAGCTTTTGCCAATTCCTGGAGATTCTCGATGTATCGTGTAGAGGAGATCGTCTTACCTACAGGGAGAAAATATTTTCTCCCTTTGCTTCCCAGAAACAGCACAACAAAACCTTTTGTGAGTGACGATCAGATTTCGGTTGGTGTGGCGGCAGGGGCGGATTTCCCTATAGGCCGACTAGGCCCGGGCCTAGGGCGGCAAAATTTAGAGGGCGGCAAAACTTGGTGGGATTTTTTTTTCAGTAATCGTGTCTTTCGCCTCCCGCTCCTTCGCGTAGGCGATATTCGGAAAAAAATTATAATAAAAAAAGCGGCCCTGATGAGTAGGTGCACAATCACAAAAAAAGAGTACGAATAAATGACATTCTGGAAATAAGTATTAGTTTTCGTACATGGTGGAGAAGTGGAAGAGTCGTTCCCAGGATCCGTCATATTCCCATCGCACGCCGCCCGCAGGCCTTCTAAAAAACGCCTTCAATTTGTTAATTTCTTAAATCATATCAACTTGTTTCTCAACCGTTTTTCAGCTTGCTTTCTGTACACGACGAGAAGCATATCAGCAATTTCATAATAAATTCTCGTTTCTCACAAATCTGACGGTCCTAAGCCCAGCTGAAGTAGAAGAGAAAGCAACAGCGTTAAAAAAGATTTACTCTTCTGATCTCGAAGAGGGTTTTGTTGAAGAGTGCCAACATTTTCGCTGCCAGTGTTTTTCGAGCCGAAGCCAAACCGACACGCCGATGACATTATTGAAATGGCTTCATGATCAGGATCTACACAGCATTTATCCTAACGTTGATATAGCTCTACGTATGTGTGTTTGTATCCCGATTACGAACTGTTCCGGTGAACGCAGCTTCTCGTGTTTGCGGCGGGTGAAAAATTATTTGCGCTCGAAAATGAACGAGGACAGGTTGAACGCTCTGGCTATCCTCTGCATCGAATCACAATTGCTACGGTCTTTGGATTGTGATGATTTGATAAACAAATTCGCTGCCCAGAAAGCTAGACAAAAGACAATTTGTGAATAACGATTCATTGTATAGTATCTGCGAAACACTGATTGAGATAATTTTATCATTTACTGACTTTCGTTGTTTTTATTTTTATTTCATTCCTATACTTCAATTAATTTTTCGTGCTTTACGGCGAGTAGGGGGGGGGGGTGGCAATCTTTCATATGCCTAGGGCGACCAACGGATCAAATCCGCCCCTGTGTGGCGGTTTTTCTCCGATAGGAAGACAGTAGGCTAAACGCGTTCTGTTATCATACAAGAGCCAGCTTTCATCTCCCGTCACAAGATCTTCTAAAAACTCCTTGCGATGGTGGCAAAGTAGGAGAGACTGGCAGATTGTCACGCGACAGTTCTTATTGTCGTCGGTGAGACGGTGTGGTATCCATCGAGCTAGAACCTTCCTGTATCCCAAGTTGTGTAAGTGATGGACTATTGACGGTTGGGTGCAGCCTAGTTCTCTTGCTAGCTCGTGCGTACTTGCTGCCGGTTTTTCTTTGATGCAGCGGAGTAATGCTTCATCATCGATGGTCGACGGTCGTCCGAAACGTTCCTTATCTTCAAGGCTTGTGTCTCCAGATTTAAAACGATTGAACCAACCCTGGACTGTTCGATGAGAAACTACGTTCACGCTGAATGCATCCTGTATATTTTTAGCAGTTGTGCTTGCGTTCGTGTCGCGCCGCCACTCGTAAAAAATGATCGCTCGAAGTTGCTCCTGCGAGATCGAAGCCATTTCTGTCCACTAGAACGCGCGCTCGCCCTTTTATACCCTGTCACGCGGAAGAGTAGATAACATTCTAGAATATTCTCGACATAGCTCGATGTCATAATGCGTCACGTAAAGACATTTTAAAAATTTTTGCGACAGAAATTTTTTATCAATCTAATAAAATAAAAATAAAGATAAGGATGTTTAAAGATTTTCATATAAAAGAGCAAAAGTTTTCGCGACGTAAAGAAAAGCGTTTTCGTCTTGTTGCGTATTATTTTGATCCGCAACGCACTCAATTGACGGTGGAATATTTTTGAGAGAGTCGAACTGTGCCATTGAAGATGTATCCTCAGAGATATTGACTTCATCTTTTATATATAAATGGGATAAAAAATATGGACATAAAGCTCTTTGTTTAAATTATCACTTTGTGGCGCAGATTCTGCAATATTTTATTCGACTTGTATACTACAGTCTGGTCTCTTACGCTCCTTTACAGTTTCGGACATTTTATAACAGTTAATAGTTATTCAGATACAGTAGCACACAATAATATTTAATAGTATGTATATTAACGTGAAACAAAAATTCCCTAAATAAATGTCCACGCGCAGTCGAAAACGTTTTTGCATGGGCGATGTGAATACTAAGTTGCAACTCGTTGGAGCAAGTTTCTTGTTGAGAGGATCGCATGAGGAAAAGAGTGAGACAGACAGCGGTAGCGAGCGCGTAGCGCGCGCCTGGTGGTGGTATGCGATTTATAAGAAAAACTCTTCCCCTTGGGGGCTTTCGGTTTCCTATTCGGAGGTCGGATTGTATTTCGACGCTTCGCTAAACAGCTACGTGTTCCTTATAGATAGTAGGGGTGTGCGGGTACCCGAATCACTCGGGTACCCGACGGCTTACATTTTTGCATTACCCGCCACTATCGGATACCCGAATTTGGTAATCGGGTACTCTCAAATTTTTGATACACGTAAACGTCGAGTACCCTTAAACTTCGAATATTCGTAAACGACTGGGAGATCCGTATCTATTATTTATATTTATTTTTAATTTTTATTTAGGTGTATCGACCAAATAATGGCAGAAAACGAAAACTCGACGGCGATAAAACGAATAAATGATAATACTGTAAAAAATCTTTTTTCGTCTCACTTTTCTATCCTGTGTGTGTGTGTGTGTACGTACGTGCGGGTATGTGTGTATGTCTGTTAGGGTGGAGTGAAAACGGTCACTTTTGGCGGATCGTATCGTAATAGCGCGGGAAAATTGCGTTTTGGCATCACTAAAAAATGTGCCAAAGGAAAAAATGTACAATAAATATCTTCTGTTCCGGCGAACGCCTTAAAGTTTAGAATTTTTTAACGTGGCTTTTAAATGGAGAAAAAACCCAAAAAGACCAAGATTCAACGCCTTGCGTTTATTCGAAGTGAGAAGAATGTAGCTTCCATTTGACATTTTAAAATTGAAAATATCTTGATTGGTTTCAGAGATATAAGCGCTTGAAGAACAAGTTTTACCTGGATAAAAATTAAAAAATGACAAAAAATTAAATTAACGAATCGCGAATTAAAGAAGAATGAATCGCCGAAATTACCAGTTAGCACTAGACAGAATTAATGAAAATTCGACGAAGAATCTTGCTTTTATTCAGTTTTTCGACATTAAAATATCTCGATATTTTCTGAAATGCGAGTGTCTTAAAAGAAGTTTGCCGGAAAAAAATTGTAAATATATACATAACAAAAATACTAAAGTTATTAAATAAATTATTTGTATTTCTTATGAACGCCAATCTATCGGCGAAGGGTAGAGAACATAAAGCTGGAGTCTATTTCGTCCGTTTTGGTACGTTTCCGTGGCGCTATCTATACCATGAAACGAAATTTTGGGTAATTATGCAGTTTGGCGCCTTTTCCGAAAAACGACGGGAAATTTTTTTTTTCGCCATGGGCTTGTTTATTCCATCATAACAAATGATATTTCGTCGGGGGAGGCTGACATTTCCCATAAACTCCATAAGTTATGGGGTTTTGAAGTTTGAGATTTTTAATTTTTTTTTTGTTGGGAATGCGTTTGCGTGTGCATGTGTGTATATGTGTGTTTAGTAAACAGTCGAAATACGTTCAAAATTTCACACACGCACGCCGAAATACGTTCACACACGCACATCGAAATACGTTCAAACATACACACGCACGCACATATAGCAAAACAAATCTACACACAGTACATTCGACGATTTCCAGACTCATTTTCAAAATAACACACACACACACACACACACACACACACACGCACGCACGCACGCACGCACGCACGCACGCACGCACACACACACACACACACACACACACACACACACACACACACACACACACACACACACACACACACACACACAAACGCTGTTGGTAGAACAATTATGGAAAATAGACTTTTTTTCTTTTAAAAATCTCTTTCCAGTATCTTGGGGGGGCTCCGCCCCCTCCACCCCCGCAGAGGCGCTGCCCCTTCACCCGTCGGGGGGGTTTCACCCCCCCCCCAACCCCCCCAGAGGGTGCGTTGGATAGTGGATTTGAGTTGAAAGTCGTTCCAGAGCCGACACACACTGCCAAAATGCATGAAAATGCCCTATTCCATCATGTGTTTTCTCAAACTTGAAAACCCCATAACTCATGGTAATTATGGAAAATGTCAGCCTCCCCCGACGAAATATCATTAGTTAGGACTAATAGAGGCAGTTTGTGGCGAAAAAAAAATTTTCCCGCCGTTTTTCGGAAAAGGCGCCAAACTGCATAATTACCAAATTTTGTTCCGGCAACACGACTTATCGAGTACCCGATGTGAGACGAGTACTCAAAAAACTCGGGTACCCGATCGGATCATAGTCTAATTACCCGACAAATTCTGCTACCCGCACACCCCTAATAGATAGTGTATTATGAAGGTAACAATGTATATGTTTTGATTTCGGTGACCACAACTGTCCTGTTTCCGGAAACAGGTAATATTTCGACGCCTCTTGTTTATTATCGCTAAACAGCTACCTGTTTCCTGATAGATAGTGTATTATGAAGGTAGCAATGTATATATTCTGGAACGATGAGATATGTTTTGATTTCAGTGACCGCAACTGCCCTCTCTCACACTACTTGTATTTCTGTTACTTCCCGAAGGACCGCAAAGAAAACAGGAACAGCTCAATCTCGATTATATCGTGAATAATAAAACACCTTTCTTTCGAAATGAATTGTACCAATTGCTCGTATGGATTACGCCAATTTCATCGATTGTGTGAAGATTCTGAACAATTTATGCAATGCCTGCAAGCCCACGACGTTTTGTTTCGCACTTTGAAGTGTCCAACTTGTCGGGAACTAGCTCAGTGGAACGCGAGAGGTTTGGGTTTGTGTGAGTTTGTTTGGGTTGAAGGAAGCCAGGGTGGGTTGAAGGAGCCATGAAGGAAGAATAGAAATTTCGACACTTTTCGACATCGTCTTATTCAAGATTTTCATCGGCTCTTATTAAGGCCAGAAAAATTACCAACGTAGTACAATTGTATAATACTTCATACTCCCCCATATAGGCGTCGAAATATTTAAAAATTCCCTATTTTATCACGTGTTTCCGGAAACTTCAAAACCCCATAACTTATGGAATTAATGGAAAATGTCAGCCTCCCCCGACGGAATATCACTCATTATGATGGAATACACCAGTTCACGGTGAAACAAGAACTTCCCGTCGCTTTTCGGAAAAGTCCTCATACTGCATAATTGCGGCGCTTCGCAAACGCGTACCTTACCGACTTCTCACTGGATTCGCTATGATTTTACGAACAAATTTGGAAATTAAAAACAATTTTTATCGCCCAGTCATTATTTTTGTTTGTAACCTGAAAAAATCAAGAACGCGATCTCGGCGAAAAAAGGATTTTGCGAATTATAATCAAGAGCCGAGTTTTTCTCAAAATCCGGAATATAGATAGAACATACAGAGGAATCGAATAAACAAATTATACTCGTATGAAGGGGGTTGCAGAGATATCATACTCGAATCCTTTTAGTATTCGAGTAGTAAACTAATACCAAATACACGTCAGATGGATATTCGTTCGGAAAATAAACAATTAATCCAATTGGATTCAGTATTCGTTCCGAAACTGAATAATGAATCCTACTGGATTCAGTATTCATTTCAAAATGAATAATAAATTCAGTTGAATTCAGTATTCATTCAAAAATGAATATTGAATCAAACTGAATTCAGTATTCATTTCAACATAAGCAACGAATCCAACTCGATTCAGTATTCATTCCGTCTTCGGATATCATCAAATTGAATAATCTGGAAAAATTGACAGAAAACATGTTTATTCTGTTGAAACATTATCGTCCGATTACATTATACAGGGTGTCCAATAGGAAGTTGCTAAAACTAAATAAGTGTCTTTTCTCTCCATGAATTCAATAGGGGTCCCTTTTTCTCAGGCGCATACCTGAGGCCCCGCAGTTTTATTCCAGCCGTGGTTGAAGCAAGTACGCGCGCGTCAAAATGAGTGAGCTCACCACGGAAGGAAAAGTATATCTTGTTGAGTGCTTCTTCTCAAGGGGAAAAATTTATAGTAATGCGTATAGAGGGTTTCGTACTAAGTTTGGAACTCATAGAGTTGCCAGCGAAAACACTCTGGAAAGGTAAGAATATAATATTTATTCATATTCATCTATCACACAAATTGTGTTTTAATTCAATTAAACTGCATTGAAGTAATTTTACGTTAATTTTTGTAGGATAATCGATAACTTCGTGAAGTATGGTACACTCCAGGACCGTAGACACGAGTTGCCAGGTCCATCTGTTACGGTGACTACACCAGAGAAGATCAACGAAGTTGAGAATTATTTCAAACAAAATCCAAATGATTCGATTCGGAAAGCTGCTCAAGCATTAAAAATAACCAAATCATCATTACACAACATTTTGAAATATTTTTAAAAGTTTCATCCGTGTAAAATAAGCACTCATCAATTGTTACCTGAATATGCCATGACGAAGCGCATCGAATTTTGTAACACTATTACGGGAATGTTTGAAGCCGAAGAACTTAATGAGAAATTGATTATTTATTTCGATGACGCACATTTTCGGATGAATGGGTACGTAAACAAGCAAAATTACCGGTTTTGGGGAACGGAAAATCCCAACATATCGCTAGCGAAGTCCCTTCATCCACAGAAAGTAACGGCATGGGCAGCGATTTCAGTAAAAGGAATTTATTTGCAATTCTTGGAATCTACGGTAACAGTAGAGAGTTACAAACAGCTTTTGGAAACGAAATTCTTCCCTTATGCAAAAAAGAGGGGACTGGTTAACAATGTTTACTTTATGCAAGATGGAGCGACGCCGCACCGGACTCATGAGGTGTTTGAAGCTATTCATCGCGTATATGGGACTCGAGTAATCGGGGTACCCTAAATTTGCTCAAGGCGGACTAGAATGACCTCCGTACTCACCGGACCTGAACCCTTGTGATTTTTTCTTGTGGGGCTACATTAAAGATCATTGTTAGGCTAAAAACCCCAGCACAGTAGAAGAACTGATCGCGGCCATCCAGGAAGTGGTTCGCGGCATTACGAACGATATGTTGGTTACAGTTTTTCACAGTTTTCAAAAGAAAATTGATTTTTGTGCACAATCTAACGGTTCGCACTTCGAAAATATCTATCATCAATCACTGAATTTTTTCGTTATTTTTATAAGATGTAATAAATTGTCATAAAAAATATTTGACTGGGTTTTATATATGTGCGTTTAAATCTGCAGAGTTTCCTCTATTTAAAGCAATTTGGCTTTTCTGATTCTGTGCACGTGTTTTAAAATGACAGTCGATTAGTTTCAGCAACTTCCTATTGGAGACCCTGTATTTATCCAAGGAAAATCGCGCTCTTAGTATCTAGTAGCTGAAGAAATGGGGGTAGAAATGGGACATTATATTTATCCCATTTCCATTGTCCATTTTTCCAGATTATTCAATTTGATGATATCCGAATACGGAATGAATACTGAATCGAGTTGGATTTATTACTTATGTCGACATTAATACTGAATTCAGTTAGATTCATTATTCATTTCAAAATAAATACTGAAT
The DNA here is from genome assembly GCA_964007375.1 of Ophion obscuratus. Classification (NCBI taxonomy): domain Eukaryota; kingdom Metazoa; phylum Arthropoda; class Insecta; order Hymenoptera; family Ichneumonidae; genus Ophion; species Ophion obscuratus. The sequence continues at coordinate 68,844,940 of OZ023313.1, read as the reverse complement.
CCAGTAGGATTCATAATTTATTTTCGGAATGAACACTGGATCCAGTAGGATTCAATATTAATTTCAAAATGAATACTGAATCCAGTTGGATTCATCATTCATTTCAAAATAAATACTGAATCCAGTAGGATTCATAATTTATTTTCGGAATGAATACTGAATCCAGTGAGATTCTTTATTCATTTTCGGAACGAATTTTGAATAACTTTCTTTATTATTCATGAATTAAAAAAAAAAAGTCGAATATGCCCAACCCTGCGGCGTTGTGTATGATTTCAGACAAGAATTGATCGGTCAGTATACGATAACACGAATGAGCCCGATTTTTTTTGCTATCGTTTTTATTTCTATGTGTGTAAATATACGTACAGCATTCAATGTTGCTTCATCAGAGTTACATCGTATTATATACAGATTGAATATATTTCCATCTATCGATTAATCCGATCGACGCCAGATGGAACGGCGGATCGTAGCATATATATATATATATATATATATATATATATATATATATATATATATATATCGTCTGAATAGTTTATTGTTGCTTTTCAGATCATTGCGGACGCGATGACGCGAGTATTTTACGCGCTTGGGTTTGTTTTTTCCGGGGGATAGGGCAGAAATACGAACGAGGGGTTGAAACGAAATGAATGATGACGTAGAACTTACGGGAATTGTAAAAGTTTCCGGCTGCGGAGAACGCCCACGAAAAGTCGTTTATGAGCGTAGAATACATTCGTGAAGATAATATTCAATCTGGCAAAGTGAGAGGGCATTTATTACCCTATAATCCAGCGTCGAGAGGAGCGAGAAAAATGAAAACAGGCCCGCGCGTCGCGGTTAATCGTTTGGTGTAGAAATTCATCATTGTGCAAATGAAGCGTCGCGAGAATGCGACACGGCTAATTATTCATTCGGCACGTCAATAATCCTGCGCAGAGTCGTAATTGTTGTACGGGGGTTGTTCCGGTCGACCTTCGGGAATTCTATACTTCTCTTCGGCCTCGTCATTCTCGTCTTCGTACTTGACGTTCGCGAAATACGAGGTGGAGGTTGAGAAGGTGTTATTGTAATCCGGATAATCTGAAAAGAGGGAAAAAAAAATGGTAAATTATCGGAGTCGGGGTGAAAATGAAGGAAAGGAAATGACGAGCGTACCGTCCATCGGTTCCTCCTTGATTCGAATTTCCTTGGTATCCTCGTCGGTACGGTCACCCCGGTCTTTGCGATCTCGTCGCTCGCGATCGCGATCCCGTTTCTCGCGCTTACGCTCCCGATCGCGATCGCTCCTCTCGTTGCTCCTCGAGTGTCGGCGTTTGCGGTCCCTGTCGCGATCGCGATCGCGATCTCTTCGCTCTCGGGGTCTCTCCTCACGCTGGATCTCCTCGATTTCGGGCTCCGGTGCTCGATCGCGACTTCTGCGTCTCTTGCGATCTCTCGATCTGCTGCGACTGCGACGGGACTTTCGATCTCTCGATCTTCTGCGCTCTCGGTCGGTGCGATCCCGGTCCCTGTAAAACGAGACACCACGTTGAGGGGAGGGCGGAGGTTTGCACTTTTGAAAAATCGATTTTTTTTTCGTCTTTTCTCATAGTTGAACATTTCAAGAATATAATCCCAAAATTTCAAGTCAATCGGAACAAAACTCTCGAAGTTATTGACTATTTAGTCCGGCTCCTCTAACACTGTAGCTCTGACTTCTCTAAACTTCAAACGCGTTTTTCTCGAAACCACTTTTTCAAAGTCCGTGTTCACTGCCATTTGAAAACTACATGACCGATTTATTTCAAACTTGGTACACACTTTCTACATACAAAATACCTCCCCCCAACGGTTAGTTTGAGATTTTTTTTACATTGAGGGCATTTTCCACCCCCAAAATGGCGGAATTTTTCGTGAAAAATAGCACCTTTCACTTTACATGACTACCAAAAATTTAGAAATGAAAAAAAAAATTATCAAAGACCGTTGGGGGGAGGATTTGATGATACTTTGACTAAATTTTAATGGTACTTGATTTCCGATAATTTCTAGCTGAGATACAGTGAACACCGCAAATCGTGTTTTTCCAAAGGCGTTCTTGGAAAAGCTTTGTCACCGGCTTGTTTGTGGATATTTTCGCGTACAAATTCCATGGAATGTTTTTGAAATGACACTCAAGAATGTACAAAAGGTTTCAATACATTTACTCTATCCGTATAGATGAAAAAAATTCGCATAAGTGTTTTTTTTCACGCTGAAACCCCTACCAGGGTGTCTAATTTTGACCAGAACTGAAATTGCATGACATTTAAGGATTTTTAAGGGGTTACCCCCACTTGCGATTTTGACAAAATCGATTTTTTTATTGCATTTTTTTGAAGTATAAGTATCTGAGAATATGTCCTGAAAATTTCAAGTTGATCCGAACAAAATTGACTGAGATATGAGCGTTGAAAGAGGAGAATCCGTTCTTCGTGTAAGCTGAAATTGAAACTTTAAACGCGTTTTTCTCAAAATGGCATTTCTGAAGTCGGTGACCAAGATTACTCGAACACTAATGAACCGATCTTCTTGAAATTTTGCAGGTTTACTTAATACATAAAAATGTAGTCTTTAATCGTTCGAATTTTTTTCGTTAAAATCGAACCATTAACTTTGACTGTCCGCCATTTTGTGAAAAATGAATATTTTTTAAAATCCTTCGATTAAAGACTAGTTTATACGTATATTTGACTAAATCCATCCGCATTTTTTTTTCAGATGATCCACTTCGCCGCAATGTTGGTCACCGCAAACCGTGTATATAAAAACATTTCATTGACGGCCATTTGCCACTAAACAATGTAATATTTTTCAATAAAAAAATTACTGAAAGTTCTTCAAGATGTGTTCTTTAAGATGGTATATTGATCGATTGAAAAAGTTTTGTAGTTTTCTTTTAAAAAATTCATGAAAAAGGCCTTTTTTGCGCTACATGTGGGGGTAAGGCCTTAAGGCAAAGAATGTCGATTTTTTCATGACTCTTAGTATGACTTTCTGGCATAGAAGTATACTTAATGGTTCTACAGTGCGACCTATTTTCTAAATTTTTATATTTTTATCTTGCTCTTTCAAACAGATGTGTGTTGTATGCCAATAAAAAGTATACGAAATAAACGAAAAGTCACCAAACTGTAGGATTCCATATGTAGTAAAAAATGTGAGACGAACATAATTTCAAGATTGCTGTAAAGAAATATATTTTCGGGACATCTAGAAAAATATTACATACATTTAGGAACTTTAAGTAATATCATCTAGTCGCTTTACACGAATAACAAAGAAAAACTAATATATGTTGAGATAACGCTTCATTTTCTTTTACTTTTTTCTATTTTATTTTCTATCGATTCGATATTCGTTTCTCTATCGACAAGTACGACAAAGTTAGTTCATATTGGATATAGACTCAACGATAATTTAGTAGGGTATAATAATTCAGGTAGACTGGTAATTTTTCATGACATTTCATGACTTTTTCAGGGTCGAGTGTAATTTCATGACATTTAAGATTTTTCATGACTTTTCAGGTCGGTAGACACCCTGCCTACCCTCCCGTTAAGGGGCTATACCAGTGTGACACTTTTAAAAAATCGATTTTATGCCTTTTTCGACAGTTTAAACTTTCAAGAATATCGTGTAAAAATTTCAAGGCCGTATCTCTAATCATGTTATGTTGCAAAAATCGATAATTAAATCTTTAAACGCGTTTTTCTCGATATGAGATTTTTCAAGTTTGCTGACATTGTAACCCAAAGAGAAATTATCCGATTGACTTGAAATTTAAACTGAGTACTCTTGAATATATTTACTCTACAATGACGTAGGATATTTTTGATTGGATGAACATTGACGATTTGGCATTGGAAAAAACGACCATTTTATAGGCAAGAAAACAGACTTTTTTTCATAACTACGCCATTTTGTTAGATTTTTATGTTTTTCGTAAATTCTAAGTCATTGTACAGGAAATACCGTCCAGTTTAACATTTTTTCCTTTTTCGGTTTCAGCTACTTAATCGGCCGGAATCATGTCACCAGTGGAGGATCTTTTTTTTGGCGCTTCCGAAGGCAGCGTATGAGTTGCTTGGATATCAATATTTTTCGATGAAAAAAATGATGGAATACAGGTCAAATATAGCCAAATATATTCTTAATCCTCCGTCTGTACACTGGGTGTTTGAAGACCAAACCAAATTTTCAAATCGAATATCTCTGGATTTTGGAAAGGGAGTCGGGTCCCGTCCGTAAAAAAACTAGGTAGCGGGGGTAAGTCGTACCCACAGGGGCGCTACGATCGAACATTTTGTGTCTGAACAGCAGGAAGCGAAAGTCTCGAGCGTGCCGTAGAAGACCCAGTGTACAGACCGCGACGGTATTTCGTGTAAGTAAGTAAAATTAAATTTATGCTCTTTTTCGACTTTTATAATAATTTTAACCTTCCTGAATTAATTTTTATCGCATGTATATGTATTAGACTAATTAAAAAGCGACAATTTTTTCTTTCGAAATTCCCTATTTAAAATCAAGTAATTAACAAACTGCGCGAAACTAAAATGAAGATACGCAAAAGATGCTCAATATGTCCTTACACAGACGATAAGAAAACAATGTTTTGCTGTGCACTGTGTGGTGTGCCCGTGTGCGAAGAACATCGCACGTGTTTGTGTATCCTGTGCGCGAACAAAAATTTCCCGCAATAATACTGCATCTTTTTTCATTGTATTCACTTAATTATTTGTATTTATTTCATTACTACGATTTGTAATAAAAAACATTTGGATTGGTAATTAAAAAAAAAAAAAAAAAAAAAAACTAAAAATAAACCGAAAAATATTGTTTTCTCTGATCTTTTTATATAAAAAAAAGCGACCTTTTCGGTAGTCCAATAAATATACTTTTTGAAAGCAGCACATTGACTGTATTTTTCCCCTAATAGTAAATTTTTATTTAGCTATACAACTCCGAAAGAATTTCATTTTTACATGAAATTTTGTCTTAGTTATGATTTTTTTTATGAAAATCGATTTTTTCACCATTTTTGGTAAAATGTATTGTTGTAAAAAAATTTATTTACAATAAATGGGTAAATAAATGATTGGATCGTGGAAAGAAATGTTGTAAAAGTAATTCAGAATTCCTTCAGATTTTTTTGACGTTTTTTTTCTTGGAAAAAACATTAGCAGGACTTTTACGACCCAGTGTACAGACGGTGTCCCAAAATTTAAGTGTACAGACGCAGGGTTAATTTTCCGGAACATTTAATTGAGTACTTGTCTTCTAAAAAAATCTCGAAAATCACTCAAAATTCAGCGTTCTTAAGGAGAGATATACACCTAGATGGTCGAGAATTTAGAAGCTCATTCCGTCGACCGTAGATTACCCATTATCTAGTACTTGTCATAGGATATTTTTCCGTTACTTAGTTTTTGTTTTATAGGAAAAATAATAACTAATTTTTGGCCCAAAAATCACTATTTATGTTCAAACGTCCGCCATTTTGTCATAAATCGATATTTTCAAAATCGGCTATGACAATTACTAGATCTAATTTAATTAAGTATGTAATTTATTATTTATTTTTAGTATTAATTAGTTGTTTTATTTTTATTTTTAATATTAATTAGTATAATAAATTAAGTATCTAATTTATTATTTATTTTATCATTAAGTATCTAATTTAATAATCGTTTTGGTTTTTTTTCAGATGATTCTTGAAGAAACGCCAGTGGGTACCGTATACGCAGATTTATTTACGACGCTCCAAGGATCATACAGTATCCTTGTATATTTTTGATATTTTTAAATAAAGAAAATTAAACATATTTTTGAATGTATATAGTTTTAGATAATGAAAACCCCAATCCGAAATTTCAAATAGTTTTCCTTGAAAATATTTACAAAAATGAACTTTTTTCTGGCTCCTGGGTGTATATCTCCTCTTGACACTATTTTGTTGACGATTTGATCGATTTATCGGAAAGAAAGAACGCGACTCGGGTAACTCACCGTTCTCGATCGAGACCACGACCGGATGCCTCTCTCTCGCGTTCCAGCCGATATCGTTCGCGTTCCCGCTCATTGTCCTCTCTACCGGAGTGCTTTATATTGACATCGGGACCACCGCGCCTGGTGCCGCCCAGGCCACCGCCGAGTCTCCGTGGCAGCCATCCCTTCACCGTTCTCGCACGTTCCACATCGACCAATACTCTTCGACCATCTATTTTCTTACCATCCGCGTGCTTATACGCAGCTAGAATTACCGAATTTTACAAATGTCATTCCGTCGCGCACTTTACACACCTTCTTCCTAAACGGGTTATTGTCATTTGGTCGTTCCAACTATCGACCTTTCGCCTCTAGGCACTATGTACATCCCGTCTCTTGGAACTCGATACATTTGTCGCTCGAGAAACAACTATTTTATCTTGTTTCGAGAAAAAAAAAATACGTTTAACCAGAGCAGGGGAATAAACGATTGCGCGTTTTCCCCTCTCAAGCCATCCGCCCCTTTACTTCTCGAGCGGTTATTCGTTATTATTTGTCAAACGCGAGTTTAATGGGCGCTTTTCGATAAAGGGGCCGTCCATATATTACGTCATTCTAAATTTGGGGGGGGGGGGGGAGGTTTGTCTGCGGATGACGGTAAATGATGGATGATGGGGGGGGGGGGGGGGGCGTTTCGAAATTGACGTCATTCTTGTGATACCAGTTAATTCAAAATGTACAATAGTATATTGTACAACTAGAGTGGTTTCCCCGCATGAGTGATGAAAAATATTTTGCAAGTACCTAATGGTATTAATTATTGAACTCATTATTTATTTATTTATTACACAAGGTTTGTCTACATTATATTCGAGAACTTCAAATAACAGCATACCTATGAAAATAGTTCGATCGAGCCAAAATGAATATGGGGAGGATACGGAGATATTACCCGTGATCCAGGATTTGCAAGAATGGGTGAAAACTCCGTGGGAGCTATCCAAAGAAAACTGAAGAATAGGGAAGAATAATATTATTATATTAATGAAAATTGCCAAAGTACAAAATAATAAAAGATGATTCTATAACAAAATGTGGGAGCTATCCAAAGAAAACTAAATAATAGGGAAGAATAATATTATTATATTAATAAACATTGCCAAAGTACAAAATAATAAAAGATGATTCTATAACAAAATGTTTTAATGTTACCCAATTTTTCTCAAATCCGCAAATGTTTTAATTTTGCCAAACTGGTAATGACGTCAGTTTTGCGAGAGGGGGGGGGTCATTAGGAAATGACGATAGGATGATTGTAGGGGGGGGGGGGGTCGAAAATCAGCAAAAATCGATGACGTAATATATGGACGGCCCCAAACTACTTTTATCCTTCTGGCAAAATTTCTTGGGCAAAGTTTGCTCTGCTGCGATTGTCAAGGGGTACGGCCACAGTAGAATTGTCAAAAAATCGATTTTTTTTTCGCTAAAACTACTATTCGAATAAGTTACGATTTATAGCAAGAACATTTTTTTCGCCGACTTTGAGCGTACAACGTAAGCCCACCTCTGGCTCGGCCATGGAGTACCTAAAACTTTTAACGCGTTTTTTTTCGAAACAGCTTTTTTTTCAATTGGCGTGCCAACTTTTCAACAATTTTCACTCGATTTACTTCAAATTTACAAGTTATGTTCCTAATTGCATTTCGCAGAGAAGTACGTACGGAATTTCTGACTAATCGAAAACTTTTCATTGTATGAGCAATTTTATACGAAATTTTTCACTGAAAATTCATTCAAATACCTACAACTTTTGAATGAAACAATCTTTTTTAAATTCCGTACGTACTTCTCTAGGTATTCTAATGTAGATTGACGAGAACTTTTGTTTTTTGTTCTGGGTAAAAAATTGTGGATGCCAAATGTTACGGCGTGGAGCGCCTAAAAAAAAAAGATAGAAAATATTAGTAGTCGGCCATTTTGTACGTCGAAGAAAAAATTTCTAACAGCTTGATATTCATACTGAGTAGATGTGTAATTAATTTTAAGAGTGAATAACTTTTTCATACGAAAAAGAAATTGTTACATTCGCACATGATTTCACACCCGTTACTGTGGCCTAACCCCTTCATCGGGCATCAACGTTGTTCTCCGGAACAGCTGCGCGCTTTAGCTCTTATACCAAATGGCCAATTTTCGTCACTCAACATTTCGTTGCTCGAGAGGTAGAAAGACCGAATTATTTTTCGCGTATACCGTCACAACACCCAATAGACGGATTCAACGTGAAAGTCTCCACGAATAAAAGCACAGCTGCAATTTCAACTCGTAACTCGCCACAAATTAATTACCGCCAAATTTAGACGAATTCGGAAAGAACTTTGCTCTCCGTGACTCGGACTAAGCTTGGGAAACGCTGCGAGCAACGAAATTCACGATCACCTCGAATCGGTGAGTTTCGAATTTCGCGGATATCGATAAACTTTCGATCGTCACGGACCGTGGGTATGTAATAATCTTAAGTCTAATATTGCTGCTTTTCAAGATTGATAAAACTGATGAAAAAAAAAAAGATCAAAAGAGTCAAGATGATATAGCAATATGTACAAAAAATACCTACCGCGGCTACTTACGTACGGAAGTTAACACAAAGCTTTAGAAGTACTTTTTATATTCGTGATAATGAACTTGTAAGTGAGACGCGGGGATAGAGTAGGCCAGCGCGTACGCTATGCATTGGAAAGGTGACCCAGTCTTCGTACGAATCTCCAAAGCCGTATAGTATCTCGATTTTCTCTCATTTTTTACCTGGTGCGCTTTTTTTTTACTTTTTTTTCTGTTTACTTACAACCAGACCGTGCGCATTTCAATAATTTTCCTTGTAATACCATTTACACTTGACTCTAACATTATATTAAACTTAAATGCTCCGACAAACTTTTTCATTGTGTGCTGTCTCTCTTTGCTCTTTCTCTACGTGTTGTGAAATGCCATTTTCTCACCGAAACATGCTTCTCGTCCACACACGAGCACGCCACAAGCAAACGTCATTACTCTTATCTCTCCCTCGCACACACACGAAAAAATTTTTGGATTTGCGCGCGATTACCCAACAAAATGGATCGAGAACGAATTAGTATTCTATATCGAGATTGATATCATCGGGACTTTTGTTTTATATCGTCTCGACCAAACGCGTTCGATTTATGGGGAGGCATAGATTCTTCTTTCGTGTATTTCACCATCATGAATTTCCACAATCGCAAGACTTTGGAAAGTGCCATTGTTTTCTTTCCGACGAGTTCGAGTACACTCGAATAATTCCGAGGCTCAATATTTACAAAATTCTCACAAAAATAGTGAGAAATGAAAACAAGCAAAAAAATACATATGTACAGGTTATTCGAGCGCTCGAAAGTATTCGGACATTCGTACCCGTATTCATAGTCCTTCCTTGAGGAACAAGGATTCCTTGTTCCCCATTTCGCGTTTCATAGACCTTCCTTGACAGAACAAGGAGCCTTATGGGCCTCCTTCTTTCAAGGCAGGTCTCGAGCTTCCTTGAGGAAAACTTCGGCACTGTGATTGGCTGTTTCGTTTCATATGACTAACGCTTGCGCTTGGCGTCTATGCAGTTTTTACCTGTATCACAGACCAGTCTGCAGGTTAACCTCAAAAACAGTTAAGGGAGACTTTGTCCCGGATTGAGCAGCGGGAGATGTTAGCGGCTCAACATGAGCAGCTAGAAGAAGAGGAGGGATGCCTCTATGGACCAGGCATTGCCGATTAGCGGTAATTATAAACATATTTGTGTAAACACATTACAAAACTTTAAACGCGTTTTTTCTCGAAAAAACGTTTTAAAAAATGGCTGACATTCTCCTGATCGCTGTAATTAACATATCGACCTAAAATTTGGAGAGCATACTCAGAAAATATGTCTTTACGGAATGACGGATCGTTTTTTCGATAAATACATTTTTGCATTTATTATTTATCTTTTTATGCGAAAAAAAACGCGAAAATTCCATTTTTTTTTAAATTGTCGCCATTTTCCGAAATTTGTACTAAACGAAAAACCCATCCGTCATTCCATGACCAAAGGGTCACAGATTGATAATATGCTTTGAATTTGTGTTTCAGATCAACAAAGAGGGGGCAGTGATGTCAGCCGTTTACCTCTCGCGATTTGAGGACCTGTTTTCGCGAAGCTGCAACGGCCGCCATTTTGGTTTTTTTTCAAAAAAATTTTTTTTGACGTTCTGTATATTATGAATAAAAGCAAGAAAAAAACCGCGCTCAAAAAGCTTTACTCGTTTCCTTTAAAAAAAAAAAAATATATAAACACATGAAATATGGCACTCCAAGGACAAAGTCTCCCTTAAGGGCGGGGTAAAGTATTTAAATTTTTTTTCATTTAAAAAATTTTTTTTAAATGGATGCATAATATATCAAGAATATTGTGTTAAAATTTCAAGTCGATCGGAGTAAAATTGACGAAGTTATGAGTATTTGAGCGTCCATTGCTCCATGCCGTTCTCTTCTGCGTTTTTCAAACCGTTTTTCTGAGACTTGTCATATTTGAAGTCCGTGTGCACGATAACTCAAAATCTGCTGGACCAATCGCTTTGAAATTTTGCACAGTACTTCTTCACATAATTCACCAGGTATTGTCGAGAGCTTTTTTGTTTGTTTTTAATAATTACCAATTTTTCAACAACAAATTAGCCGATTTTTTTTAGCGAAAATCGGGTTTTTGGCTCCCAAGTGCTACGAAAAATCGAAAAATCGAAAAAAAAAAAAAATCCTCCCGTCATTACCTCGAGAAACATCTCCTTTAACAAATGCATTTTGATTTTTTTGTTTCAAATGATTCTGTTGCGAGTTATGGTGCACACCGCAAGCCAACTTTTTTTCGAGGCGCCTCCGGGGTTTAATTTTCACTCGCTCAATTTTGAATATTTTGCAATGCAAATTTAGGAGAATGTTGTTCAAATGTTACTTTATTATATGTAAATTTTTCAATAAACGAACACTATTCGTTACGCCAAAAAAAAATCTTAAAAACATGCCTTTTTTTCGCCGAATTAACTTTACCCCGCCGTTAAAAGTGGAGCACGTAAAAAGTTTCGAAACGTATCGCAGTGAACGGAGTTTAAACAAACAAAAAAACTGATGCAACTCGTAAAAAGTTTCGAGGCGTATCACAATTCACGGCGTAATCGAAATAAGCAATTGGAACCACGTAAACCGTATCGGAGTGTATCAGTGTACGGCGTAACCTCAATAAATAATTAAAACCACGTGGAAATTCATACGGAAGTTATGCATATAATTACTCGGCACAATGAACAACGATTTTTTACACAATTCTCATAATGAACTTGATGATGATTTTGAGGAAATTGTGAATAGATTTCGATGGCGGCTTGACAATCGAGAGCCAAGGGGTTTGAGTTAGTTTCAAATAAAGCCGAGTGGCGCTTCCGTCGCCGGTTTTACCACCATAAGCAATCACATATCCCTAAATACGTCTTCCTTCCGGGCGGGAGAGCCGAGTTGTGACTATGAAACAAGGACGCCTCTGAGATTCAAGGAAGCCTTCATTAAGGTGTCCTTTATCCTTGAGATAAGGAGAGACTATGAATACGGGTATCGGTCGAGCTGAACAACAAGACCCCGCTCTTTTTTCGTTCAATGAAGCAAATGATAACCGACTTATCGTAAGATGGGCTGATGTATTTGTGCTTAGGTCTCAGATGTCTGGAATAATCTTACAGTTGGCTAACGTCAAATCGTAGTAAAGAATAAGTTTACGGTACGACTCTAAATGCGAAACAAACCAACTTACGGCGCAAAAACGTGTTTTATCAAACGGTAACCTTCCATTCATCGAGTCCCTGAACCTTTTCCCTTCAAGTCCATCAATCAATTTCAATGTAGAATGCTAATTTTCATGTTTTCTATCCTCGTTAAATTATACACCCGATAAGACTCGTTACTCGAAAAGTGCAGCTCGAAACCTTGGGTTTCGACAAATACACTCCGATGCAGGCTCATTCGAGCGGCAAAGACGAATTATCTTTTACTTTCATCAAACGTAAGAAAATTGGATAATCGTTAAAAGAGTAATCAATAGACTCTAGAGAAACGCTGTTGTATGTTGGATCTTACCACACATACAAACCTATCTTTATCAGGCAGGTTCAGGGATTTTGCATGGAATAGTGAACGGCACTAGTTGCCGGCAGCGGCCACCACGCTGTACCAAGAACAAGATAAAAACTGCATTAATCAACCAATATTTCTCTCTCTCTCTCTCTTGTTTCGTTAACGATAATGTTTCTTTTTTGTTATCTCAATGCGTTTAGAGTACGGTATTTTCTGTGAAAGATTTCCTGCGTCTTTTGGGGGACGTATGGCGGGGCGCCTCTGTACCGTAAATGAAGAAACAATAATCAAAAAAAAAAAAAAGAAGAACAAAGAAAGAAAACCCTTCGCGAATATCTAACCATGATCGAAAATCCCACCCGACTACGTCTAGCAGGGAGATGACGCTAATCCAACATTAAACTTGATTTTCTTTTCCGTTTGCTTTTTTTCTTTTATCAAGCTATAGGAAGATTTTCATCGGTTTTCATCGCTCGGCCCTTGGGTTTCGCGATGCTTTACTTACAGTGCATGTCCCTCTCGTGCTCGTACTCGATGAACGCGTATCCCCTTGGCTTTCCATTGACGGTATTGTGAATTACGACAATCTGAAATTGACGGCGTAAGGACGCAAATTGTAAAGCGCCGCGCAATGTTTTTTCCCCGCTCGTGTTATCTTCAATATCGATATATCGTAGCGCTTACTTTTTTCACTGGCCCGTACACTTCGAATTCTCGTCTCAGCTTGGACTCGGATGTATCGTAATTCTGAAAATGAATGCCCGATGTTTAGCGAATAGCAAGTTCAGGGTAAACGCGCTCGAGTCCCGACGAGGCCAGGAATAATTTTTCCGGTTGCAACGACGAGTTAAATGCTCGGTCGGTCGGATAGAGGCTGAATCGATTTGTACTCACGATGCGCGCTATGAACAACGTTTTAAAGGGATCGGCGGTAACGTTTGGTATGCGAGCGGCGTCCCATAACGCTATTTCCTGTTCCAACTTGTAGGCCACTTGCTCGGCTCTCTCTCGTCTTCTCCTCTCCAAACGTTCCTCGCGGGTTTCAACCCTAACCGGCGGTGGGGTATCCTTGGGGTCCTAAAAGAGTAAATACGTACGGCGTGAGTGCCCGCCAGAGGTTGAGCGCTGAATTAAAATGGGACGGGGATGAGAAAGGGCTTGGCGATAAAAAATCGCCACGATTCCGGACACGAGAGCATTCGCGTAAAATCGCGTTTGAACGTCACCTCGAAAAATTGGAGAAATCCTCCGACGCCGAGGTATCCACCATTCTTTTTTTCGTGCGGTAGCTTGTTGACTGGCGGTAGATACGGCACGGGATCACGCGGGGCGAAGAGCGCCAGTAAATTTGGTGGCAAAAATTGCGTCATCTTGACGCTATTCTTTCTTCTAGATTCTAATTGTTTTTACTTGTCAGTTCACAGCTCGTTAGCCACGAATGACCAGGTTGAAATATTAATATTAACGCAACACATCGAACAACACACGGCTTAACAAAATGGCGCTCTTCGATGTGCGCCTGTACGTGTGCCTGCGTCGTGCGGCTCTCCGGGTACCGCGCTGGCATCACGCTCTTACGTATAGGCCTGACCACGGCGGTGGTGGGGGTAGGCACCCTCAGCGGTTCTGTTTTTTATTCCGATTTCTGCCGCTTGGTGCGTGACGGCAAGGGGAAGTGGTTGGTGCGACGAATAGCTCTTCTGTCCTTTTCCCTCCTGAACGCAACGCATGCGCTGTTTGCCCTAACTTAATTTACCGTACTGTCGTGTAAACTGCATAATATACGAAATCAATAAAAAAAATGTGTTGATTTAAAAAAAGATGACTACTTTCATCTGAAAAAAAATGAAAACTTTTTGAATACATTAATTCATATCAGCATACATTACGACCATTTACATCCTTTTTTCTCCAATGTCTCACAATACATCGTTCTTCGAAATGTTTCTCGCACACGTACTGAGACTTTTTCAGTCCCGGAATAGCATAGAGCCATTTTTTGTATCGTTCGACGTTTCTGGGCATTTCGCATTTTTTCGCAAACACTACCAAAAAAAATTGACACTCATGCGTAAAAACACGATAAAAAATGTATCACGGTATATCACGTAGAACCTTCTGGTATATGGTCGCAAATAAAGGTTATTTCGACAATCGCGCCACAAAAACACACGTAAACACCTTTGACCGATTCGCCGGTAAGAGGTAAGGGGGAAACTACTTCCCCTTGCTGGTAGTGACGCGTAGCGGCGCCTAGTGAATCGAAAAGTGAAGCCGATAAGCGTGCCTACCCCCACCACGAAAATTTAGCTTCGTTGCAAGACCTGTATGCAGGGAGACTAGAGTAAAGGAGTGGACACTGTGTGCTAGCGATGTGGCTCCAAAATCAAGGAAAATAAGAGTTGTAGGTGGCGTTGCAATCGGCTTTCCCTTATATATAGATATACTCTCTTGCTTAGCTTTCCGTCGGCTACTTATACATGGTTGTCTGTGGATTGAATCCATGCTCGAAAATAAAGTATTATATGATGTGTAAAAAAATTATAAATAAAAACTCACATTTTAAATAAGTTTTGTGTATAGTTATTAATGTTTTATAAGAGGCAATGTTAAATGTGTATAATTTGAGAACGAAATATTTATTGAACCGTTCGGTGAATCGTTTTCAAATTTGATAGAAGATTATTACATAGACAAAGTAACAATGGGTGTAATCGTGATAAATTATTATTTAAAAAATTACGCTCGTACAATAGAATATTTGTGATTATTATTATTACTTATTGTGAGAGTCATTAATTATTACACAGACATAATGTACACCAAAATGCGCCTTGTTAACAGTACAGATTGTTTATTTAATACATTCGCAGCGAACCATATTTAAATTTATTATTCAAAATTATATTGATTACTTTTCATTGTAACACTTCTGTCTGCCCTTGTTAATCGCACGCGTGAACGCTTCCAGCATCGCTCTTAACATTATTGGAACAATAAAAATGGAAAACATTGCAAATCCTCCTGTACGTCATGCATTGAAGCTCAATTTGACTCTGTGCATTTTTTTCAGCGATGCAACAATCTTACATTTTTCATTCTCATTATCTCACTTTCTACAACCAGAGTTCCGCACATTAGCTCCGTCAACTACGAAACACGAATCGTTTTTGTGTTTTATAATAAACGAAAAATATAACTGAACGCTCGCGAAAAGAAAAAAAAATAAATGTTAGTATAGTACAAGTTTGCAAATATCATGCAATACCAAAAAAAAACGCAAACCTCGATTTTGACAACTTTCCTCTAATGCGCATGCCTAGAACCTTTAGCTACAAGTATTACTATACATCGGGGAATTGCGATCGCAGCGCCCCTTGCGGTCACTTAAAAGTCGGGATTTTGGGGCCGTCTTTCGCTGCTTATCTCCTATGGAGTGTCCACTCCTTTACTCTAGTCTCCCTGCTCGAAGCCTTCGTTTCGGCCACGGTCTTACATACAGGTCTGACAACGGCGGTAGTGGGGGTAGGCACCTTTAGATGTTTTGCTTTTTATTCCGATTTCTGCCGCTTGGTGCGTGACGGCAAGGGGAAGTAGTAGTGCGACGAAGAGAGAAATAGCTGTGTCCTTTTCCCTCCTGACCGCAACGCATGCGCCGTTGGCTGCGTGACGTAAACACCTTGGGCCTTGGGAAAGGTAAGGGGGAAACTACTTCCCCTTGCTAGTAGCGACGCGTAGCGGCGCCTAGTGAATCGAAAATTAAAACATATAAGAGTGCCTACCCCCACCACGAAAATTGAGCTTCGTTGCAAGACCTGTATGTGAGACCGTGGTTTCGGCTTGGTCGCACATGAACGTGCTCAGCATCCATGTATGGGTGTAGCTGCCGAAGGCGCGGTCGGGAAACATCGCCGCGCTCGGCTCTTTCCGAAGGTGTCCGAGCGTCGCTCGCTCATGGTCACGCGCTACTATGATTGTGATGGGCGCGTAAGAGGCTAGAGAGGGAGTAACTTTTGCGCGCGTTCTGGCTATATATCATTTTGCATCTCTCTCGCACGCAGCCTACTTCTCAAGTATCATGCTGCCTTATGCACAGCTCACTTCTCATTATTTACTTGTTCCGTCTCTGTCACACGCTGCTCACTTCTCATTATTTACTTGCTCCGTCTCTGTCACACGCAGCTCACTTCTCGAGGTCTTAGCAATAGTGGCGCCATCCCTTTTTCATCACATTTTTGTAGCCACTTTTTTCAAGTCTCTCCATAAGAAATCGGACTCCTCCCACTCTAGCCTCCCTGCATTCGGATCGTGAAACTCTGGTGGTGGGGGTATGTCCTCAGTTTGAAGCACGGTCTACCGTGATTTGAAGCACCAGCCGTTTCGCCTAGTGACCACGAGTGTCGCTGCGATAGAGTGATTCAGGCTGTGAGAGAGAGATGGAAATCGATTGTTGACTTATAGGAACCTAACCTAGCTGTACAATTGGCTGGTGAAGGCAAATTATGATATTCAATGTCAAAAATGCATGATGGACCTAAATACAATTAAAAGTAACTTTATTGTAAACCTGAAAAAAACCAAACGACTATAGTTAACCAAGTGGGTACAATGAGTATGAATGTTTTTTATATAGGTGTCAATGTGAGCTCGTGTTGGTCGAGGGGTTCGGTGCAAGCTTCGTAATGCTGCTTTCAGGGGTTCGATCCCTGTGCGCTCGGTTTTTTAAAAACATGTTTTAGCTTTTATAAAATAAATAGGCTTTACGCGTTGTTTTAATTGACCGGAAAACAAGTGGCAACTATTCCAGACCGAAGTGGAATCCAGACCGAAACACTTGCAGGATGTGTTTCTTGAAAATGAAACAAATACTTAAGAAACAGTGCTTCTTTTGCAATTCTTTATTTCCTCTTCGAAAAATGTTAATGCATGTCCCAAGAAACATTTTCAATAATCTCTACTTTGCAGTTTCCGAAACGGTTTGCGTTGGTAAATTGAAAAACACCTCTTTTCCGACCTTTAAGCGAAGGACTCTCGAGTAGGATAAATTAAAATAATTCACTAACTTTGTTTTATGTTTTCCAGCCTGGAAAGTATTTATTGTAATGATCCCAATAATTTTTGATTGTTTTCAGGTTCCCGGCTCCGACGCGAAAAAAATAATTTCAATCATTCCATAAATTGCAGGTTTTATTGTCCTTAAAAAAATAGATTTTTTTTTCAATATCACTGTTTTTACAAGTTTACAAGTAGAGCACGTGGCGTGTGGTCGCGTGAATCAGCGGTTATGTTTCGGTTTTGTTTACTTTTGAAATGTATTTCCGTCTCTCTCATACAGCCTGCACACTCTATAGCAGCGATCCTCGTGGTCACGAGTTGAAACAGTCGGTGCTTCAATAAGAGGCCATCCCCCACCACTGAAATTTTGAGCGAGTTTCAAGACCTGAATCAGAAAGACGAGAGGTAAGGAGTACGAACGCCTGTGGCGAGCCCGATCCAAAACCGTCTGTGAAACTGTGGATTTTAGTAGTTAGTGTTTTCACGGTGTGCGTCACTAGTGCATGACCGCACCGAAGTGAACTAAGCGACAAAAACACAACCGACGTCATGTGTCATCGATGATTCCCGCTCGTCGCTCGTGTTCGCATAAAGCGTGTTCGGGCTAACCTATTTTGCGAATTGTGTTAGATGTAAAAAAAAATAAATTGTATGTCGGTATAAAATATATTTAGTGATCTGCGGCGAAAACAATCAATCTTAGGTAAGAAAAATAGTACTTATTCATAAAAAGGAGGGTTTCGTTTTATCGGACCATTATCGTACGGAGTGAAATAAAAATTATCACAAACGCGAGACACGGAGCAAGTGTCCCGTCGATGAGACAAAACGTGCAATATATGGATTTTTTTCATATATTGCACGTTTTATCTCTTGCGCGTTTTGTCTCATGTCTCGAAAATAAACAAAATGTTTATTTTTGAGGCGTGAAAATGGGAAGTGAGCGGGTGAGTGGGTGAAATATCGATTTTCCACTTTCATAGAAAGTCAAATTGAATAAAAGCTCGAATATTGTTTGAATTTTTCCTTTCAGTGCCTGAACGCGAGACAAGCTTGGAATGCAGCGATCGATCGAGAACTGACGTTAAAATCAACACCCTCCATTAATTGCGCGACAAAGTTTCGGACATTAAAAATTTGCAGTACGTGGGATGCCAAGCATACAACGAAGAGCTCACGAAGAGAGTGATAAACTATTATCTATTTCTCGCAAGGAAAATTAACACGGAAGGCAATAGGAAAAAATAAAAACTGTAAGATCGATTTATCTGTATAGCGTATCACAATGTGTGAATATAATGTGTGATAATTTGTGAAAATTTGTCTGGATGCAAAACTCTTATGATTTTTCTTGTGTCTATAAATAAACTTTGTTTTTTACGGTTTCCGCAACCAAAAAAAATTATATTGACTTAATTCTGTATTTCGTTATTATTCTTTTTCTGTACAGCGTGTCATAATATGCAAATATGATGTGTGATAATTTGTAAATCTTTTGTTTGAATTCAAAATTCTTATGAATTTTCTTGTGTATAAATACATGTTTTTATTGCTTCCGCGAAGAAAAAAAAACATTGACTTAATATCTGTATTTCGTTATTATTCTCAATCTGTACAACGTACCATAATGTGTAACTATGAAATGTGATAATGTGTAAAACTTCTGTCCGGATTAGAATTTTTATGAATTTTCTTGTGTCTATAAATAAATGTTGTTTTTTACGGTTTCCGCAACGAAAAAAAAAACATTGACTCAATTTCTGTATTTCATTATTATTCTTTATCTGTACAGCGTGTCATGTGTAAATATGACGTGTGATAATCTGCAAAATTTTTGTCTGGATGCAAATTTTTTATGCATTTCCTTGTGTCTATAAATACATTTTGTTTGTTACTGCTTCCGCAACAAAAAAACATTGACTTAATTTTTCTATTTCGGTATTCTCCAAAACAATCTATATATAAGAATTGTATCTATCTATATAGAAATTTCCTTGAACAACTGGTTGGACAATTAATTTTATGAAATGATCGCTCCGTATGAAGTAGCAAAGGGTGCTTTCTGCATATCGAACGACACTGGTTTGTTGCTGACTTTACTTCGGTGCGGTAGGAAAGCAGCTCCGCCCTTCTCGTCCTCGCTTTTGCGGACGTTTCGACGACACGGCCATGGAGACTAGAGTACAGGAGCCCGAACGCTGTACTGTGGACGCGGGCTATGGAATCAGCGAAAATTTTTACGAAAATATCCGCTGGCGCTGCTGTACTCAAGATCGGATACGACAGAGATAGAATGAGAAAAGAGAGAGCGATAGAAGAGAATATTCAAAGCGCAGTTATGCACGCAAGACAGATGGAAAAAATAATAAATTTATTCGTTCGTGGATTAATTCTGTCATCGTGCATTTGTTAATTAAATTATATACATAGGCAATTATTATATACCCCATTGAGCGGAACTCGCTCCAAACCCCATTTAACGCAACTCACCCCCAAGGACGCACGCGAACGAACACCCATCGTATGCTTGGGCATTACTTGGATGGGTGACCGCTTACGTATGAAAATTTGTGTTCTATATAAACATGCATGAATATGGAAAAAAATATAACGAGATGAGTACAATAGCGTTACTCGAAATGAATGAATGAATGAATTAATTAATGAGCTGTTCTTTTATTCCGAGGAAAAACACTCGTGGTCATAACAGAAAAGATTATCGATGCACTATGCACTCCACAACACTGATTTTTACTGCAATTAAAAAATCCTTATTAGAATTTCGCATTCACAGACGAACAGCCAAGAATGATATATAAATATTATAACCAAGAATTCTCCAGTTCATATATACGCTTCCTTCATAGCGTCACCGATGCCATAGTTCACATCCTCCCCTGTCGGCACTAGCGCTTGATGTGGCTGAATTTCGAACCAAAACTTTTCGTCACTTTCAGGGCCCACGTTTGGGGTGCTTTTAGCATACGCGTTCGGGCTCCTTACCTCTAGTCTCCATGGACACGGCGTTCGTAATCCTTACCTTCCTGACCTGCATGTAAGACCATGGAGGCGACAACGGGGCTGCAAAAGTAAACTTGAGTTTTGCCCACGGTCTTACATACAGGTCTTGCAACGAAGCTAAATTTTCGTGGTGGGGGTAGGCACTCTTATATGTTTTAATTTTCGATTCACTAGGCGCCGCTACGCGTCGCTATTAGCAAGGGGAAGTAGTTTCTCCCTTACCTCTTACCGGCGAATGGACCAAAGGTGTTTACGTCACGCAGCCAACGGCGCATGCGTTGCGGTCAGGAGGGAAAAGGACACAATAGCTATTTCTCTCTTCGTCGCACCACTACTTCCTCTTGCCGTCACGCACCAAGCGGCAGAAATCGGAATAAAAAGCAAAACATCTAAAGGTGCCTACCCCCACTACCGCCGTTGTCAGACCTGTATGCAAGACCGTGGTTTTGCCCCCACTCATCGAGTCTCCTCGCCATCTGACGGTCAAACCAAGATCAACAAAGTACACAAAGAAATAACACAGTTTACCGTGCGTCGGTAAGCTCTCGTCACGCGCGCGCCCATCATCTATATATGCGCCTCTTGGATATCATGGCGAAGCGACGGCAACGCCGTCTGTCAGTTAAAGGCGGCAACTCGATGTCGTTCTTCTCATAACAGTAAACATAGGATTTGCATACAAATCACTGCACGTTTTGGATTATTTATTTACTTGGTGCAATATGAAATTGTTTAAGTGCATTTATGAACCACACTGCTATCAAGTATGGCTTCCGGAATATTTATGGAGATTTCTTTCGCGGATAATCTGAATCTAAAGATAAGTAAACACACGAAACATGAAATATTCTGTTGAATTCATTATAATTTCTACTACGTCTTAATTTTTCGGATTATCGTATCACTAATAACACGAATATCAATTGATTAAAAATGTATGGGGCATAAACAATTTCAAAGCCACCACGTTCAAGAAGGTCGTCGAAATCCATGATACAGCTAAAGGAGAACGAATTGCCCATGGGAAACCGTACGACGTAAAAGTAGAGGTATGCATTAATTATGAGATCAATTAATAGTTGAATAATAATGAACGAAAATGTATTTTCAGCAACTTTTCAACGAAACATGCAAAACAGAAATGGAAAACGAATATGTATCTCCTTATCAAAGAAATATGAATGGCAAAGAAATAAGTATATTGGAAATTGAAATTGAATTTAGTAAACCGCATTTTTTTATTTCAGTATATATCAGCATTAACAAATGACAGAGTTCCTTCATTATTATAGATAAGTATGGAATGTTGAATGAATAATATATTATTGGTGAATACTATTTCATCGCTCAGAATGCGTATGAAATGTTGAATTAACAATATTCATATCATAGATGAAAAACAATTGAGTACAAAATAATTTGCACGTGATTGTCTAAAAATGGTGGACTGTTTTCGCCATTAGACTGCTTGTCACCAACAAAATGAGCACTGCAGATTCCAGTATTTTTATTTCGCTGCCACGGTTTGTTATCTGATGTACTAGAAGAATAAAACGTGACAGAAAATCTAACGTTTGTATATTTTCAACACGTTTCTTGCATCAAATTGTCAAATCATATTTACTAACATTCTTCCGACTGCTGTTATCTACTCATTTCTCTTATTGACTTTCCAATTTCGTCTCGGAAACGAATAATACGTAAATTCCCGATTTTGAGATGGGGCATTTTTGCACCGCCCAAAACAACAATACCTCATATCGCACATTTATTCTTTATTTAACAGAGCCCTTTTTAACGAAATTTATTATGGGTGTGCGGGTACCCGATGTTCGAGTCAGGTCGGGTACCCGACGAGTTACGTTTTTGCATTACCCGCCACTATCGGGTACCCGAATTTTGTAATCGGGTGCTCTCAAATTTCGAGTACTCTTAAACTTCGAATATTCGTAAACGACTCGGAGATCCGTATCTATTATTTATATTTATTTTTATTTTTTATTTAGATGTATCGATCAAATAATGTGAGAAAACGAAGACTCGAAGAAGGCGATAAAACGAGTAAATGATAATACTGTAAAAAATCCTTTTCGTCTTACTTTTCTACCCTGTGTACGTACGTGAGAGTGTGTGTGTGTCTGTCAGGGCGGAGTGAAAAACGGTCACTTTTGGCGGATCGTATCGTAATAACGCGGGAAAGTTGCGTTTTGGCATCACTAAAAAGTGTGCGAAAGGAACAAATGTGCAATAAATATCTTCTGTTCCGACGAACGCCTTAAAGTTTTGAATTTTTTAATGTGGGTTTTAAATGGAGAAAAAATCCCAAAAGACCAAGATTCAGGGCCTTGCGTTTATTCGAAGCAAGAAGAATGTAGCTTCCATTTGACATTTTAAAATTGAAAATATCTTGATTGATTTCAGAGATATGAGTGTCTGAAGAACAAGTTTTACCTGGAAAAAAATGAAAAAAAATGACAAAAAATTAAATTAAGAAGAATGAATCGCCGAAACTACCAGTTAGCACTAGACAGAATTAATGAAAATTCGACGAAGATCTTGCTTTTATTCAGTTTTTTGGCATTCAAATATCTCGATGTTTCCTAAAATGCAAGTGTCTTAAAAGAAGTTTGCCGGAAAAAAATTGTAAATATATACATAACAAAAATACTAAAATTATTAAATAAATTATTTGTATTTCTTACGAACTCCAACCTATCGGCGAAGAGAACATAAAGCTGGAGTCTATTTCGTCCGTTTTGGTACGTTTCCGTGGCGCTATCTATACTATGAAACGAAATTTTGTTCCGGCAACACGATTTATCGAGTACCCGACGTGAGAGGAGTACTCGAAAAACTCGGGTACTCGATAAAGTTCGAGTATACCCATCCGATCACGGGTACCCGATCGGATCATAGTCTATTTACCCGACCCGACCCGACCAGACCAATTCTGCTACCCCCGCACACCCCTAAAATGAATACGTAAACCGCACAGCTGACCGTAGTCGAACGTCCACGAGTTGCTTGAATCTGCCACCAAGCCGCGCCACTGGAGATATCCAAGAGGCGTATACGGCTCTCATAGAAATCGTCAAGTGCACGAGGCGGTATCGAGCCAAAAATGCATTTTCTACTAATAAACAGAACAGTCCCGACGAAAGGCGGACCGCGTCGCGATTTCCTCGAATTCATCGACCGCGAGATGCCGAGATACTTACTCCCCGTAGCGATTGGACGAAGGGAGTTATCCGAATGAGATTGAGCGTATCGCGCGCACGCGCGCTCCCCCCACCACCCTTGCGAGGACGGCGGTGGCGTTAGCGGCGGTCGCTCCCTCGTTATTTCCGTGGTGTATCGCGAATGGAAAATAGCAGAGCTTCGCTTTAAAGAATAAAGACGAGTGAACGTGTGTGTGTGTGTGTGCGTGTATGCCCGCGCGCGAGCGCGGTGCGTGACGGCGTTTTAAAAGCGAGAGTCGAATGCTCGAGAGACGCGATTCAACGACGATATTGAATGTAGGAGAGGCGCCGGCGGCAGAGGCGGCGGTGGCAGCAGCAGGAGAAACATCGATAAGAGCAGCTTCGCGGAATAATTTTGTTGTCGCGCGGTATTCCCGAGAGTGTGCCACCCTCATTGCGCGTCGCTCCCGACGACCGAAACGCGAGCTCGATCAATAAATTATCGGAGCGAGGAAAAATACTCGCGGCGTTCGTTTCCTTCCATCGTCAGTTATCCCGGTGACATTTTAAATAATAATAATAATGCGTACTATCGCGCATTTGTCAATGAACACTCGATAATCGCTTGCGACGGAAATTAGCCTTCAAGATCGAGAGTGAGGTAATACCAATAATATATACGTTGATTTTGGAGCAAAAACCGGTGGTGGTAATAAACGTGTTGTCGCAAGCGCGCGCGCGCCCTGAGAATCGATCGTAAAGATTAAAATAGGCCGCGTGTGTCAAGTGAGTGTCGCGAGCTCGGAGATAGGCTTGCGCACGGTCGCGTGTATACATACGCAACGACTGCGCTAACGGGCCGGGGGGGGGGGTCTCTCCCCGCTGCAGTCCACGTTTTTCCTCGGCTATGTTCGTTCGCGTTGCATCGTCCGGAAGACACGAATGGAAGAGCGACACTGTTGGACTCGTCTGATCGCTAGTATCGGGGCGGGGGGGGGGGGGGGGGTGCAGTGCAAATAACACACGCTGCTGTATACATGTGTCAAACCGGATGAACTCGCGTTACACCCTTAGGCATTCGCGATTATTCTTACACGATATCGGCATTTGAGGTAGACGTAGCACATACACATTCGAGAGATGAGAGGCCAATTATATCGTTTGTTTGGAAAAAGTCGCGCGTTCGTTAAAACAAAATAGAACAATAATTCGTGCGCGAACGTCATACTCGCGGTTTCCAATCGATTTTCAATCGTCCTCTCGCGCATCCTTGACTCGATTATTGGGCTCTCGGGATAGCTAGTTCGCGCAATCGTTGTCACAAGGTAACAAGCGAGCCGGGAAGAAGTTTCATTTTGTTCGATTGATTTATTTGTCGAAAGGTGGGGAGGACGATGAGAGAGTAGCGATGATGCCTGACGGCTGGAGGCAGCGACAGAGAAGCGGAAGGTGCAAGTCGGAAAGAAACGAAATCAGAGGCGGGCGGCGGCGGCGGAGACGGCGGTCGTTTTTTCTCGAACGAGCGGCGGCGGAGACGCTCCGCTCATCCCGTTTTCAACGAATGCTGCTTCGAGAGACGACGCAAAATCGAGGCCGAACGTACTTACTCGAAAACGGTACGGACGTGATATCCTCAGGTGTGTGGTCTGTGCGTGTGTGTATATGCGCGCGCACGTGTGCGTATCCACGTGGCAAACGCGAGTCAAACGAAAACAATCGCCCGCCGTTGAAAAATTACTTTTACGTCCCCATCGCAGATTATCGGATCCTCGGCGCAGCGGGAACGAGTTTTTCGTAATTTACGGGCTCGAGACGAACGGTCGCATCGTCAAAACGAGATCGCCAAAGTCGCACGAGAAAAAAACGTTCGAAACGAGCACCCGAAATATTGAAACGACCAAAACGATTTTTCGAAATACACTTCGATATACTAGTATATCAAAGTGTATCAAAGTATATCAATTTTAAATACGTTCGTTAATTTTTTTAACCTTTTCTATGCTAGGTACATTTTTCAAAATGCTTTTCAAAATAAAAAATCACAAATTATTTAACAAAATAATTATCTACTGTGGATATTATCTGGTTATCGTCAGATTTTGATATAAAAACAAAATCACGGCTCATCCATCATTGAAAAATAATTTAAGCCAATTAAATTATTTTTAAATGATGGATGAGCCGTGATTTTATTTTTATATCAAAATCTGACGATAACCAGATAATATCGACAGTAGATAATTATTTTGTTAAATAATTTGTGATTTTTTATTTTAATTAACTATTCAAAAATAGAATAACGTTTAGCGACAAACAATAAATGTCCTGTTTACCCACGTATAATTTCATTATTTGAAAATAATTTAACCCAAGCAAACACATTTTGCAAAATGTACATAGCATGAAAAAGGTACGAAAAATTATAGACCGTGTACAAAATCGAAAAAAAAAGTACCGTTGAGCGGACGCGAACTCGAGACCTCCGCGCGGTAGTTAGGGCGGCTGACCTCGAAATTAAGGCCGAGTTGAAAGCTGACCGGTTTCAAGGAACATCAGTACCTATCTAACATCCTGTAAAAGCACATGGCTAAACTCGGTTATCGTCTGAAGGAATCCCCTTGTTAACTACAGATAAAACCATGCTGATACGGACAGATCGAAGCACACGATCTGTTGACAAAGACCGATAGAAACCGATCGAATCTCATTCATTCCGAGACATCTCTATCGAAATTTGTGTCCCTACACCTATCGGATTCTATCAAAAGAGTTGGCGGGAGGAAGAGAGAGAGAGAGAACGCGACATTTATTTTGTGCCCTGGAACAGGTCCTCGGAAGCACTAAAGCAGAGAGAGAGGGAGAGAAACAATGTAACACTCAGCTCTGTAGAGGCAGTATTGTGATTTTTTTTTCGTTTTCGTATTACTCTTTGGATAAGTTTAGTCTTTGCATTTGTTATGGTAGTTCACAGCATGCAGTGGATATTCAGTAGAAAAAAATGTTACGGTAAAAATCTTGAGCGTTAAATGTAGCAACAAAAATTTGTGCAAAATTTTAGATGGACAAAAGGTATTGGCTTTTCGGAAGTATACCCACGTGTGAACTGCCGTTTCTTTCTATTTTTTCTAACATTTTTCAAAATGAAAAAAATGTAAAGAAAATAATGAAAACCACAAACGCTTTCTGTGTTTTGTGTAACAAAGAGGCTATTTCACGTAAAGCAGACCCGATTCTGAGGCTGCATCTTTTACAATACAAATAAATACATATATGCGCAAATAGAAGAGTTTTGTACTTACGTATACATTACCATAGATGCAGATGCCATTTTTTTCTATTGGATATCCATACATGGACCGACCGAAGCATTATCACTCAAGTCTGCATAGGTTGGAAAACGACAATTTAAAACAGATACAGGAAACTGGTTCGAACGGATATAAGTTTGACTTATATTTTCATAAAAACACCCGAGCTTCATTATTAAGCTGAATCTTTGACTGTACGAATAAATGCCGAGATGCGCAGATACATTGTAATCTGCAAAACATATGCATTCACATAGGGGCCGTCCATATATTACGTCATCGATTTTTGCTGATTTTCGACCCCCCCCCCCCCTACAATCATCCTATCGTCATTTCCTAATGACCCCCCCCCCCCCCTCACGCAAAATTGACGTCATTACCAGTTTGGCAAAATTAAAACATTTGCGGATTTGAGAAAAATTGGGTAACATTAAAACATTTTGTTATAGAATCATCTTTTATTATTTTGTACTTTGGCAATGTTTATTAATATAATAATATTATTCTTCCCTATTCTTTAGTTTTCTTTGGATAACTCCCACATTTTGTTATAGAATGATCTTTTATTATTTTGTACTTTGGCAATTTTCATTAATATAATAATATTATTCTTCTCTATTCTTTAGTTTTCTTTGGATAGCTCCCACGGACTTTTCACCCATTCTTGCAAATCCTGGGTCACGGGTAATATCTCCGTATCCTCCCCATATTCATTTTGGCTCGATCGAACTATTTTTATAGGTACGCTGTTATTTGAAGTTCTCGAATATAATGTAGACAAATCTTATGTAATAAATAAATAAATAATGAGTTCAATAATTAATACCATTAGGTACTTGCAAAATATTTTTCATCACTCATGCGGGGAAACCACTCTAGTTGTACAATATACTCTTGTACATTTTGAAGTAACTGGTATCACAAGAATGACGTCAATTTCGAAACGCCCCCCCCCCTCATCCATCATTTACCGTCATACGCAGATGAACCCCCCCCCCTATTTTAAAATGACGTAATTTATGGACGGCCCCATAGACTTAAAGGTCAGTTTTGCATTGAATAATCCATATAGAGTCCTATGTGAAATATTCTCTCTTCACCCTAGATAAGTTTGGAAACTCTGATTAAAACATATACAGGTTAAACCCATATTTATCGATAAGATAGTTGAATCTGTATATCCCCATTAAATGTTAATCAGTCAATACCAATTACTGCTGATGAAGTGACTCATCTGAAATATCTGATTCATTCATAATGAAAACGTACATTTTTATCGGAAAATGATGCGTTTTCGTACGTGGAATCACAAATTCTATCCCATACAAAACTTGGTCCTGATATATCTGTCATTTCTCATAAGGCGAAATAAATACGTGTCAGTTTTTGCATTCGAGATCTGATAGCAAAAAATCGTGGACTTTCCCGTTTTTATGCACATTCGCTTCCAAACGGTCAAGTCCATTTGAAACTTATAAATTTATAACTTGTGGAGATACAATTGGAAAACTATTCAAAACAAATCCGTAGCTGCTGATAAATGCACGCAACTTGTCGGTCAGTGTAAAATGCAGTTTTGATCCAGTAGATCGCACAAACGTAATTCTCTATAGATTCCTTCTTGCTTATAAGAACAATAGAATCGGATACATTCCACATCGGTTTATCTAAATAGAAACCGTATATGCGAACATTCCAATGAGTCCAGATAAATTACGAGAATCCGCTAACTGTGCTGCCAATAGACCAAACAGCAATGTATCGGAT
This sequence comes from Ophion obscuratus, assembly GCA_964007375.1. Classification (NCBI taxonomy): domain Eukaryota; kingdom Metazoa; phylum Arthropoda; class Insecta; order Hymenoptera; family Ichneumonidae; genus Ophion; species Ophion obscuratus. Next base: position 68,816,427 of record OZ023313.1, on the reverse strand, counting down.
TTTTATCGTTGGCTACAGGATCCTATTGGTCCTTTGCAACAGGGCTTGTCGCGTGTCGGGACGCGCACTTCAATACGTTCCCTACTCTTTGAACGCTCTGGTACCGCAATTCGGACGTCAGTAGAGAGAAACTTTTTCCAAGATTGCGTTTCGACGAGAGAGAATTTCGATCGAGGCTCGACGGCGAATAAGCGCGATACGGCGGAGGTGCGTTTTCGATCGATGGAGCATGCCATTGCGGGAAGAGACGGGAAGAGCGCAATGATTTAACGGGTTATACCAGTGTGAACGCTGAAAATTTGGGTGATTTTCGGGAACTTTTTGGAAGAAAAGTACTCAATTAAATGCTTCGGACAATTAAGAATATATTTGGCTATATTTGACCTATATTACGTAATTTTTTCATAGAAAAATATTCAGATCCAAGCGACTAGTGCGCTGCCTTCGGAGGCGCCAAAAAAATTCCTCCACTGCTGACATGATTCCGGCCGATTGAGTAACTGTAGCCGAAAAAGGAAAAAATGTCGCTAAACTGGAAGGTCTTTCCTGTACAATGACGTAGGATTTTCGAAAAATATCAAAATCTAACAAAAGGCTTTATGGAAAAAGTCTGTTTTGTTGCCTATAAAATGGTCGTTTTTTACAATGCCAAATCGTCAATTTTCATCCAATCAAAAATATCCTACGTCATTGTAGAGTAAATATATTCAAGAGTACTCACTTCAAATGTCAATCGGATAATTGCTCTTTGAGTTACAATGTCGGCAAATTTTAAAAATCTCAATTCGAGAAAAACGCGTTTAAAGATTTTTATCCTACATTTTCCAAAGAGCGGTTGCTCTTTGGAATGCTGTCATTCGGGGAGTATTAGAGATACGGCCTTGACATTTTTACAGGATATTCTTGAAAGTATAAACTGTCGAAAAAGGCAAAAAAAAATCGATTCTTTGAAAATGTCACACTGGTATAGCCCCTTAACTCGCCGAATCGATCTCGCCGACCAGGATCTGGCCGACTAAGAACTCGCCGACCAGAGATCTGGCCGACCAAACATCTCACCGACTTTTTTTTTGTAAAACTGAAATTGTGCAATTTTCGCAAAATGTTGATTTTGTTTTGGTTAGTTTGGGTCTGTTTGGGTTTGTCCTCTCTCTTTGCGGGTCGGCGAGTTCGTTCGGGTTTGCTTGTTTGGGGCTATTTTTTTGTAAAACTGAAATTGTCAAATATTTGCAAAATTTTGAGTTTGTTCGGGACTATTTTTTTGTAAAACTGAAAATGTGCAATTTTGGCAAAATTCTTAGTTTGTTTGGGGCTATTTTTTTTGGAAAAGTGAAATTGTGCATTTTCGCTAAATTTTAAGATCGCTTGGGATTGTCCTCTCTCTTTGCGGGTCGGCGAGTTTAATGGCCGGCGACATCTGATCGGCAAGTTTGTTTAGGTTTGTTTGTTTGAGACTATTTTTTGTAAAACCGAAATTGTGCAATTTTCGTAAAATTTTGAGCTTGTTTGGGACAATTTTTTGTAAAACTAAAATTGTGCAATTTTCGCAAAGTTTTTAGTATTGTTTGGGTTTGTCCTCTATCTTTGCGGGTCGGCTAGTTCTTGGTCGGCGAGTTCAATGATCGGGGAGTTTGTTTGGGACTATTTTTTTGTTAAACTGAAATTGTGCACTTTTCGCAAAATTTTTAGTTTGTCTAGGTTTGTGTAGGTCTCTCCTCTCTCTTTGCGGGTCGGCGAGTTTAATGGTCGGCCAGTTAAGGCAGTAGTCTGGTCTAGAGCGAGATTTTTGACGTCATTTTTGGGTTTGAATAACTTTTAAACCGTTGAAGTTGTCTTGATGAAATTTTACATATGTATCATTGTTCCTTTGAAAATGTATCTACATTTAAAAAAAAATTATTTTAGATATTTTCATGTAGTTTTTTTTATTTTTTTACAACATCGTCCGCCGAAAACCGCCTCAATCGGCACCCACTCTGGGTGATGTTGTATGTATCTGAAAAAACATATATATATATATATATATATATATATATATATATATTCTCAATCTGTATGAGTCTTCTGAACACTGGCAGCAGAATTTGTACTTAAAAAAATTTTGTTACAAAATGGCGGTCTGTTAAACTTTGATTAACGATATTTCATACATTTTCGGGTATTCGACGAGTTAGGGGGCATCCATTAATTACGTGAGGTGATTTTGGCGATTTTTCGACTCCCCCTCTCCCTCTGGTGAGATGTCGTGAGATTTAGCTCGACCCCCTCCCCCCTCCCCTAATCTCACGTGAGATTTGTCAAAATGCATACGTTCACGGAAAATAAATTATAGTAGAAGTAACTGCGGTTGTAGTACCATTGACTCCACCATGTAAAGTAGTAGGGTGACCCTCTCTACGTGATAAAAATTACGTGATTACTAAAATTACTAAAACTACTAAAATTACGTGATATTTGCCGAAGCCCCCCTCTCCCCCACGTGAGATTGGGTGAGATTTTGCTCGACTCCCTCCCCTCCCTAAACGCTTCACGTAATTAATGGACGCCCCCTTATAAAATGTGGGCAAAATTATTGTTCAACTCAATTCTGCTACCAGTCCTCAGAAAGAGGCTACCGAAGGTATGTGCAAAATTTAAGCTTGTTCGGTCAATTAGTCATCGAGATATCGTGGGCGCCGATTTGAAAAACATAGTTGTGAGGTAAACGCGTTCATAGTTTTGATACCGTTACTGGCTAACTGAGCCCGCGGCTTGCTTATAATTTCTATTACTCTGCTAATTTTTGAAATATCAATAAACGGTTTTCACGAGCGTATTAAGAAAGGTCTAAGGAATAATAAAAAGGAGAAAAAAAATCGATTTTGTCAATTTTCTAGACCAGACTACTGCCTTAAACGGCAACCAACGGGGAGTATTTGCGACATCGGCGCAGGGAGAATATAACGTTATTTGTTTTTTTTTTTTTCACCGTCAGTTTCGATGCGGACGAGGGAAACGAAACGACGAAATTAAGTCGGAGGGAGGCAGACTGTTGTGACCAAGATGACGATCGTGTCGACAAATTGAACGAGTCGACGTGGAGTGCGTCTGATATGGCGGATTCCGAACTGGATACCGGTTCGTCGAGTCCGTTGGAAAAGAGTGAGAACAACTCGGCGACGAATCTCGAAAATTCGCATGGCCTGTCGATCGACAAAAAGCTCAGTTTGCTCGCCGGCGTTACTCTCAACGGCGACGCGACAGCACCACCAGCGCCGAATACGGACACGCGCGTACAAAGAAGCGTCGAAAAGTCGTCCCTACCGAGCACCAGCGGCGACGCCAACGACAGTGCTACACGCGGTTATTATTTTATAGACGCGTCGAGTTTGAACGACGACGACAACAAGTCCGATCGTACGGAACGCGTCAATGATCGTTCAGCGACCGGGAGTAAAGGTTCCGAGATCGACAAGTTGTCATCGGCAGGGGCGGCGATACTCGAGAAGGAGGCTCTCATCGTTGAGATCAAGGAGGCCGACAGCGGGGAGAGCGCTCGAGTCTCTCCTTCCTCCGACACCTGCGCCAGAGAATCCCGCGTCGTTACGAGCGAGCGAAAACCACCACCGTCGCAAATTCCAAACGCCACCGCTGCGCAGCCACCGCCTCTCATAAGACGAAATACCTTCGAATTGGATCCAAACGATGAGAAATTGTCGATTCTTCGACAGGAGTACGAGCGTCGCCAGGGTCATTTGATCTTTCAAAGTTGCATTCCTCAATACTCGGGACATCGGGTCGACGGTGATTCGTGCTACACCGCAATGCCACCGCCAGACGAGTCCGCTTCTCCCAGTTCATCGTTCAATCGTCCGGGCGCTGGTGATCCCTGGCTCTTGCTCGTTCGCAGCGACGACGACGACGACGACGATGACGAGCCAATTGACGCTGCGTTAACGATCTCGTCGAGTGTCGCTACAGCCACTGCCGAGATATCATTGGACGACAGCTCGCGAAACAATTGCTGCAACAGCCTACCTGTCACCTTGAACGAGATACGCGCCTCGTCGTCGGCGAATAACTGGACTCGCGAGCGTACGAGAGAAGACGAGACGACAACGATAAAAACGGCGGGAGCGAGTACTGCCGACTATGAGGCTACTCCTCCCTTTGTTGACGAAAAAAACTCATCTGCCACGATAGCGTCGGAATCGATGCCACCGATGACAATGGCCAACTCTGTGAGTGCACTGAAAGAAAATGCATTGGCGTTATTGAATGAAATTTCGTTGATTCAATTGTAAAATTGTTGATGCAAATAATCGGATTCATTAGTCCAAACAAAACGCTATTGACTTTAGTAACATGATAAAATTAAGAGTTTTTTTTTTCATTCAAAAGATATATTGGTAGCCGAGAACAACATATTATTGGAACTATGCGAAAAATTATCGCGAACAAATCATACAGGGTGGATCAATAACTATTAGCACCTTGGATATCTTCGAAACTACTAGGTGCGCAACTAAGTTTCCGGGTTTTTTCGACCAATGAAAAATCGAAAATTTCAAGACAAATACAAAAAATGGTTCATTCGAAGTATTGTCTCTCGCTATTTACACATTTTTGCCATCTCTCTGGCAATACGCAAATACCGCGACGATAAAAAGCCGCGTCTTTGGACTAAAACCATTCGTCCAACCAATTTTGTACTGCATCGTGATTGGCCAAGTGTAGCCCACCCAAGCCATGCGCCATCGACCGGAACAAGTGATAGTCTGAAGGGGCCAGGTCTGGCGAATACGGCAGGTGCGGTAGTAGATCCCATTCCAGTATTTTTATGGTGTTCTGGACGACGGAACTGCGATGGCACGGAGCGTTGTCGTGTTGCAATATCACACGTTCGTGTCTCGTGTCCCATTCTGGCCGTTTTTCGAGCAATGCGTGGTTCAAATTGATTAATTGTTGTCGGTAGCGATGCCCATTGACAGTTACGCCCAGTTTCAGCAGCTCATAGTACACGATTCATTTCTGGTCCCACCAAACTCAGAGCATTGTCTTTTTTCCGAAGCGGTTTGGCCGTCCCGTCGATGTTGACGCTTCGCCAAGTCAAAGCCACGATTTTCTGCGTTTGGGATTCTCGAAATATATCCATTTTTCATCGCCAGTAACAATTCGATGCGGGAAACTCTTTCTGTACTGCCGCAAAATCAAAATTTCGGAAGTGGCTCTTCGATTTTCCATTTGTCTCTCAGTCAACTCGTGCGGCACCCACTTCCCTTCCTTGTGAGTTTTTCCCATCGCGTGCAAACGTTTCGAAATACATTGCCGAGTCACATTTAATGCCTCGGCACGTTGATCTTCTGTTTGAGTGTCATCTTCATCCAATAACGCTTGCAGATCGGCGTCCGCAAATGTTTGCGGTCTTCCCGAGCGCTCCTTGTCCCCAGTCTCAAAATCGCCACTTCTGAACCGCTTGAACCAATCTTCACACATTGTTTTTGATGGTATATGTTCGCCGTAGGCCTCCTCAAGTAACCGACGTGCTGCAACTGCTGTTTTTTTTTAGGTTGAAGCAAAAAAGCAATGTTTCCCGCAAATGCTGTTTATTTGCCACAAACTTTGACATTTTCGAGGTTAGAAAAAAGTTCGTTGTGTTGCGATATTTGTTTATATTACGACTGGGTATGCTTAACAGATGTCTAAGCTATAAAGACACCGAATTTCAGACCTGTCGCGAGCGCCATCCATGTGTGAAACCCGGGAACTTAGTTGCGCACCTAGTTAGTATAAGGTTTACAGAAATAGTTGTTGAAATGAAATTGCACAGTACGAAAGGGGCCATCCGATAGCGATAATAGTTTTTTTCAGGTGGAAGTACTTCGAACATTTGAAGATCAATTCCTTTTTTTTCAATGTATCGGTATGTTTTTTTTCTGTATCATGAAAGAAGAGCTTAAAACGAGTTCAACGACCTATAACATAGGGTCATTGAAGGTCATAGAAAGTACAGGAAGGCGATAATACTTATAGTTTCGGTAGTTTGTCCTAATTATTGGTTCTTATTGGTAATTATTGGTCCTTTTTTTATGAATGGAAATTTGAATGGCAACATCTACAGTAATTTTATCAAAGATACATTGGGTCTTTTGCTCGAAAAGTTGCCTTTACTTACACGACAAACCATGTAGTATCAACATGATGGATCTGCAGCACATTATTCATTGATTGCACGAAGGCAACTCGACGAAAAATTTCGAAATCGTTGGATTGGACGCAGCGGTCCAATATCGTGGCCAGCTCGTTCCCCAGACCTAACACCTTTAGACTTCTTCCCATGGGGAACATTGAAAGATAAAGTGTACAAAGAAGTGCCAACTACACTTGACGATATGCAACAAAGAATTATTACAGCCTGTGCATCAAAAAGTTCTGACGCTGTAAAACTTGCAAGTCAGTCAATCGAAAAAAAAATCCAATGTTGCATTGGTACTGATGGTCGTAATTTTTAACACTTACTATAAACGTAGTAATTTTATTTACTACCGTAACTGTAAGTATTATCGCCTTTCTGTACTTTCTATGACCTTCAATGACCTTATGTTGTAGGTCGTTGAACTCGTTTTAAGCTCCTCTTTCATGATACAGAAAAAATCATGGCGCTCCATTTAAAAATGGAATTGACCTTCCAATGTCCGAAGTACCTCCACCTGCAAAAAAACTATTATCGCTATCGGGTGGCCCCTTTCGTACTGTGCAATTTCATTTTAGCAAATATTTCTGCGAACCTTATGGTTTCGAAGATATCCAAGGTTCTAATAGATATTGATCCGTCCTGTATAGTTTTAAATGCATTTTCTGCAACGAACAAAAAAGCGCTTCAATTTATACCATGAATATTGTTGATTCGAGTAGAAAAGAAAAATTGAACTTCGCTCGTTTGATTTAGACAAAATTTCTATTGAGTAAATATGTTATTTTATTTTTTTCACCATATCCGATATTGATTTCCAAGTACATTATTCGTTCAAATATTAATATTTTATTTTGATTGAAAAATATTAAGCAAATGTCTGAATTGGTTAAACAATTATGCGAAAATAAAATTTGTTTCTTGCGCATTTGGTTGAAAAAATTCAACCAAATCATGGCTGCGCGCCACCGAAATTATAGGTGTGAGGAAACCCGTAGTTCTCGGAGTAACCGCTAGAAGGCGCACGCGCACTCGTTTCTCGTAAGCGTAGCGCGAACAGAAAATCTACTTAAGGAACAACACCACTGTGACCCCCTGTTTTTTTGCCATCTTTCAAGAATTTTTTTTTGTGGAAAAAAAAGAGATATTCGAAAAAAAAAATTTCGTTTTGTTCGTTGTTTATTGAAAATACATAAAAAAAAAATTTCAAATTTTTTACGCCCCATGGTGTTGCTGGGGAAGCTCCCGCGTCAGGTACTGTTGCCTCAGCAGTGGTTCGCGGCACGCAGCAGAACTCTCTTCAAAGTCGATCTGAAAAAAAAATACCGAGTGTTTTCGTTAATAATATGATATTTTGAAGAGAACTACATAGGGATTTGAAAAAATATTGATTTTTAAATAATAGGCACGCTTTTGAAATTAAAGGACGATTTTCGAGCAAAATTTCTCTTTGAAAATAGGCTATAACTTTTTTTATTATTGAGATATCGAAAAAATCCTATGTACTTCTTTAGATAATCTAGTTTTATTGATGCGGTCCAAATTTGAAGTCGATCGGATAAAAATTGCTCGAGTTCTGCTGCGTGCAGCACTCAAAGAAGTGGTTTTGAGAAAAACGCGTTCAAAGTTTTAGGTTTGTTAATTTATGCGATAAATTGGAAAAAAAAATGTTTACCTTTAATCAGCGATGCCGGCACCATATAGCTGGCCTTCAAGAAGCAAATCATTGTCCCTAGCATCTTTTCTCGAACTTGTAGAGGCTCTTCTTGCCTCATTTGCAGCGTCTGTGAGCGAGCGCTCCGCCAGCTCGATCCGCGCTGCGTCGGTTTCAACGCAAAAATTGAAACAATTTGGGCCGATAATTATCCCCGACGTCTTCAAAACTTTCATGAGGCTTCTCAAGCCATTATTGAATAATAATACCGCGATATCAGCTGCAATATCGACGATTGACGATTGACGACTTGAACATTTTTCAATTATCGCCACCTATGGCTTTTTTTCGAAACTATATTTATAACAATAGCCGGTTTTTGTGAAGGGAGACAAAAGAATACCTGGGAAGGACCCGCAGGACCTGGGAAAGGCCCGGTGTACCTGCCGACCCTGAGGCGCGCAGCTACGCGGGACCCCGAGCGTCACGGAGCGCTGCACCGCTCCACAAAATATTCAATATCTCCGAAAATAATTATTTTTTCGATCTGGGTCCAACGGCATCTTAATCTTAAATGTATTTTAGATTTTTCTAGATGGTTTTCAAAAAATCGATTTTTTGAAGCCCTCACAGTGGTGTTGTCCCTTAAACGCCGGAGAAACTCTAAAGAGTATCGCTTCTTGGCCTGTGGCTAAGATCAATGTGTAGTATCTGTTCTTATCAGTTGAATATCTTATATTCTCTCCATTGGTATTCCATTGGATATCTGATATTCTCTTCAGTATTATCGCGGATGATCATTCTAATGCTCACTTTTCATTTAAGATTTTAAACAAATTGAAAAACTTACGTTACATGGCACATTTGTTTCCATGCAGCAAAGAAATAATTAATTCTATTGATTATATTTTTGTACGAAATAAAAAATGTTGTAGCAACCGCTTAATTATTTCATCCATACATCTACGAATCGTACATGGAATAATTTCAATAAAATATAATTTTATTTTAAGGATAATGTAGCTATTCAGAGAACAGAAGAGCTTTTTCAAATAAAATAACACATTATTTAAATCAATCACATTTTCCCATATTTTATACTATTGTAACAATCTCATATATCGGTGGCACTCCGCACCCGCACATTCATTTGGATCAATCGACATATGTGTTTGATTCCGTTGGTTTTTTTTTCTCAGTGTGCCGCCTGCTGGATCGTCGATATGAGCGATTGCGGAAAAAATGCTTCCAGCGTCTCGCCGGCCCCGGCTGTCCAAGCGACGGGCAATTATTTCATGTCGAAAAGTTTTTCATCCTCCTCCGAGTGCGTCGTGAATGGAAATAACGGGAGGAGGACGAGCAGCAGAGGCTGCGGGACGCAGCAGCACTCGCATCACAGTAGCCTCGGATTCTTCGTTAATCTCAACGACATTGGCATCGATGAAGAGACCGGAGAGAAGAAGGCGCCTACGACCGAAGAAACGAGACGAGCCACGGCTGAGAGTGGCAAGCACTCTTGCGAGTTTTTCGTCAATCTTTCGAGCGAAAACGAGGAGGAAGAAAAAGAAAATGGCGTTCCAACGAGCGGACAAGGAGAGTCGGAAAATTCGGGCGAAAGCAGCGACGGTAGAAAGAATATATTTTCCATGTTTATAGATTTGAGAGAGCCAGTAGCACCGCAAAAGGAAAAAGAGGAAGAGCCGCCGGCAAGGCTCGAGGCGCCGAAATTATTGTCGAGTAAATTAGCGAGCGGAGATTTGTCGGGCGGCGAGAGCAGCGGTAGCAGCCAACTGGATCAGAGCGGACAAAATTCTTGCGGCAGCGGGGGTGTCACCGAGAGAAGCAAAGCAAGCGTATTCATGTTCATAGAGTCGGATTCTCCGGTTGTACGACGAAGAGCGCTCTCGTCCTCGAGGCCAACGGCAGTGGCCGCCTTTCAGCGTCACTCTTGGAACGTCGTCGAAAAGTGCACGACGACGCGCGAGCGAGCCAACTCGAGGAACAATTGTCCGAGCGTCAATCGTCGGGAGCACAAGCGCGCTCACAGCGTGTCCGTTGATCGTAACGATTTGCGAAAGTTACAAACAAAATCGAGCAACTCGAGCCACTCGCTGAGCGAGGTAGCTCGAGCCGACGAGCTGCTCGTTGACAACGCCGCCGCCGGCGCTCGTCCACTCGCTCCGCCTCAACGTATCAACGACAAAGAAACGAGCAGCGGCCGAAACACGGACACCTCCACCGAGGAAGTGTTCGAGTACGATGCTCGTGACACACCGCCCAATTCGCACGTCGAGATACTCGTTTGTCGAAATAACGAGAATATTGGACCATCGCACGAGCCAACGGCGCACGTTACGCTCGACGACGAGAACGACGATGACGCAAAGGAACCCTCGTCAAGTATGAAAAGTCACTTTCGTACGATTTTTTTTCGCAAAGTTATTTAATTTTTTTTGCTAAAAAAGACAAATTTTGGTAAATCCAACGTAGCTCAAGAACTATAGGGCTTGAGAGGAAATATCAAAGATGTGAAAAGTAGCGTAAGTTTATACTGGATCGCCTGGAATTTTTAAAGAATTTTCCTGTGAGATTTTTTTAAAACTATTTTCGCTTGACATTCTGCTGAGTAGAATGGCTTAAGGGGTTAGGCCACTGTAACGGCCCAAAAAAAAGGTTTTTTCACTAATTTTTTGCTCCCGAAATTGAAGGTATTTGAAAAAAAACTTTTAATGGTGTTATCGGGCATACATTAAACTTTATTATAAAATTTTTTTACAGTAAAAAAAAAACAAAATGGCGGTTCCACAGCTATCTTCCCGGGACATGTTTTGCTTACAGGGCTCCGCGGCACGCAGCACCACTGGTGCACTTTTGAATCTAGAAAAAAAAAAACCATTAATCTAGAGGGCTATAGCTAGAGAATGTCGATCGGATTTTAAAAAGTATCAATTTTTGTGGATTTGGCGTGCGTTTGAAAAAAAAAATTGATTTTTGACGAAAAAAAAACGGCAAGTTTTTTGTTAATAAAAAATCAATAAATAAAGTTCTTGAAAATTCCGATCGACATTCTCAAGATAATGTAAATGTTCACATCTGGTTAAAATTTCAAGTAAAAAAAATGAAAATTGTTCGAGTTATGCTGCGTGCCATTTTGAAAAACCATGTTTCAAGAAAAACGCGTTTTAAGTACGCTTAGCGCTTAAACGCTTGGCGGCGACCTTCATTTCCTAAGGACAACAAATTTTTTTTCGCACAGGACCTTTTTTTTCTTATTCTAGAGGGTTTAAACTATTTTTTAAGCGAATAAAAAAAAATCGATTTTTCAAAAAATTTACAGTGGCCTTACCCCTTAACTCGAAAAGGACGAAACGTCAGAAAGAGAAAGTCTTTTAATTTTTGATTTTGAATTTGCTTGTATTTTCCAAATAAAATCACATTTTTTTGGCCGAACCTCGTATAATCGGCCAAAAAATTGATTGGCGTATCTCGAAAACTATTGAGTTACTAGGTGCGCAACTAAGTTTCCGGGTTTTTTCGACCAATGAAAAATCGAAAATTTCAAGAGAAATACAAAAAAAGGTTCATTGGAAGTATTGTCCCTCGCTATTTACACATTTTTGCCATCTATCTGGTAATACGTAAATACCGCGACGATAAAAAGACGCGTCTTTGGACTGAAACCATTCGTCGAACCAATTTTGTACTGCATCGTAATTGGCCAACTGTAGCCCACCCAAGCCATGCACCGTCGACCGGAACAAGTGAGAGTCTGAAGGGGTCAGGTCTGGCGAACATGGCGGGTGCGGTAGCAGATCCCATTTCAGTGTTTTTATAGTGTCCTGGACGATGGAACTGCGATGGCACGGAGCGTTGTCGTGCTGCAATATCACACGTTCGTGTCTCGTGTCCCATTCTGGCCGTTTTTCGAGCACTGCATGGTTCAAATTGATTAGTTGTTGCCGATAGCGATGCCCATTGACAGTTTCGCCCAGTTTCAGCAGCTCATAGTACACGATTCATTTCTGGTCCCACCAAACGCAGAGCATTGTCTTTTTTCCGAAGCGATTTGGTTGTGCGGTCGATGTTGACGCTTCGCCAAGTGAAAGCCACGATTTTCTGCGTTTGGGATTCTCGAAATATATCCATTTTTCATCGCCAGTTACAATTCGATGCAGGAAACTCTTTCTGTTCTGTCGCAAAAGCAAAATTTCGGAAGTGGCTCTTCGATTTTCCATTTGTCTCTCAGTCAACTCATGCGGCACCCACTTTCCTTCCTTATGGATTTTTCCCATGGCGTGCAAACGTTTCGAAATACATTGCCGAGTCACATTTGATGCCTCGGCAAGTTGATCTTCTGTTTGAGTGTCATCTCCCTGATGGAAATCCGCTTATTGGAATTCGACAAATAATGTTGAAATCTGTTGAAAAATGTCAGAAACTGTGAAAATGAATAGATTCTAACATAATTTGATGGAATCGTACATATTTTGATAGATTCTGTAGGAAATAATCTATGAAAATCGGACAGAACCTCACATATTATGTTAACTTTACGGAATGTCATAAAATCACAGAATTCGATACTTTCTGTCATCTTTTTGTCAGAAAATGTCATCTTTTAACAAAAAATGATAAAATTAATTTTCCATTTTTTGACATATTGTTGCATCGAAAAGAATGACAGAAAATGACAAAAAATGATAGAAAACGATAATTTTTATCATAATTTGTTGTCACATTTTTGTTGAATTCTGACAGATTTCAGCTGTCATTAAATCACAGAGTTTGATACTTTCTGTCATCTTTATGTCGGAAAATGTCATCTTTTAACAAAAAATGATAAATAAGTTTTCCATTTTTTGACATATTGTTGCATCGAAAAAGATGACAGAAAATGTCAAAAAATGATAGAAAACGATAATTTTTATCATAATTTGTTGTCACATTTTTGTTGAATTCTGACAGATTTCAGCTGTCATTAAAGTACAGAATTTGATACTTTCTGTCATCTTTATGTCGGAAAATGTCATCTTTTAACAAAAAATGATGAATGAGTTTTCCATTTTTTGACATATTGTTGCATCGGAAAAAATGACAGAAAATGTCAAAAAATGATAGAAAACGATCATGTTTATCATAATTTGTTGTCACATTTTTATTGAATTTTGACAGATTTCAGCTGTCATTAAATCACAGAATTTGATACTTTCTGTCATCATTGTGTCGGAAAATGTCGTCTTTTAACAAAAAATGATAAATCAGTTTTCCATTTTTTGACATATTGTTGCATCGAAAAAAATTACAAAAAATGCAAGAAAACGATGATTTTTATCATAATTTGTTGTTACATTTTTCGTGAATTCTGACAGATTTCAGCTGTTAGTGAAAAGGAGCTTTATTGTGAATAAAGTCAGAAATAGCATAAACTACATTTGTATGGAATATTTATTTTATTCAATATTTATTCTAATTGTCGATTGTACATCCCTGTGGTATAGTCGCTATATATTTTTTTTCGTCGATGTACATTAAAACACACGGACTTTTTAGATCTTTAGGTTCACACACAATCAATTTTTCAGTACATTTACATTCCTGGAGATGGTTTATTTCAACTTGCAAATCGCTCAAGGAGGAATTCTTCCATCAAATATTGACGAATTCTGACAATTTATTATCAGAATCGATAATTAAATGTCAAAATTCATCAGAATATATCATATATTAATAATGCAAAATGTCAAAAGTTAACAAGTTCGGTCATTATATGACAAAAAATAAAAAAGAATGATATAATTTGACAGATTCGGTCATAATATTTCATGAATGTTAAAGAATTCCATTTCATTCCATTAAATAATGACATCTAATGACGAAAATCTCACAAAAAATAAGAAAGAATGATATAATTTGACATATTCGGTCATAAAATTTTATAAATGTTGACGAATTCCATTATATTCCATAAAAAAATGACGTTTAATGACGAAAATCTCACAAAAAATAAGAAAGAATGATATAATTCGACAGATTCGGTCATAATATTTCATGAATGTTGAAGAATTCCATTTTATTCCATCAAAAAATGACATTAAATGACGAAAATCTCACATAAAATGGAAAACTCTTACGACATTATATGACATATTATGTAAGATTCTGACAGAAATTACTGAATTATAACATTACTTTTCTGATAAAATATGACAGATTCTGTAAAGCATGTTCCAATTTCCGGTCAGAAATCATGAACTTCTCACAGAACATGTCAAATCTCGAAATAATATGACAGATTCTGTCGTATAAATGACATATTCTGACATTATTTCTCATTGAAAGTTGACGGAATATTATCAAATCTGACATATTTTGTTAAAATCTGACGAATTCCAATAAGCGGATTTCCATCAGGGCTTCATCCAATAACGCTTGCAGATCGGCGTCCGCAAATGTTTGCGGTCTTCCCGAGCGCTCCTTGTCCCCAGTCTCAAAATCGCCACTTCTGAACCGCTTGAACCAATCTTCACACGTTGTTTTTGATGGTATATGTTCGCCGTAGGCCTTCTCAAGTAACCGACGTGCTTCAGCTGCTGTTTTTTTTTAGGTTGAAGCAGAAAAGCAATGCTTCCCGCAAATGCTGTTTATTTGGCACGAACTTTGGCATTTTCGAGGTTAGAAAAAAGATCGTTGTGTTGCGATATTTGTTTATATTACGACTGGGTATTTTTAACAGATGTCCAAGCTATAAAGACACCCAATTCCAGACCTGTATGCCGACTACATGTGCCGGTAGCGTGATCCATGTGTGAAACCCGGGAACTTAGTTGCGCACCTAATATAGACAAAATATCAACAGGGGAAAATGTTGCAGTCTCAGGTAGCAATTCGCAAACAGCCGTCCAGAAGTTGTCTAAATGGGTACCAAATGTCCGCTTGGAAGCTACCTATAAGATACCATGTGTCCAACAATTATCTTTTTGGATGGTTGTTAACTTTAATATAACTTCCGGGCGGACATTTGGTACCCACCAGCCCCCTGACACTGTTAGGTAAACGCTGTTCGTAAAACGTCCTTGCTGCACTGTGGCGCTACTAGTCGTGTGACTGGCGTGTTTATATATGTATGTTGCGCCAGTGTTTCGAATATCTTACACGAATGAAAGTCTATTGATGTATTTGGAATGATTTTCCGTTCTAATGATTTTCCATTTGAACACAATAAATAATGTCGCCATAACGATAACAGGCGAAAGCCACGAAAGTATCGAATCGTTCAGCTCATCGGAGTATTTAGAGCCGAAGGCTGTCACACAACAGCCAACGCTAGGCAGTGGCGATTTCAAGAACTAAAATGCCGGGACAACGCGTTTTCCTTTATCGTATAGGAATAGTAGGCCAGTGTCAGGGGGCTGGTACCCACCCACTTAGCCGTCTTTTGGAAAACTTCTTGAAAATTGCTACTTGGGGTGTTTCGTTTTAAATACGTTGAAACTTTTTCCATTTTTGTTTCCAATTTTTTTTTCGACAATGTTTCAAAAGCACCGAACCGATCGAAAAAAAAAACATTGCAAACAAATTCTGAGACAAATCTGAAAAAACGTCAACATATTCAAAACGAAAAACTGCAACATTTTCCCCTTTTAATATTTTGTCTCTAACTCAATCGCTTTCTAGATACGCCAATCAATTGGTCAGAGGATTTTCCGAGTTTCGGCCAAAAAAATTTCGATAAAAAATGTCGAAAAAAATATCTGAAAAAATTCAAACGAATGTGAAAACTACAATTAAAAAAGTTTCTCTTTATATTTTGTCCTAAACGCCATACTTTTCGAGTTACGCCATCCTTCTCATCAGAATTTCAAGCGAAAATAGTTAAAAAAAAAGTCATCGATCCAATATCATTGGTGTTATTGAATGAAATTTCGTTGATTCAATTGTAAAATTGTTGGTGCAAATAATCGGATTTATTAGTCCAAACAAAACGCCATTGACTTTGATAACGTGATAAAATCAAAAGTTTGTTTTTTTTCATTCAAAAGATATATCGTTAGCCGAGAACAATATATTATTGAAACTAAACAATTATCGCGTACAAATTATACAGAGTGGATCGTGGACGACGATAACGCAAAGGAGTCCTCATCATCGGCGAACCATCTTCGTGCGAATATCAACGAGGACGAATGCTCCGAGATCTCGGTTTGGGAAAAAACCGGCACGGAGAGTACGACCGACGGGGAGGGAGGCAACGCTCCGAGAAAGAGCGAAACTTTTGACATAAGCAGCAGCGGCGATGGCGATTGCGCAACGAGCGGTGTGTCGCCCGATCAAATCGCCAATAACGATTCGTTTCGCGGGGAGATAACGAGCACCGTCACCACCCACGAGAAACACGCTGTAAACAAGACCGAGTACACGAAGACGAGAACGACGAGGATGACGACTCGACGATCCGTCGACGAGATTGAGACCAAGAGAGCAACCTCTTGTTGTTCGAGTTTCGTCAGATTGTCGGATCTCGACGAGGCTCCGACCTTACCCTCGTTATCGTTGCGCTCGACCGGGGGAGTGTCCGGAACCGTTGCCGCCAAAAACTCCGAGGATAACTTTAATTATCGTATGAGCAATAGCATTCCCGAAACTTCGTGGGTCGAGAGCAAACTCGCCCTCAATCGTAACGATCCGCCGCTCGCGGCCAGACTCTTCCCTCGTCAATTGCCCACTGTGATGAGCACCTCC
Organism: Ophion obscuratus; assembly: GCA_964007375.1. NCBI lineage: Eukaryota > Metazoa > Arthropoda > Insecta > Hymenoptera > Ichneumonidae > Ophion > Ophion obscuratus. Next base: position 68,799,862 of record OZ023313.1, on the reverse strand, counting down.
CTGCCGTTGAAGGAAAAATTGCCAATCGACGAGGAGGAGGAAGCGGTGGCGGCAGAGGCGATGCTCGTGTCCGAGTCCGACCTGAGCAGTATGCAGAGCAGCATGGGCCGTTCCGGTGCTGGTACGGACACCACCAGCTATTCTTTCTCGCCTATTAAGGGGTAAGGCCACTGTAACGGCCCAAAAAAAAAGGTTTTTTCACTAATTTTTTGCTCCCGAAATTGAAGGTCTTTGAAAAAAACTTTTAATGGTGTTATCGGGCATACATTAAACTTTATTATAAAATTTTTTTACAGTAAAAAAAAAAACAAAATGGCGGTTCCACAGCTATCTTCCCGGGACATGTTTTGCTTCCAGGGCTCCGCGGCACGCAGCACCACTGGTGCACTTTTGAATCTAGAACAAAAAAAAAAACCATTAATCTAGAGGGCTATAGCTAGAGAATGTCGATCGGATTTTAAAAAGTATCAATTTTTGTGGATTTGGCGTGCGTTTGAAAAAAAAAATTGATTTTTGACGAAAAAAACGGCAAGTTTTTTGTTAATAAAAAATCAATAAATAAAGTTCTTGAAAATTCCGATCGACATTCTCAAGATAATGTAAATGTTCACATCTGGTTAAAATTTCAAGTAAAAAAAATGAAAATTGTTCGAGTTATGCTGCGTGCCATTTTGAAAAACCATGTTTCGAGAAAAACGCGTTTAAAGTTTTGCGAATAGTTCGTTTGGGTTTGTTTGGGTCGCACAGGACCTTTTTTTTCTTATTCTAGAGGGTTTAAACTATTTTTTAAGCCAATAAAAAAAATCGATTTTTCAAAAAATTTACAGTGGCCTTACCCCTTAAGGCCTTACACGCAGTTGCAAGGCCAAAAAAGTCGTTTTTTCACGATTTTTTTCTGGAAAAGGATTTCATTTGGGCAACACGAAAAGTATTAGGCAGTGTGGTGGCATCTTTTAGCTTTAGATTGGCATTTTTTATTTTTAAAAGTATTCATTAACATTGCTCCTGTAGGAAGTCTCCTGGAGGTCCCCGAAAAAAAGTGTTCGGCCGTGGGCAAAGTATATCCGGTTTGGATTATCTAAAATGAAAAAAAAACCTAAAAGATTCTTTTAGGGGATAGATGAATCCAGGTATTGATCGAAGGAATAGGCGAAATTTTAATTTTTGACAAAATCGTGGCGGAAACAAATAATTTCGATTTTTGAACAAATTTTTTTCGTTAAATCGTTGAAAAAAAAATAGAAATAATTATCGGAAATCTTATTCCTTCGATCAATATCTGAAGAATATATCTGACAAGGTTGTGTTGCAATTGCAGACCAATCGGTTGTGCCGTTTTTTAGAAAAACGCGCGTTTGAAGTTTCAACAGTGAACTTTGTGACGCTCCGAGCGTCCTTACAAATATGTATTTCCGAGAATATTCGCTGGATCGAGTTGAAATTTTTAGGGAATATACTCACATATTTGTACATTTCGAAAATGCAACAAAAAAATCGATTTTTTGAAATTTCCAACTGCGTATAACACGTTAAGGGGCTATACCAGTGTGAACGCTGAAAATCGTCATTTTCATTCAATCAAAAATATCCTACGTCATTGTAGAGTAAATATATTCAAGAGTACTCAGTTGAAATTTCAAGTCAATCGGATAATTGCTCTTTGAGTTACAATGTCAGCAAATTTGAAAAATCGCATTTCGAGAAAAACGCGTTTAAAGATTTAGCTATCGATTTTTGCAAGATAAAATGATATTCATATAAATGATAATGATATTCTTGAAAGTATTAGGTGTACAAATAAGTTTTAGGACAGTTTTCAAAAAATTCAAGATTTATTAAAAAAGAAGTAAAACACAGTTATTCATCGAAGTAATCTCCATCGCACTGAATGACCTTCAGCCATCTCTCAGGTAACTCGCGGATGCCTTTCGCAAAGAAACTTTCGTCTTGCGAGGTGAGAAATTTAACGACCCATTTTTCCACTTCTTCAAATGTTTTGAATCGCACGTCAGACAAATCGTTCTGCATTTTCCGGAGTAAATGATAATCGGATGGGGCTAAGTCTGGTGAATACGCCGGGTGTGGTACAGCTTCCCATCCAAGCGCTAGTAACGTATCCTTGACCGGTTTACCCACATGAGGCCGCGCGTTGTCATGGAGCAGTTTTACTGGACGTTTTCCTTTACCAGAAAATGGACGTTTCTTCTCAATTTCTTGATTCACTTGCATCAATTGATGACAATAGCGATCAGTAGTAACTGTTTGACCAGGTTTGAGAAGTTCATAATACAGTACGCTTTTCATATCCCACCATATGCACAGCATGACTTTGTTACAATGAACATTGCGCTTTGGCGTGGATGTTGTCGGCTCGCCGGGGTCAACCCAATGATATTTGCGTTTCGGATTATCAAAATAAATCCACTTTTCATCGCCGGTCACAATTTTCCACAAGAAAGACTTTCTATGTTGCTTGTTGTAAAGACTCACACAAATGTTAAGACGGCTGTTTTTATTTTCTTGAGTCAGAAAGTGTGGTACCCACTTTGTTCCTTTTCGAATCTTACCCATTGCTTTTAAACGACAAGAAACAGTTTGTTGAGTTACTCCAAGCTGTTCCGAAAGTTGTTTCTCCGTCTGACAAGAGTTTTCATCCAGCAACGCTTGCAGTTCCTGATCGTCCACCTTTACAGGAGGCCCCGTGCGTTCACGGTCACTAACGTCGAAATCACCTTCTTTGAATCGCTTATACCAATACTCACATGTACTTTTAGATACAATGTTGTCTCCAAGAACAGAACATATCGATTCACACGCTTTCCTAACACTTTTTCCTTGATGGAATTCATAGCGAATGCAATGTCTAATGAATAGCTTATCGGTCTGCATGTTTAATTTACAGAATTTATAGGTTATGTTTATGACTCCCTTACGTTTGGATACTACATATCAAGCGCTATCTATGATAAGTGAGCGGGACCTTTGAATTAATTTAGAATAGCTGTTATGATACAAAATCGAAGTGTCCTAAAACTTATTTGTACACCTAATATAAACTGCCAAAAAAATCGTTTTTTTGAAAGTGTCACACTGGTATAGCCCCTTAAGGATATTCGGTACGCGCGATACAATGTTGCCATGCTAAACCATGTTAAAAACATAAACAAAATTCGATGAACATATTCTTTTAGTGCCAAATTGGAAAATACAATTTTTTTCAGATTTTTCTTCTGCCCAGTTATCAAGTTAACACTAAAGTTCACGTGTATAAGCATAGCGTTTCCATATCTGTAGGTATACATTTCGGGCATAAGAAATCTGCCTTATGCTTAATTACTTGATGATTAATTAGAAGAAAAATTTGAAAAAATGTGTGTTTTCGCACTTAATGTTGAAGAACATTATCACCAAATTTGATCACGTTCTCAACGTTTTAACTTTTGTACCGAAACTCCTTAAGGCGGGATATACATTCAAACAGGACGAGGGATTTTTTTAACTAAGAAATAATTATGCAAAAAAGTTCAAACGTTTTTTACAGTTTAACACGTATAGTTTCTATGTGACGGGAATTAAAACGATGAAAATACAAATTTGAGACAATGCCACGCATTTACAACAAAAAATCAACATTTCACGCAACGTTTCTGTAAAATGTGGATGAAAAACATGGTTTTTTGTTTCCCAATTTTTCTATCGGTCGCGCAGATGCGAGCACCGAAGAGACGGAAACTTGGAGCATGGGAGCCGCGACGAAGCCTTACAACAGGCTGGGCGAGGATCTGCTCCGAATGTTTCTCGAGGAGATCAATCCCGATGTGACGATAGACGTGGCCGGACGTAAAATACGAGCTCACAAGTGTATCCTGAGCTCCCGTTGTCAATACTTTGCGGCGATTCTGAGCGGCGGGTGGATCGAAAGCACGGGCAACCTCATTACTCTGCAGGGGTAAGAAATGTTTTCCCATATCATTCGCCCTACTCGCGACTCGCGTGCTTTCACCAGTCGAAGAATCATCGCTGGGCCAACGCGAAACTCACCTTCTTCCAATGCCAACAGGTATTCGTACAACGCCGTACACTTTGCCCTATGCCACATATACAGCGGTGAGAGCAACATTCCGGAAAGTCTGAGCATCGTCGAATTGGCGACCCTCGCTGACATGCTCTGCCTGGAGGGTCTCAAAGAAGTCATTGGTTACACGCTCAAAGCCAAGTATTGTCACTTTTTTCACAAACCGTGCCAAGTTTGCGCGGTTGGTGTTCTTGAGTGTATGCCCCTCGCCGCCGCTTACGGCCTCGACGAGGTCTATCGAAAATCTCTCAGGTGGATAACGAGGCATTTCGTCAGGATATGGCCGTGCAAAGCTTTTGCGAGTCTGCCCCGTCAACTTATGGACAAGTGTTATCATCAGCACATTCTTCACATGGTGAGTCTCTTTCTCCGTCTCTCTATCTCCCCTGGTGCAAATTTTTTTCCGAAACGTGTTTCCGAATTTTTCTATGAATTGGAACAAAAATGAAGAATTCGGAGTTTTGCGGACAATTATTTTTACGCAAACATCCGAGTTACTCCGATTTTTTTTTTCGAATTTTTTCCGAATATTTCATCATTTTAATTACGATCACGAGAAAATCTCGAAAATTATATGAAGTGAAAAATATTGATAAAAAATGAATTCTTACTTTTCGTTTGCTCAAATTATACTTCCTCCGGTTACCCAAGTGATGCAAAGTAAAAAAATGAAAATGCATGATCACCTGTTCATCAGTTATATTTATTAATAGAAAAAGTACAATATTTGAATTAAATAAAATCTTTTGCTATTCTTACTTATTGTTTCTTTCATAAAAAATACTTTGATTCTTCGTTCTTACATAAAAAAAATACTTTATTTTTACCGAAAATGCGTTTTTTGCTTGTTGATCCTTACTTAACAAATAAATGATTCTTTCTTCTTGATTTTTACTTTAAATTGGCACAAGTTATAACCGCGTGCCGCAGAGCACCATAAGTTCAACATGCCTCGGAAGAATTTGCTGCAGTGTTGCCATTTTGTAAGATTTTCCCATACATTTTTTTTTGCAGTATAGCGCAAATATACTTTTGCAGTATACTATATGCTTTATAATTACCCCAAGTATTATTTGTCTAAAACGCTTCGTGTCAGGCCGTTACAGTGGTGTTGCCCCTTAAGAAAAAAAATGTTTGCAAACATTTTGGAAATTCATTATTTTTCAGAATTATGAGGGATAAAAAAATGTAATAAGTTTTTTTTACGAAAATCTCATTTTTTTTCATCTGTAACTTTTCTCCGAATGTCTCCGCAGCCGTTCATTCGATAGGAAAAAAAAAAAATTCCGGGAATAAAAAAATAATAAGTTTTTTTCACGAAATTTTTTTTTCCATCTTCAAATTGTCTCCGAATATCTCCGGCGCCGCCATATCATAGGAAATAGAAAAATTTCCGGGAATAAAATGAGAAATCATGAATTTTCAGTAACAAAAATTTGTTTTCGGGAAATAGACCAGTACTTGAATCTGTTTTAAATCACTTTTCTCCGAAAATCTGAAATATGACAAAAATATGAGAAATTATGAAGAATTTGGAGAAAAATTTGCACTACGCTCTCTCTCTCTCTGTCTGTTTCTCTGTCTCTCTCTTTGCCTCTCTCTTTGTCTCTCTCTCTGTCTCTCTCTCTCTCTCTCTGTCTGTCTCTCTGTCTCTCTCACTGTCTGT